>JAVKLA010000040.1:16483302-16519541 GCA_034782735.1 Sagittarius serpentarius
TCTTTCTTTCTTTCTTTCTTTCTTTCTTTCTTTCTTTCTTTCTTTCTTTCTTTCTTTCTTTCTTTCTTTCCTTTTTTAATCCATTGCACAAGCACAGTCTGGAGAACATTTTCTGCAGCTGCCTGTGTGTCACCCATCTATTTTCTTAGGGCCCAGGAAACAATGGGGCCTGGTGTTTGCTGTCAGAGGCCAGGCCGCAGCTCTGCCACACCATCTGTTTGGGGCGGTGGGACAGTCACATTCTTCTCCTCCTGCCTGGCACTCATGCGTTAGCTCTGAAAACAGAACGAGACAAGGCAGCCACGAGCATCCTGCAGTGGGCAGAGGGGTCAGGGCTCCTCCCAGAACCCTCGCAAGGGGGAAGGAGACCATGGGAACCTCCTGCCTCTTGGGAAGCTGCGGTAGATGACTTGGTGTTGGCCGGGGCTCAGTGACCCCCACCAGAGGTTGGTCTCCAAGGCTCATATGGCCTAGACGAATGATTCATCAGGGAGCTAATAAAATAATCGATGCTGGGGAGAATGCCCTCAAGTAATTGGTAACTGGGGTCCTCCAGGTAACAGCTGGCGCTGACAAGAAATAATCGTCTGGCCAAGGGAAATTGCTGCAGTGCAGATCACTGTCAAAGATGTCTGCTGCATGTAATAGATATCGCCGGTGCGTCTCTCTCCATCTCCTGCTTCACCAAGAGGGAGTGAATCCACTCTATTGGAAACCCCCTGCCTGCTCCCCAATTACATCTACTGCAACTACATAATTTTCGAGATTGCTCCCCAGCCACTACCTACCCTGAGCTTTGCAAACAAAAGTAATGATCACTGCTCCTTGTTTTATTACGAGTCTGCTGATCTCAGAGACCTCAAAATGCCACCTTGCAAATATTAATTCATGATGCTTCACATTTGCCTCTGGTGTCAAGGCAACATTCACAACCATTTTCAGCTAATCATAAAAACAGAGGCTGTTCCTCACTATTGTTCTCACAAACAGCGCTCAGAAAAAGTTGGCTAGATCATGTGCACCATTCTTTGCAAATGTTGTCTTTAATTATTTTTAAAAAGCATAACCACTCATATTTTTGTGCCCACTATAAATCAGCTCTGTTTAAAAACTAGACAAAAAGCATCACATTGGTTTAGCCTCTGGGTTTTTCTTTTGTTTATCCACAGGTCTAGATAAACCATCGACTGCAGCAAAGGTTAAACACAACAAACCAGAGCAAAGTCATTTACCTGTTTAAATTAATTTACCCATGATTTCTGTTTGTGGCTCCCACAGCTGCAGGGCACTCCTGCACAGTAACCTTCGGTCTGTATGCTGCACCTGCCCCTATAACACCTTGGGCAACCCCGACCGCAGCGATTTAACCCAAATTCAGAGGGCTAAGGGGCAATTTCACCTTCAGTTGAAACATCTGGAATGGATCAAGCTGCCAGCAGTCCCCTTGCACTCTCAGCCCAAAGAGCTACATGTGATCATGTAGTTAGGGCCCAGTTCAACAAAAGCACCTAAAAGCACCTAAACCTGAGCCTAATTTTAAGTTAACTTTGTGCCAAGTATTGTGCTGAGTAGGAGTGGGTGTTTGCGTGCCCTGCTAATAGAAACCATGTGCATGCAGACACACAGAGGAGCCTGTGACTTGGTGATTTTTCTAGCCCCTTGTCAATCGTGTTTCCCTCTCTACAAATTCCCCAGTGACAAACCCCGCACCCAAAACACACGTATACTCCACAGTCACTTATTTACGGTGCTAAGGCTCTAAATTGGTACTTGGTAAATCTCCTTTGCAAGGGAGCTGGGTCCACACTGCCAATATTTTAATACAGCCTAATCATTTATCAGTTCTCCCCTTCACACCATTATTCCTTGTCTAACAGCTCTGGCTTTTGGAGCTGAATACTAATGTCATGGCTCATCAGTATGCTGGAGGGCTGCATGTGCATCTCAGCCACGCACACTGATAGCGTGAAATCCATGGAGGGCATAATGAAAATTCACACGCAGCTTCATAATACCATCAGCATACTTCAGTCTAACCTATCACTGGCATGAAGAGCTGCCCTCAGGTGTCCCATGGATTTGGCCCTGCCACACTCATCACCACAGACACGACAAGTCTCCTTTGTGATATGCAGGTGAGCTGCCCAGGAAAAGAAAAGTCCTTTCCAGGCTGGCTCTACCTTTCCCATCTTTCAGCAAACCCTTCATTTACACAACCTCTCCTGCTGTTGCCCTGAAGGCATAACCTTGAGCGAAAATGCTTTGCTCCTCTTAAGGGACCTAGCAAGCTCCCGAAAGCACAGAAAGCCACGCAGGGAGCTGCAGGAGATCAGCAGCCCTTTAGGGTGTGGGATGGGATACAAAGCAAGGCAACAGCCACCGCGTCTAAACCAGTGGGGTCCACTACTCACTCCTCCAAGGACAACATTTGTCTGAATTTCATGGTTTTATTACTGTATTTCCATTCCTCATGGCATCTCCCTGGCCAGGCAAAAGGGCCGTGCTGTGGTTGAGGCAGAAGCCCTGCAAGTGTCACCTCCACCGAGGAGCAATGGGGCTCGTGGGCTCCTTCCCTCTGCTGCAGTTCTGGGTTTGCTCCATAGCACTGAGTACTGACACAGCTTCTCTCATGCAGACGGCAAGCTGATGTTTGCCAGATCCTGTCAGAGGGGTAGATCCTGATCACACGGAGAAGCTGTCAAAATCTAACCCAACCTGCCCATTCTTAACCAGTAAGCAGTGAACCTGGCTTGGGGAGAAGAGGCAGCCTGGGGTCTGTAAGGAAGAACACATGGCAGTCCCATCCTCTTTCTCTTTAGGCAGATGCACCAGTCTTAACACCATGCACTCCCCTGATTCATGTGCTTGCATGAGCCAGGACTCTCATAATGATTGTATTATAGAAATAACGGAGAGGAGGGCAAAACCCCATGATCCCAGGCACTAGAGTAACCACAGAAGGACAGATGATCCCTACCCCAAAGCGTTTATGGTATGGCTGGGCAAGAGAAAAAAGCTAGGATGGAAACAAAGAGGGAAAAGATGTACCTAAAATCCAGCAAGGTAGCAGCAGTGCTGAGAACGGATCCAGCTCCCACCCCTGGGCTCAGCACCTTACTGACCTGCACATTACCTCTCATTTCAGGGGCATTCTGAAAAGAAACCAAATGTAACACAGAAATAAAACATGAGGCCAGTTAGCCATCTCCTTATTGTATCTCTCTGTACTAAGTGTCTGCTCCAGCGTCGGGGCTCTCTCTTTTCATCCATATATACAATATACCCACTGTTATCCCTCTGACTCTGGAGTCACATGACCCAACCATGAAAAAATGGTTCTGATTCATTTATGTTAAAGATGTGGATATTTTAAGGGGCATAGAAGACCTTCTTTCGTGATTGTTAAATGTCCACAGTGAAGCACACAGAGCATAAGCCACTGGGTCATGAAATGTAGCATTTCTTTCATTCTTATCTCCTTTCTCCAGCTTGCCAGAACACTGCAAGCCATCATATTGATATATAAACAGCAAAATCTCCCTCCCAGAATGGAAAAAAAAAATCACCTTTAAACAACATTGGCTTTTGCCAGTGAAACACACAGCTACAACTGCAGGAAGCACGACACAGGTTATTACAAATATTAAATATCAGCAACCAAAGGATAACAAGAAAGTGCAGCCCTAAGCATCGTCTCGATAATCTGCAGTAAGCTGTGTGGTGCCATAGGGAAGCGAACATAGCTGGCACGCAGATGCACAGATCTGAGTTTACCAGGCAAGCCGAATTGAAATCAAATAGGATGGAGAACACAGGTTGTTCTGCAACCAGACTTCAGACTCAGTTCCTCAATTAGCTCTCTGATGAAGCATTGCCTTTACTTTGAACCCGCTCCTGGGGGAACCAGCATACAGCTGATGTATCCTATGTGCAGACCACTCTCGCACGCTGGAAATACCTATTTACAAGCAAGGAAGATCAGAGGAAGAAAATTATGGTCTTGGCCTCCCACTCACAGCCCTGCCAGCTCTCCTCTGCCTCCTGCTCACTGTGAAAAGCCTCTGGCCCCACTTGTCTTGCACTACAGCTGGGCAGTTGGCAAAGGCTTCGCTGCTACAAGTGCTGTCTGGGTCAAGGCATCACTCCCCTCAAACCCACACGCACGTCCCACAGACCTTGGAGAAAACAGGCATTTGCTCTTCAAAGTCAGTGGCAGGCACTAAAAAGACCTTCGGGGGAGTGTCCGGCTGAGAGCAGAATTGGCGGCTGCGGGAGACACAGCACATCACAGCAGCGGAGGGACCTGTCCCCAGGCTGGGACATAAGGGACCTTGGGGACCCATGATTGAGACCTAATAATATAATATCCATGCATGGAGTGATCAGTCATGTGTTCTGCCAGCCATCACGCACTGCAGTCTATCTTCATAAATTAGCCTCCATTTCCCCTTTTGTAAGGGAAGAGGAGGAGGGGGAGAGTCTCTAGCCCATTCCCACATCTTAGAGAAGAAATCCCATATTATTAATATGGTCATCCGTCATGCTGCCTGCTCTGTAAGAAATGCACTTCTTTTAACACAGAAATCAATCCTTCCCTATGGAAAGGAAACAAATGTAATCACTAGTAAGTATCACTAGTCCTTCTTGGCTTTTGTATCTGGGGCCCTGAACATCTTGATATTCTTCATGGATTTTCAGTGCTGACCAAAAGTTGAACTCACTGCAAGTGAAATTTCTGGAGGAAGCTGGGAGTGTCCCATCTGAAAGCTATAAAGAGCTCCGTGAAAAACAACAGAAAACACTCATATGTCTGCAACAGATTTATTTGTTGGATTAGGGAAGTCTTCCCTAAAGTTGCATTTTATGTCCCAAACTCGGGAAAGCATCCCCAATCAGGATATCACTCAAACACATGATTAATTTTAAAGCACACATGCCAAACACACAATCCATTAGCCAGCTCCAACCTGCACAATACCTTCACCATGCATTATGTGTCATATTCTCCAGAACTATGTTTTCATTCCATAAATTATTTTTCTTCCATTCCTGACTGCAAAGACCAGCAAACTGGTGCAACCAGTGCAGCAGCATCTGTCTGGCTGTGTGGGCAGCTATTAGCAATGATGTTGAAGGACAAATACCATGGACCCCCTCCTTCATATGGAAGTCAGAAGTCATCCTCCCATCCCACACAGTGAATCAGGGTCACTGCTTTGTCCCCCCATTGTTCCTCTGGATCTCAAAGGGGAATCTCACACCTTGCCAGAGAGTGTTCTGCTCACTGCGAGGACCCCAGTCCACGCACTGTGCTCACAGGGGAATTTGGCTGCAAATTCTCCATCTGCAGCATAGCTCAAATGTCTTTCCTGAAGGAAGATCCCAGAAAAAGATGACTTTAACCAGCTCTCTAAAGAAAGAAAGGAGGAATGCAGAGAATGAACCCACCAACATCAAAACCCAGGAAGCTGCGTTTTAGCCACTGAGAGAATCTCACTGATAGACTTGATTTTTCTCACCCCAGCCGGGAGTAATGTTTTCTTTCCTTTTTTTTTTTTTTTCCATTTGCTGAATGTGTTCATTCTACCGAATTTTTTTTTAAAAAAAAAAGACAACAGACATTCATGGCTCCCAGCTGTCAAAAGCCACAAAATGCCTGAGGCTGTCTGTCTTCTTGCAAATGCTGAAGCCATTTTCCTGTAGTGTATGTTCTCATTAATCAAGTTGCAGACTTGACTCAGTCTATATCATTACCCATAAGCCAAGAGAGACACTTTAGGGTCAGTAATGTAATGCAGCATCGCCAAACCTACCACAGCATTGTCGGACGCAAACGTGTCAGCAGGGCTCTTCTCCCACTGAAGTCAGTAGGAGGTTTTTATTTTAATGTGGCTCAATTCAAGGTCAGGGTCAAGGACTGAGGAACAGAGGTAATATCTACAGATTGGAGGACTGTTTCTTTGAACATCATTGCCAGAAAGAAAGCATAGCCCCAGACCCATCAAAACCAAATGGTTGTGTTGGGTTGCCTTAATTCCATCCCAGCAAGGCCTAATACAATAGTGTTTAATTTCCACTGAACCAGTAGACATGGGCCTGGCTGGTGACTGGTGGCGTCCCCTGAGCTCCTGTTGCTGAAGTCCAGAGAGCAAACAGGGTCCTGGGACGCGGATATGTGTGGGGTGCCAAGAGGGAGAACAGCCCCTTCACTACTTACTGCTGGAAAAACATATCTGTGCCTGGGATTTTCACTTCAAAAAGAAAGTTGAAAAGCTACAAATGCTTCAGGGAAGACCTCTAACAAAGGGGGAAAGCTGGTCTTGAGTGAGAGTTTAGAAAGTCAACCTGCTTGGCTAATGCAACAGAAAGTCAACCTGCTTGGCTAATGCAACAGAAAGTTCAAAGGTGCCAATGTTGAGGCTTGTAAGTAATGTGAGAAGCGGCATTTTCCAGTACTGGAGCCTCTTCCGACTGGCAGAGGCAGAATGATGTCACACGGCTGCAGTTTTGGGCTGAAGACATTTAAATTGGAAATCTGGAGCTACAGAAACTGATCGGTGGCAATCATGAAGAAGTGGAACGGCCTTGGTGGGGTGAGCAGAGGCAGTGCAGCTCTGGCATGCGCCGTGCCCACAAAACCCTCTCATCTTGCTTGCGGCCACAGGGATTGAACAAGTTAAAACTGAGGCCAGCGAAGAGCAAGCAGTGACGTGACCTGCTGCTCACTGCCAGCTCAGCAACATCGCCCACGGGCCCAACCTGGCCAATGTGGGCTGGAGCAATTGGACATAATTGCCACATTGACGTTTTCACCCCCAGAGAAGCCACAAAAGGGCCTCCCATGTCTCTGGCAGCAGTGGAGGACCTGGCCCTCACGTGGGAGCCCAGCAGGCTGCTCACGAGAGTCCTCTCAGCCAACGTGAAGGATTACCTTCGCTCTGGTAATGAGTTATTTCATGTCTTGCACTTCTCTCCTGTAAGTCAGGTGGAGGGTCAAGGCAGGGCAGCTTCACCGTAAAGCATTTGTCACATGTCAATATTCAATTAATGGCTGTGAAAATGTCCATCAGGAGTCTGGTGGCAGCAAAGCAACGTGAAGGTCACTATGGGAAGACAAGTGACAGCAGAGGGAAGAAGAAATATGAGCAGAGTCCTGCACATGCTCCTGGGAGAAAAAACAAGACCTTTCTCCATCTCATTTCACAAAGATGATTTTGCTTAGAAGGTCTGTATCTTACGCCATCATTTAGGTCATCTTTTAACTGCTGATAATTTTAATTTCAGCAGGCTTTTAATGTGCTAATCAAAACTGACAGCTCTCAGCAGGATGGAAAATCCCAAGTGTGGACATGATTATTGGGCTCCTAAAGAAAAACATTGGCATGTAAAGAAAAAAAACAAAACAAAACACATTTTTGTATAGGGACTATTTACTGCTTTCTTCACTCCACATCCTAATTCACCCACATTGCTCTGTTTTATACCCAGGGTTATCCAGGCACACATTACTTCATCTGCTGCATCCCAGAGCAGCAGGAGGGACATAGCACAGGGCAAAGGGTAATGGGGGCTCCGTGTTTCCTGTGCCATTAACCACAGCTCTTCTGCTTCTCAGAAGTTGACAGCCAGGCCAAAATCCCACATCTGCAACCTCAACAGGTGCTCACAAGGGCTGCACACCTATTCCCTTCAAGAGCAGGGTTTGACAGCAGGTGAGGGTGCCAGTGTGGCCCCAAGGTTCAGGACAGTGCAGGGACCTCAGGCAGAAATATCCTTTCCTCAGATTCCCATGCCAGATCTGAGGATGGGAACCCAGCTGAGGAGGTGCCTGCAACATGGGATCCACTTTCCCTACCCCTGCCTTTCTGCGGGCTCCTGTGGGTGGGCTCACAACTAGGGGGAAGAGAAGTTTCTCCTCCCTTTCCCCTGACTCAGGCTTGTAAAATACAGCCTCTTGGAGAGACCAGCACGATAATAAATCCTAACCTGCCTGGGTGACACATAGTTGTGTGATATGATCAGTCCTGGAGGCAGGCAATCACTGCCTGACAAAATTAAAATGATGGACCGCAGTCGGTGGGCAGGATGGGAAAACTCCCAAGTAATGGTCCAAGCATTCCTCCAGCTCCTTCACACGCAGTGGTGCTCCCCGAGCAGGCCAGTGTCTGACAGAGGAGGAGGCTGCACCGAAGACTGCAACCAACTCACCCAAAGCAAAGCAGCTTCTTCTCCAGCTGGGAGCAGACTTCAGGGTTGATCCCAAGACCAAGAGTGGCATCTTTGCTCCCTCATAACCTGGACCTGCAGCATCCCCTGATCAGCAAAGTCTGGACTCCAGGAACTGCTCCATGATCACCCAGTGTGGTTCAGGTAAGAGAAGCATGGATAAAAGTAGTAAAATTTTTCCCAGATCCCAAGACAGCACTTGCAGCAATGGTGTCTCTGCACTGCTTTCCTCCCCAGTATCACCAGTCCCCGTTGACAGCCAGACCACTGTGCCAAGGCAGCTTACACCTGCAAGCTACACAGCCTCAAGGCACTCAGGAGAAGGAGTATCCCAAAATCAGACAGCAGAACAAAACAGCCCACAGCCTGTTCCAGTCCAAACCACCCTGGATCCCAACAGACCCATGCAAACCCCACGCTGGAGGTGGCACAGAAGATCCATGGGCTCAGTGCAGAGCCCAAGGTATGTGTCTGTGCAAGGTCGAGGACTGGAGCAGCACAGCTTGAGCAGTCAGGTCTGGTGGTCCAGGACGTGAAAACACCAAGCGGACAGCATTAATCCCGGTGGCATTGACCTGGGTTGTTTTCTGCCAAGCAGCACATAGGCCAGCAGCACTGACCGGCTCATTACAATGGTGAACACATGAAAGTATGAATCTGTGCCTACAGCCAACCCCTTACACCCAGCATGCGGCATCCCTGCCTGCTCATGCTCAGCCTCAGGCCTGCTATGCCGCCATCCGTGGGATGGTCCACCAGCCCCCTCTGAGATAGTTTTCACGGATATATGCAGAGAAAAATGGCCACTTCTGCAGCATTTTCTTCTTCTCTGTCTAACTGCCAACAGCAAATTGAGAATTCAGTGCTTAGGCAGCAGTGCACAATGGCATCCGTAAGTCTTGAGATGCTCAGCTGGCAACCTTTGTGGAAATGCTACAATTCCTTATCAGCCTGGGTCGTCTTGTGTTTCGTCTTTCAAAGAAATCCAATTAACCTGCTTCCCCTTGTACTTAGTGCTTCTAATGCCAAAGAACATCACCTGGATGATCCTTTATAAGCACAATAAATGCCATGGTAACTGCAAAGATATTTCCAAGAAATCCCAGCTGCGGCCTTCAGACTGCAAGTCCAGGAGACATTTCCTACATCGTAATTTCTCTCTTTCAGTATCCTCCATTTCTGGGGCAGTATTGACTAAGTGTTAAGCCTCCAGACTGAATCTCTGATTCAATGCCTTGAAAGAGCAAGAACCTATTGTTTCAGTTTATGTGGAAATGCTTGTACAGAAACGCTGATCACTGTGATTAGTTGTCACAACTGCAGGAGTATCCTGTTCAGGGAAAAATTAGACTCAGTTCTACATGGGTTATTTATGACCCAGCTGCTCCAGCCATTAAAATCACCCTGAATATCTGCTTTCCCCACCACAGTTTGAATAAGCGGATTAGTCCCTGAAATCACAGGCCCTCGTGTTTTCCAGCTCAGTACAGCTCATCACAAAATAAACGCCTTGCCTCAATAAATAGCACTGTTAAGGGCACTCCTGCTGGAATGAGCCTTCCCTAGTAATGATTTGCCTCCAGAAAGAGCCTGTTCTGCACACTAAAGAAATCCGTCAGACATAACCTTGGAATTTGTATGTTTATATCTGTGTAGCTGTGGAAACACTGTGGGAGAGGGTTGGTGGGGGTTTTTTTGTGTATGAGGCAAATAGAAAATCTATGATATTCTTCGATATTCCAAGGCTTCCTTCCCTTCCTGTTTCAAGCAAAGGGCTTTCATCCAAGCTGTTTTTTTTTTATAAACGCCTCCCCTGCCCCAACATAGAGCAATTCAGTGTTGAGCACATTCCTTGGCATCCTCACCCCTAATTGCTCTCAGACTGTTGCAACACTTCTTGTGTTCCCGGCTGGATGCGGCGACCCAAGGATTGCCTTGGCTTGGAGGAGGCTGGGCTGACCCCTGGTCTTGCTGAATCCACACTCCCGGTGAGGTGTCTGGGAGACGGGCAAGGAGCCTGGTGGGGAGATGAATCACCTGTTGCTTGGGATGAAATAGATTCTCTTCTCTACAGCTTGCAGGAGATACTGCTGAGATGGCTGTAGCCAGCAGAGAGGCCAGAGACCATAGCGCAAAGCATCTGCCAAGGCATCCTCACAAAGACAAGTGCCCCAAAACTATCCACAGGAATAACCTAGCTTAACCTTTTCATTTTCACTGCTTCCCTCTTTTCTCCTCGCTGCTCCTGCTCTTGTCCCCACCTCCTTTGCACCACTGCTGGGAGGGCTCCCAGCTGCCTCCTTCTACCTGATTTCCTTTCAAACCTGCAGCCCAGCCTCAAAGGGGTGAAGCCTGAGATGAACTGACTGAGCTGTTCTGTCTAACAAGTCACGATACTGCCTCACCACCACCAAGATCTCTTCCCATCAGAGCAAGTCCCTTTGCATCTCTGCTTTCTCCCTCCTTCCAGGCCCATCGAGGAGAGTCAGGACCCCTGCAAGGGAGCAGACGGAGACTCCACCCTTCTGCCAACTCGAGCATTCATCAGCATTTAAGTAACCTCCTTCCTGGCACAGAAAAACCTCAAGCCAAACCTCTGTAGGGCAGTGATTAGCTGACAGACACCCACGCCACAAACCCCTCACGAAACCCGACTGCAAACTACCTGCTGCTTACATCGTGTCAAAATTTCTTTCCCAAGTCCCTGCGCGGCACCAAGCATGCCAATCCCAGCCGGAGCCTCGAATGCCACAGTAATGTGAGTAATAGGCACAACCTCTTAGTGCAACCCAGCTATTGTATATTGGTGCACACACACGAGCTTGCCTTTAATGATGTCTGCGTGCACAAGCTGTTATTCCCTGCAGGAACCCCAGTGAACAGAGTAACCTGGGGCAGTACAACATGCTAGTCTAAAGTAGGGTTAAGTAGCTGATGACAAACTATCACCACCATAATCGAAACCCACGCACGCATCACCAGATGTATTCAGCATCCTGCAAAGGCTCCAGGCCAGCACTTAGCGACGTGCGAGCCAAAGGGTTTTCCCAGAAATAGGCTGAGCCTGGCATAAGGCTTGGGAAGGGAACTGCTCCTCGTGGCAGGACTACCCTCCAAGTGAGTGCAAGGGACACCACCAGAAAAGGGGCATGGGAGTGAGATTGTCCTCCATTGGTGATGCAGGAGCAGAGGCTCCCTGCTGCAGAAACACCCAAGCAAGTTGTGGGGAGGAGAGGTTGCTCCATCAAAGGGGATTTTCCAGACCATCTGTTGTAGCCACACTGTCAGCCTCACCCGCAAAGGAGGCAGGCCCCAGGACTGGAGGCTTCCTGCTGCTGTTGTGTTCGTTAGGAGGAAAAGTGTTGTTAAGTGGTGGTTAGTGATCAGCTGGGAGGTAAGGGGCTGCCCAGAGAAAGGCTTTCCTGCGATGCAGGGGTGTGACCACACTGGGGGCTCTGGATTCCTGCCATTGCCACTTCGCACAAGTCCCTTTGTGGTCAGATACTAGACCACGGTCCTCACCAGAAGCATTTATAGCCACAACCTTTGCACATGGCTTCTGCCCCTGGTTGCAGCACGGGTGAGGAAGGGAATAATGCTGGGAGCAATCTGCAGGTTTTCAGGGGCAACAGAGGCAGAGGAGACTCCCATACCCATGCTGGATGTTATGGTTGGCCTGCTGCCGATACGGCACATGCTCTGCCACTCCTGCATTTAATGGGAATGAGATACAAAAGAGACATGAGGGAAATGAGGGCAATTAGGGAGAAGAATCCACTGGTGTGCCCATTGCATCTGTGCTGTGGCAGGAGAACCAGGGCATGTGTGCGTGTCAGGGTACAGGTGGGCATTGCTGATTTCATCCATGCAACGCATTGAGCCGTGGCATTAGGCTGCTGGTCCGTAAGGCTGCCGGACACCTCCAAGTCACAAACCCTGTTTTCATGTGCTCTGGATGGTGCTCCCTGCACACGGCATCTCCTTGAGGTGGGGATGAAAACCATTGGTTATCGCAGACAGTGATTCACCTGCTTCATACACAGGGCTGGAAAGACTTCCTGATTTAACCCACCCTAAAGCACTCGGATGGCCTTTTCTTTGGCCTTCCCTGCTGCAGGAAGCAAGAGGTGGGAAATGAGTGAGGCTCTGTAGCAGGAATGAGCCTTCTGCCAAATTTGATGAGGGTTTTTTTTCCCTTTTTAACTCTGCTCAGGAAAGCATAAGCATATGGAGGAAAAGAAAACTGGATTTGGGTAGGATTCAATGGCAGGACCAGGCAAGGAAATGATGAGGGGGAGGCAGGTCACCCCAGGCACACCTAGGGGAAAAGCATGAGCAGGGAAAGGAAATTAGGGCTGCCCGAGCAAAGTCACTTCTGGTATTGCCCCACTTTGCCATGCTTGGCTTGCCAAGAGCGTCATCTTGTGTGCAAGAACCTCCAAAATGGAGGGTACAGGAGTTGTTTTAATGGGAGATGTTCGGAGCAAGACACCAGGGTGGGGATCAGGAGTCAGCCAAATCACATAAATCAATGCAATTTCAGAGCCTGATCTCTAGGCTTTTGGGGTTACTCAAGTGTCGTTGCAGATCTGGGACCCTCTCTGCTTCAGACCCCTTGCACAGTTCAAGGCCAGCAGCGTTTTCTTGATGCATAATAAATTGATTAATTCTTGCCAGGAGTAGAGATAATATGCTATTGATGTCCTTAACTATGGATGCCTTCATGGACATTTAACATACACCCTCCTTTCTGCATTTAAAAAAACCAAAACCAAAACCAAAACACTTACGGAAAAAACTCTTGCAGAGCCGTAAGACCAGCTCCCTAAACACTGCATCCCCTTTGCAATCATGCATTTCCTCCCCCTTCCCAGCTTCAGTTTGTAAACTATTTGAATGCTGATGGGTTTTAAATAGCTCCCAATGAGGATCTTACTTACAGGGAATGGCAGGAAAAAAAAAATCTGTGGACTGGAGATTTATGTAAACACAAATTCCCTGCAACAGCAAGTTCCTCACTACATGTCACTCCTTTTACACAAACACACCATCAGATAAAGGAATGTACGTGATTCATTTGCTGCCCTCTGATGTGGTGGAGCTCTCGAATGAAACCTTTAAACTATCCTGCTTTACTGTGCTGCTTAAAATCAGACTCATAGGACTTACAGGCTGAGGTGGCGTGGCAAAAGGCAGGCTGATTTTCTAGCAGAGATGGAGTTGTGCAAAACATTTTGCTCCATGGGTGCTAAAAACTCTCATGGGGGCTAGAAAAGAGGTTTTGTTTAGCTGTGCTGAGCTGTTGGTGCATGGAAACTAGGAAGTCATATTTATATCTGCTGGCCTGCTCTGGAAGCTGTTACAGGCTCAACATTCATTCCCAGTGGATGCTTTATCTTTCCTTGCTTGTGCTAGAAATATCATGGAACCACAATGATGGCAGGCTGCTAGATAGTGCAGTCATTATTAGTCCAAAATAGACTGGTCCTGTCATTCAATACTGCTGCCAATACTGATGAGTTTTCAGCTGCATTTGTTGCTTCTTTCCAGAAGATGGACCAAAGCTGGTAAAATTGCTAAGCATTTTGGGAGAGAGCTGTGGGCACATGTGCTTCATTGAGGGCTGGGATGAGCCCACACGTCTCTCAGACCTGAGATAAAAAGCACTTTGGTGGTGGAGATCCAGGACTCTCTGCAGGGAGGTCCAGCAGCCCCATTCCTCAGAGGGGAAACTAAAGCCCTGGTAGAGTTATTTCCAGTTCCATAAGAGGTTTACAGTGGGGCTTCAGCCCTGTCCACAGATACCACCCAACTGACACCACTGGCTGTGATGTACCAAGGATTGCACTGCTATACCCAAGAGAAGAATTTGACCTCCAAATCCCCAGCCTCTATCTCCTTGCCACAGTCTGCTCAGCCACAGTGGTTACTCATATTCATATGAAACAGGGAGGGTTTCAAGCTAGAGCCCAGAATCCTGTTATGTCCCCTAAGCCTATGTAGGAGATGTGGGCAAATGCCCAGTTCCTCCTTCACACCACCAGCAGCCCCATTACAGGTGCACCAGGGAGCAATTCTCACCTTAAAAGATCTCACTCTACATTAGTTCTCCAAGTGATAAAACACCAGGGTAGGACTTGTGCAGAGAAAGGAAACCCTGGCCCCGGTCTCCCCTCAGTAAAACTCCTTCCTCCTCCCCAAAACCCAGCCCAGGTCTTCTGGCCACAGACACTCTCTGGCACCAATTGAGCCCCCCCCCTCTGCTTGTATTTCAGACAAATTGGGTGAAGGCAACCTCCCAGCACAGGTCTGAGGATTTTTGGTGGGACTGGTGGGCAGGTTTGCTCCAGAGAGCAGGCTGAGATTGGTGCACAGGGCAGATGAACCTTCCTACTTTCCTCTGAGCATGGAGGATCATTCCCCTTGACAAGAGGCAGCACAGCCTTGATCAGCACTCCACGTAATGACAGGGAGGGGGTTGATAGAGCAAAACTGTGCTTTTCAGCAGCTGCCAAACGCACTTGCCAAGGGAGCTGAAAACCGGACACTTTAGAAGAAAACTTAAAAAACAGGGTTTAGATAGTCCTGACTCCTGGCACTGCCTCTGCAGGCCATCTGCTGAGACCTCTCTCTCCTTTCCTATGGGAAGTGTTATTCCCAGCTACACGCCAAGGACCAGAGAGGAAATTCCCCTGTTTGGAAACAACAGTCCCCAGTTTGCGCAGGGTGTCCTGCAACCTTGGAGTTTCCCTACAGAAGCCTGCCCCCATTTTGCTCCTGACCACAAAGCATTTGCTTTGCATTTAGCAGGAACAACCAGTTTAGTGTTTGAATGAATGATCGGTGTTAATTAGTAGCATTCAAAATTAAAATAAAGGTCAAAAGAGGGTAGGCATTATCAAAGAGCCTTGTTTGCTCAAAGGAAACATTAATGACACTTGTTCAGTGCTTCAAGATAAACTTGTTCAGGCACCAAGTTAATGAAGAAATAAATCCTCTCCACAGAACGTCACTACCCCTCAAACACAAACCACATGTCTTTCATCTCAAGGTGTGCCTTGCCCTATCTCTCATCTCTCCTCCCTGTTTCATTTCTCCTCACTCCTGAGATGCCAGCTCCCCTCCCTGCGCAGCTGCAAGACGGGCCCACCACCAGCTCATTGGACTTGGGCTGACAGCTTCCCGCTACAGAGGCCTCACCCCAGAGCCTTCTGCAAAGGCATCTCACGGCCCTTCTTCCAGCTCTCCTTTGCTGTGAAGCAACGGGCAAGGGGGGGTCACAGGGCTTGGGAGGATGGGGCAGGTGCTTTCAGGACCTCAGCCTTCTCCGGCTGGTCCAGACAAGCATGAGCTCCTCTGCTTCTGCCCTAAGCTGACCTGATGCTCCTGGTTTTGCACCTGTCTGGGTAGATGCACCGCCAGGTCACAAGCTCCCTCGGGCAGGGCCACCCTCCTGCCCCGTGTCTGGGCAGCACCAGGCGCAGCGGGGCCCGGCCAAGGCTCCCGGCCACGCAGGACGCGTGGGTACAGCCCCTTCCCAGCTGCATGCCGGCGCTTTGCGGGCGCGGAATAAGCCAGAAGCAAATGAACCGAACGGCTCACCTGAGAGCTGGCTTCTGCTCTGCAGGTGCTTCGCTCCATCGACAACAGAGGGAGCCCGAGGATGCCTGTGCTCCAGAGTCAGGCACCTCAGGCAAATTTAGGGTGGGATGAATCCAGGGCTAAACAAGTATTAATACATACAGAAGCCAGCAGTAGCAGCATTCGGGTATATTTATATATACACAGAGAGAAAGAGGGAGGGAAAGTGCGTGTGCACCCTTTGGCTTCTCCGTGACCCCCAAAATGCCATAAATCACTTTCGGCAGGAGAGCAAGACGCAGCAAGACTTTGCCTCCTGCCCCGGCTGCCACGCTGCTGTGATTACAGCAAACCCTGCCCTGCCATCAGCAGTGCAGCGAGGAGGCTGCGGAGCCAGCGGGAGGAAACCAGGGTGCAGGAGCTGGGGGCTTTCAGGCTGCACTGCGGCCCCTGCGCCAAGAACGCAGAGTTCCAGCGGCCGCTGCTAAAACCACTGAAGGCTGAGGAAGATGATATTTCCATGCTTTGGAAACTAATTACTGGGAACACGCCTACACAGCCTTTGTCATAATCTCCCAAATTCAGTTATAAGTAAAGAACAGGCAGAGGTCAAACTTTTCCTGGCTTAATAGAAACACTATCAAAATTTAACCTCTTCCCTGCTAGCAGCGCACGGATCTCCCATTCCCAACAAAGACTGGGCCACAGCAGTCACGTACATGACGAACACGATTGCCTTTGCAGCAGTGTCATTTTTGCTGTCCCCCTTCCCTGCATGCACAGGCAATGCAGACAGCTACATTTCTGACAACGGCAAGGATAAGTAGACTCGGTTGCATGACAACCATCTGTGGAGAGATGCAGTCTTGCATCCCGCATTTCATTCAGCTGCAGACACCCGGCAGAGCCACTCTGCTGTGCCATGAGCACACACGCCAGCCTGACGCTGCTTCACCCCATCTCAAACGCTAGAGGAGAAGAGGCATGAAAGATGGGCTTCCAGGGGACCAGATGGGCACCTGTCAGCAGCCATACATCAAGAGATCAGTGCGTTGGATTGCGCATTACAAAAAAAAAAAAAGAAAAGAAAAAAGGAAAAAACCCCACCTTCTGCAAGATTTTCAAACACAAGATTCTCAGATGCTGTGTGAAAAAAAAAATTGGCAGCTTTCCCCCTTTTTTTCTGAGTGAGCAGGAGTGAAACAGACCGGTATCCCCCATTTATTGCAGCATCCCTCACCATTTTGGAAAAGCAGCAAAGAGGGGTTCATTTCTCTGAGTTATTTCCCTCTGACAGTTCAGGAGAGCGGTGGGCAGCTGCACAGAGATGGCCAACATGGAAAGCAAGAGCAGCAAAGCAGTGAAAAGTTGAACTCTGCAGCTCAGCACCATCACTTCCCAAAAGGTCAGAAGTTAATTCTGATCTACAAGTTGATGGCCATAAGGATCCTAAGCCCTAGAAATTGATAAAAAAATGAACTCCAAATGTGACACATTAGACAGCAATGGGGCAAAGAAGCTCAAGTAACTTTCTCTTGCCTAGCAGACCTCTGTGTCAAAGCTGTTTGCTCCAGCACAGCTGCCTCTGAGCTCAGGAGCCATACGGCTGGTAGGACTTCAGAGAGGGAGATCAAATTCAGAGGCAGCAAAGCATGCGGTTGTTTGCTTTCCACATCCCTGCTCAACTTCTGGCCTCCTACGTTCGTAATGAATTTCTCGGAGGTTCTCAGCATTGCTTGCTCTTTTGTAGACTGCACTTGAGCTACAAAAATAGCACAGACACTAAAACAATCTTCAGGAATCAGATAAGAGCTCCTCCCAAGAGGAAGAAAAATATTTCTTTCTTCACTTTTCTTTTTTTGTTCTCTGTGTTTAAGAAGGCTGATGTGTTACAATTATAGATTGTGATTTCCATCCCAAAGTGCTTCACAAGAGCTCTGCCAGCACCTCTGCGCAGAGCTGGCAGCAGGCACTGCTGGGACAAGCTGTACAGCTTCACAGAGGAGCACAGCCCGCCCGGGCCGCTCACACAAACTGTCCAAATAACTGCACAGCATAACTGCAATAGACTTTCTGGTGTAGAAATAGCCACAGACAACAGACAACGCTGTTTTCTGACGTTAATTCCTCCTAAAATTAATGCAGCTCAGAGAGGAAAATGCATAGGTAAAAGCTCTGTCACGTCACAGGTTTCTGTGGTCTTGGGCAAGTCATTTTTGCTGCTGAGTTTTGCCAAGGAAAGCCTTAGGGAGCCTCCCACATCTCCACCAGTTTCCAGCTGGCCGTCCCCGCCCCCCTCCCCCAGCTCTGATGCTCACCAGACTCTTTCCCAAGCCATCTCAGCTCATTAACTCGGGACGAGTGCCTGGGCCTTTGTGGGGTTGGTGTTCTCCCATCCTTGGGAGTTATATCAGCTCTCAGAGGGGTCCCACCAATCCTGGAGCCCTGGTGAGATAAGCCCTGGGAAAATGAGGGTGGGAGAGGGGAGGGAAGGGAGTGCGGGACTTCCGCGATCCTTCTCCCCACTCATTGGTTTTCATGCAAACACGTTTGACACCTTTCTCTTCTCTGAGAGCTTTATAACTCCCTTATCTGCATATCATTACTGATAAGCACTCCGAAATATGTCCGGTCACACTGTGAACTCCCTGCCCCTTGCTCATATGCATGTGCACAGAAAGTCCAAAAAAAGAGCCTTTAAATGCTACATGAACACAAATAAATAAGTACAATACAGCAAACGGGGCCATAAGGGACTTCAAGGGGTCTCCTAGTTCATCCCCCAAGGCAGAGTCAAATTACACGTTATTGCCCAACCTAGTGCTAAAAATATCCATTGGCCGAAATTCCAGTCTTCCTGGGCAAGTGCTTCCTGTGACTCTCTCCTTTTCACGCTTCAAAGTTTTTCCTGGACTTAGATGTCCCTCACTGCAGTTTAAGCCCAGGCACTTTCCTGTCCTCGGCAGACACAGGGAACAGTTCATTCCCATCCTGCTCGCAGCACACATCTGGAGATGGTTATGTCTCCCAGTCGGGCTCTGCTACGTTTGCGTCTCTTTTCTAGACAAACAATGGCAGTTTGCTCAGGAAAAAAACAAAGAGTGGTTGGCCATAATGCACAAAGGAGAGCTGGTGACGGTGCTGGAAGGAGCGCATGATATGGCTCATTCATTGGTGAACTGGTGGTAACAAAACAATAGGGCAGGTCTCAGTAGGGGCACAGGGGCCAGGCACTATGAGACCCCAGTGATACTTTGCAGCACGACTTGTCTGCTGCTAACAGCCCCAGCATCCCATTCCCACCTCTGGGCTGGCACACGTTTGCCAGACTGTGTTTTGCAGCATTTTTCCATTTTTTGTTCTCTTTCAAAGATTTTCCTTGCAGGAGGTCAGAAAGAGAGACATAGTTATAAAAACAGACCGAGCAGATACTGGACCAAAATCACATGCTCCAGCATCAGCCTGAAGATATACGTGGTTTGAATATGGCCTTGTTTCATCATTTGTTGTGGTCCTCACTCAATGCTCCCTCTCCAACGTGAAGTAGGGCCTCTGCATACGACAGCACCTTGCAACATGACTCACCTCCACCAAGCAAAGCACATTTTCCA
This sequence comes from Sagittarius serpentarius, assembly GCA_034782735.1. Classification (NCBI taxonomy): domain Eukaryota; kingdom Metazoa; phylum Chordata; class Aves; order Accipitriformes; family Sagittariidae; genus Sagittarius; species Sagittarius serpentarius. The sequence goes on from JAVKLA010000040.1 coordinate 16,502,721, forward strand.
CCCACGTAGCTGCAGCTCCTCTGCTGGAGGTCACCACTGCGGCTGCGGACAGAAACATGCATCCGCCCCGCTGCTGCTTCCGCACCCACTGAACAAATGTGCCCTGCCAGCGGTTCGCACTGACGCACCAACACCATGCATGGGAGCCCCTGATGGGAGGGTTCATGCTCCCATCTCTCACTGCATTTCCTCTTGCAGAGCCGTTAAAATGCAAGGGAAGAACAAAAGCATGCAAGAAGTTGTGTAGCAGGGATAGCAGAAGACAAAATATATGGCATAAATTCCTGGATGTAGCACACTGATGCCCTCTTTTCCCTTTAACACCAGCAAAGACTCATTGAGCCTTAGCTATGAAGCTGCAATCACCAACATCTGAGAATTTTTTGAGTCCTAACTGAAAGGGAAAATAGAATCTACTGCAAAACCCACAGTTTAGTCTGCCTGTCCCTTACAGAAACTCCACATGAGTTTCACCCAGCACAGTATAAGAGAGCTGATGAAATCCCACCTGAAGGTGTCAGGGCCTCAGGTCAGTCTAAACACTCTTCTGGGAGCATCCTGACTCTTTTTCCCTCCCCCAGCCTCAGAGACGCTGCTCCACATTTTTGCTTTACTGTTTTTCCTGGCAGCTGTTTTCTTTCAAGTCAAGCTATGGCTGTGTTGCTTTTAGGTACTTAAACTCATATTCTTGATTCATTTCTTCCCTAATCACTTGGGATACTGCATTTTACAAAAGGGAGTATAATTAATCTTCCAGGTTTGTGCATGTGTGATGAAAAAGATGTGATCCGTGACAATTAAATGCCCTAGCTAGCTGCTAGACAATGGAAATTTCTGAGTTATACCCAAAAAAGCCACACCCAGGCTCACAAAGACCGCAGCAGCTGACAAGCATCTTTTCCAAACTCTTAAACAGGAACATTTTTTTGAGTTGTTTGGGGGATTTTTTGTTGTTGTTGTTTTAAACTTGGCCCCAAAAATCAGTTGCAAAAGAGCAAAGCTGGCAACTTACGCAGTGGTTCAATGAGTTCCAGAAGCTGTTGAATTTCTTACAAAGTTACCAGCAATCTGGGAGACCCACCGAGGCACATTTCATACGGTGATTGCTGTTAATGTGCTCCCACTCCCCTCTAACACGCATTCCTCGCAACCTCAGTGGAGGTCCGACAGTCGGCTTCGCTCACAGGCAGCTCCATCCCATCTCAATCACTCTCTTAGATGTTAACAACCCTGCAATGGCCAACATTGATATTGGCTGCCCATAACAAAGCTATTAGAGTGACATTTTGGTAGGAAATGGTGGGAAAGCTGCAGTAATCAGACAAAGTTGTAAAAGGTTAATGAAGATGAAAGGACAGAAAACACAGAGGAAAAGCCCAGGCAGCCAGAGAGATTTTGGCAAGATTTGCTAAGCTGCTTCCCAGCCACACACTGATACATTTCCTGCATTTCCCAATCGAGTTGCTCATTTCCAGTAGCCTCAGCAAATCTGTATTGCTGGAGAAACACTGAGCTACTGTGTGGCTGGTAGCATTTGTAGTGACTCTTGCCCATTATTGAACAAAATGGTTAAGTTTCCAAAGGGAATTTGGGAAGAAAGTTCGTTTCATCTAGCTACAGTGTTCCTGGGGAAGCTGAAGTCACGAGTGCTCCAGCTTAGCCTGGAAACACATAACTGAAGTATTATCGATGTGTCGCTCACCTAGAGGACATCTTTTTCCAAGTCACCTCAGTACTTTTGGAAGGGCAATTTTTCACTCAGCATTATCAGACAGCGGCGAAGAACAAGCAATCCTCTGGTACCACTGGGTAGAACAGAATGGTGCAAGGCACTCCTTCAAAGCAAAGGGGAGGAAACGTCTTCATTACTTTCCATCCACATCATGGGACAATTCCTGACAGTATACTCGTACTGTAGTATCCAGATTTCACACTATGGGACTCCACTCATTCCCTTTAAAAAGCTATGTAGTGCCTTAATAGGTGTCCCCATCACACTTTTTTTTTTACCACACCATTGTTTTCTTCATTCTGTCTCTCACCACCTAAAATATCCCTTCTTCCTCACCAGCACTTCAGGATTTCAAATGACTGCAGGCTCTTGCCTAATCTCTCTCCTACTCCTCATCTGATGTCGAGACTCGTGCTTAGCTAAGCTATGCACATAGCTCGCTGTCAGCATTGCCACATAAATCAGCCTCTCCAGCTCCAGCACGTTGCCGGTGCTATTCTCTGAATTCCTACCACTCGTCACCGCGTCTCCATGGGCGGGTGCCAAGAAGGGGACACGGACCTGCTGGGTGGGATTGGACGAGCTCAGCAGAGAAGGACTTGCAGCTCATGTTCTCCCCAGCACAAGGCATCTGTGCATACTACCTAGCTGTCTCCTAGAATTCATCCTTCATATGATCTTCCACCAAAATTTCTCCATGCTTTTTCCGACTTCCCCATCTCATTAAAGAGAAGGTTATTTTTAGCCATGTTATTTAGCTTAAGTATTTCCAAAGCAAGCCTTGATCTCCTCTGTTGCTCATTTCTGTCGGTGTCTGCCAGTTCCACAGCAACTGCAGTTTTGACTACGCTGCATTTAGCACTGAGATCATTTATGAAGGCACCATCTTCGGCCAGATTTACCACCAGCACCATCTGTAACCCAAGAGACAACTCTTTCATCCCAGCCACACATCCCCCTACAATTACGGCTGTCAATACTGATGTCAAGGGTACGCATAGGCAAACAGAGTTTACTCACTTCTAACTCAGTCTCAATACAGCTTCCCTTTGGGGAACTGCAGCAATTGCTGCCTCTTTCCCCATTCCCCACGACAGCAGACTTTTACGTTTCATCGGTGGTGTGACCGTGGTCACGGTGTGCAACGCTGGCCACCCCAGTTGCAATGCTGGCCATCCTGGAGACTGCCCAGCCCAGGCAGTAGAGACCCAGTGCACGGCAATACCCACAAGGGACAGCAGCATCAGCCTCGGCATTTTTGTGGCCGTGACAAACTTTTAGCTGGCTTTCAATTTATGCAAGTTGCCGTGTCTGTGCCACTTTGAACTGCCTGCATGAGTAAACTACCTTGACAAGCTAGAGTTCATGGGGATTGCAGTCAGTCATGTTACAGCCCATGACAGATTTAATTGCAGATTAGAAATTCTTTAGAAGAAATATTACAGGAGACTTGAGATCCTAATTGTTTCCTGCATAAGGTAGGAGCTTAATTTTATTTTTAAACTCCCAAGTGCTGACAGCCAATATTTTGGTGTGAGAAAGCTAAAGAAGCAACTGCTACCTCACTGTGAACAGGTAACAACTTCCAGAGTTTAATCTTACACCTTAATTTGTTCTTAAAATTCGTATGGTGGCAGCAGCCAGGAGGCATTATCAAGCTAAGTGCTCCTTTGTGTCAATACACAGCAGCAGAAAAATTCCCCGCCCAAATGAGCTGTGATCGTTGTATCTGCTGGAAGAAAGCCGTGCTCTCTCTTGTGCCATACTAATGCACTTCTAGCAACAGAACTGATTAGGACTCCTGCTTTGGATTTGCTCAGATCTAGCTTGGATGGTTTTTTAATCTTTGGGATAAGCTGTGGATAGAGAATTAGCTGTTTAGATATAAATGCATCACTGGGAAACAGTTTGCCAGCACCCGCACAAAATGACTTCAGTGTATGATCTGGTGAGTGGCTGCTAATGAAGTGATAATCAAGGGTGTGGGGGCAAAGGGGGGATTTTTGGCTTTCAAGAAGCACCAGACATCTTTGCCTGATTCTGCCTCCACTAGCACAGAAATTAGAAGAGCGCTGAGAAATGTGTGCTAAGAGTGAAAATAAGCACCCTTCACTCTTCTCAGATTTAAAATGATGCTTGATAGGGGAATTACGGAGTCATCACTGCCAAGCCAAGGCACAGGGAGCACTGCTCGGGCTCTTTGAACCTCATGGCTCTCCTGCGCTGTATTTTGATGCAGCTGCCTAATGAAATCTGGCAGGCCATGTGTCCTTTCCGTCTCAGCGAGGGTGACAAGCAGCATCGCACAGGCAAGAGACACCGGGTCTCAGGTTTAATCCGACAGTGAGCTTCTCCCATCTGAGTCTGCAGTGTCTGACAAGGGGAAATGCTCCCTGGCATGCTCTCATCTTGCAAACAGCAAGGAGGTCAGGTGTGCTTCTTCCAGAAGGCTTCTTTCTCCAAAGCCCTTATTTTTTCCCTGTCCTAAAAAAGTCTGACTTAGCCACCTCCCTCTGGTTGCCCATGGCATGGTGGCAAAGCCTCCCGAGTCCAAGCAGGACCCGGGAGTGACACAACACCGTGACTGGACTCTGCCGCAGCACCCAAGCACCACAAACTGCTGGGAGCCTGCTCCCACACACTTATCACCCCACTTTCTCTAGGGCCGGCCTCAAATTGGGCAGCAGCACATACACACAGACCTCAGCCTAAAGATCTCGGATCCAGAAGCACGGGCCACGCTCTGCCTGAAATTGATGTCCTTTCTAATTCTCATGGATGACAGAAAGATTTATCCGGACAGATCTTATTTTACAGCCTGTGTCTTCTGGTGTATTTGCTCTTTCAGCACTTTGGGTTCACAAGCTACTGCACCCTCCCCAAACCCTCTCTCACCCATGCTGGAAAGTTATAAATTATAACAACCTGCAATGCATTCAGCTACGGTCCTGTCCATCATCTGTGCATGGCATTAACCCTGTGAAACTTGGTCACCCAGATCTGCATTTCCCAAGCTTTGAATCCTTATCCATTGCTAAAGCCCCTCAGACAGCCAAAGAATGAAATGCTTACAGCAGCCGGCATTTCTAAAGAAAACTTGATGGCTTTCTGACACACGACACATGCAATTCCCAACAGAGTTAATTGAAGCTAATTCCTCAAAGGCTGAGATGAGAATATCCCCATAAATTATGTTCCTGCTTCATTCCAGACAAGGATGGCATGAATGCGTTACACGCAATCCCCCAATTTACAGTATTAAAACTGGCAAGTCAATCAAGATGGCATAAAGTCACTTGAAAGCTGAAATTCATTTTCAGCCTCACTCCATCTGTACTGTAACCTGAAAGGCTGATTTTCAGGGGCATCTTTCATATTTCCACGGACAGCAGGACCCATTCAGCAAGAGAAGAGCCTTCTCCGTGGATGCGACATATGTTTGGTAGAGCAGAGCCCCTGCCTGGGGGATTTTGCTGGGGTGCAGGTTTTCAGAGCCATTATTGAGGCAGCTTTCAGCGATGTCTCTAGGGTCCTTTGAGTTTCCAAGACAGAGAGAAAAACAATGTAGGGCTGAGGGCACCATGTCTCTGCTGCCATCGCAGAAAGCCAGGGCTGATTATTGGAGGGGGCACACACAGAGACACACACGCACAAAATCTGACCTGTAACACTGTTACTGCCAATCCACTCTCATTAACAGAGAGTTATTTTTAAATCCTGTGTTTTTTGGACACAGTCCTAATGACAAGTTATTTTTAAATGGCACTTTAAAGAAATAAGCACATTTTGTGTGCCATTCATGTCACTCTTTTAGGGACTGAAATATCACTGAATTGTACTGCAGGAATTATGCAAATTAAAGCCAGAGTCAATAAAAACTGCCCAGCTTCTGTGCTGCTCAAAATCAGAAGGACTGAAAATACAATTCTGGGAGTTTTTACTGCCTTGTAGAAGCTCTGGAGATGTAAAAGTCAGAAATTATTGGAGCTGTGGTCTATACCCAGTTACTTATCTGTTGCAAGATGCATGAGTGCTTCACATTGGATACTGGGAAAATAAATTCTTGTGTGAAGCAAAGGTGAAAAGCTTGGCCCAGATCAAATAGAAAGCCTGTGACAGAACCAGGATCTTGTGAGTCCCACAATGGCTTAACCCCAAAGCCATGCTATAACTTGATAGAGACTAAAGAATATGACTTCAGCATCGTATGCCATGTTATAAATGAGCCATAAGGCAACGCTACTGTATCACTTTTTCATTTATAAGGTATCTTAGACATGCGGTATTTGGCAATTAATGTTTGCGCCAAGTTCAAGGCAAGCTATGATGAATCTGCAATAATTCTCACTGGAATCCATAGATTTTAAGGGCCCAGGGAGATCTTAACGACTGTCTCACCTGACCTTCTGCACAACGTATAACACAGTTTCTGCCTCAAGCGCATAACTCCTGACTGAGCTATGACCCATCCTCAGGGAAATATGCAGACTCGACATAAAGACTTGGAAGATGGAAAATCCAACTTGTCCTTGAATTACTGTTCCAAGGTTAGCTGCCTTCCTTGCTCCAAGTCCTCCAGCCCTAATTAAGCTGACTCTCATTTCCATTGTAACCTCTTCTGCTAGAATGAAGCATCACCTCCTATTAGAAATTTCTTCCATACACAGGTACTCCAAGACCACGATCAAGTCACCGCCTAACCTCCTTGATCAGCTAAACCAGGGGGGTTACTCTATAGTAATATGTTCACCACCAGCTGCATTGTAGGTCTGTACACGCAGGGATGTTGCTGCTCTGTAATAAGTAGCAGTTGCCACAGGTCAGCTGAGGTTCAGTAAATGGCCACATAAATGCCCTTTGCCCAGAGCTAACACAAGGCAATCTTATCTATAACACAGCTCAAGAACAGAGATAAACTCATATATATTCTTTTCCTTTTGTCTGATTGCTTTGGAGAGAATAATTCATGAATGAAACGTTCAACGCAAGAAGTGTTAAATGCATTGACACAGCATCCCAAATACATTTAAATAAAGTAATATTTACCTGTAAGAAAATACTACGGTGATTTAAACAGTTTTGAAAGATTAAATGGTAAAAATTGTGTTACCAGTTCAAACTCACAGAAAAGAAGCCACTTTAGAGAAATCCGTTTTCATTTCTACAAATGAAAGGTTGGAAAAATATTATTCATCAATGATACATGAGCAATATAATATTCTGTTCCTCTATTCTACTCGAGAGATAATGTTAATCCTTTTGATTTATTCACAGCTCCTTAACTAATACTGTAATAAATGGTATTGACAATTGAACACACTTCTGTAGGAAATTCGTTGTATTTGCAGCACCTACAGTAAGAAATGCCTTCACGCTTGTCGTGATTTAACCCCAGCCAGCAACTCAGCACCACGCAGCCGCTCACTCACTTCCCCCCCACCCAGTGGGATGGGGGAGAGAATCGGAAAATAAAGTAAAGCTTGTGGGTTGAGATAAGAGCAGTTTAATGGAACAGAAAGGAAGAAACTAACAATGACACTAACAACAACAAGAAAATGACAATAATAATAAAAGGATTGGAATACATAAGACAAGTGATGCACAATGCAATTGCTCACCACTCGCCGACTGACATCTGAGCCATGCTCCTCCTCCCCCGCACCAAACTGGGCATGACGTCCCATGGTACAGAACACCCCTTTGGCCAGTTTGGGTCAGCTGTCCTGCCTGTGTCGCCTCCCAACTTTTTTGTGCCCCTCCAGCCTCCTTGCTGGCTGGGCATGAGAAGCTGAAAAGTCCTTGACTTAGTCTAAACACGACTGAGCAACAACTGAAAACATCAGGGTGTTATCAACATCCCTCTCATACTGAACCCAAAACACAGCGCTGTACCAGCTACTAGGAAGACAATTAACTCTATCCCAGCCGAAACCAGGACAACGCTCCTGACAGATCTAAATAAAACAAAAGAGCTGAGAACAAAGGCTGTAGAAAAATCAGATAGACATAGCTGATTCGGAAATGTGACTTGCTTATATGGGGGTAATTTTTGTATACATCTAAGGCAGTACGCTGCACATAAAAATGTTGGGGGTGTTCTTCAGTTTAAACACATGAATCTTCAGTTCTTTGCTTCCCAACATACAGATGGCTGAGCCACTGACCACCATACAGCTCTGGCAAAGACCTGAATCCATTTAATCTTATTAAAATACAGAGCAGTTTAAAGATATTATCCCTAGTGACTTACTGATGGCTCAATTGCTGCTACAATCTATGCAAGGCTTCGAGTGATGAAACTATATTAGTTCCTGCCTTGTCTTTCCTTTTCAAAACGGTTTCAGAGGTTACTGCTATCACTGGCTCATCAGCGCTCAAAGGAAATACTTTCAGAAGCAGAACTAGAAATGTCTCCTCTTGCATTACTAGTATGTAATTAGGGGAAAGCTGCATTCCTTTCAGCTGTACACACAAAGTCACACAAAGCGTTTTCTAGAAATGGACTTAACTAGGGTCAGACAACAGTAATCAGCTATAACTCACTCAAGAGCATTCAAAGGAATTAATACCGATTACAGGGTATGAGCTAATTTAGTCATTCTTCTAAAAAAATTAAAAAAACCCCACTTGTTAAAAACAGAGCACCTGGCACAACAGAGTGCTGCCAGCCTGACACAAAGAGCCGTCTATTACACCCCTGCGGTGCATATGCAGCAAATCCACAGAATCAGCAATAGCTCAGGATGAGGCACCAACCCAGAACCCAATTCGTACCATTTAAATACCAGCCTATGATTATTCTCAGGCCAGAGTAGCAAAAAGCAGCCTAAGGTTTGATTACTGAAAGAACATAATGTTACCCAATTGCACGACAATAATTATAATGGTCCTGAACTGCGAGGGCTATGGCAACTTCCCTCTAAGCTATGTGCTTTAGGAAGAGAGAAAACATGGACTATATCTGAAAAAAATGAAATCCTTTCCTGCTTGGGGAGTGCAGGAGAGGGAGAGGTGCCTGTGCTATGCAGTACAGGCGCCTTTCACTTGGTCCAGTGACACTAAGCACACACGGGCCGGCAGATCAGCTAGCGCAATCAACAGGGCAAATTGTCAGCTTTAATGATTTTGAAGTGTCTCCCAGGCAAACTACCTCGTAATGAAACAACATTCAATCTCGGCTGAACTCGCAGTCCCACACAATGGGACCACCAGGAGCTATAGCACAACCGAAACCCATAGCAGAGGCTTGGCTTTTTAAAGGCATTTGTTCAGTTGTCTTTCAACAAGTCCTAAGCATATTGTGTTTTTGCCCTGCTATTTATTAAAGCTGGTTCAGGAAGGAGGAGGATTCAAGGCCTGCTTCAAATCATTCCCCCTAGAAATGGTTGGTTTTACCCGTAATGAAAATAGAGGATTCCCAGTGCCGGGAGGGCATAATGCGAGTCAGAGTAATCCCTCTGAAATCTCCCTGTGAGGTGATGAAAGAACAGGAGTTTTTCTGAGAAAAGGCGGGATTCCTAGCACATTCATCATCTCTCTGCTCTGTGGAAGGCTTTTCAGTCTGCGAGGAGAGAAACAGCTCAGCACGAACAGCAAGGCACAGAGATACTCGCTCGCAGCACAACATGACATTGTCTGGAAAACTTGCAGAGGGAGGACCTGTTATAGAAAATGTTCGTATTTTAGTGGATGACAGAGAGAAAACGCAAGCCATACTGTTCACAAATGAAGAGTTGCCAAAAACATTTCAGTCCTTCAATTTTATTTTAAAAGGGCTGGGATGCTGAAGAAGGCATGTTGCTGTTTCTAAGGAATGCTACCTGTTCCGCAGAGATGTAAATCAAAATTAAAAAGGGGGGTGATGCAATATGTTCAGCCACCCATGGGATTTCTCCCATCGACTTTCCTCAGAGCTCAATAGTGAGAGACAGAACAAATGTGGACAGAGAAACTGGTGACATATTTCATCAGGAAAGGAAAGCACAAGAAGCATATGGTGGGGAATTAGATGGTCTGAGGTGTGAAAGATGTCTCTGTGAAGCGAAGGACCTCTGTGCTGGGGTCCACTGATCAGCCTGGAGGATGTGACACTCCCAAGTGAGGGGGGAATAGCAGGAAATTTGGCCCAGAGAGTTTCCTGGCCACACCGCCGTCACCTCCACAGTCGGAGCATGACCAGACCCAGATGTGGACAGTCACCTTGTGGTAACATCATGAGTTACCAGTGATGCACAATGGCAGGTAAAAGCAAAACCATACCTGTGACTCGTGAGATGAAAGAAAGAGGGCTGGGAGGAAATAGAGATTATTGTGCTTCAGGTGGAAGTATGCCTTGTGGAACTTCAGAAAAAGGAGTCTTTCTGTATAAGGGCTGCACTCTGCTCATCTCCTCATTCTCCAGACACCTTAACCCATCTTCTTGGCTTATTTTCATTTGCATCTCAAGGCCAGAGCCAGCCTGTTCAAGTCTGCTGCTGCACCACTCACCATATAGCCAATAGGATAATTTTGCAGCCAGCGTTCTGACTGCTTTTACAATCCCCAACAAGATTTAGTCCGTTCCCTGCTTTACCTCTGCGATGACGTGGCACGCTCTGCCAAGAGGAAATCTTCAAAGGACTTTGCATAATGTCATAACAAAGTAGCAGCAACCAGCCAGATCTGGACTTGGGATCTCCCTTGGTGAGCTCTGCTGTGCAAGCAGCCCCTGCTTATTCCTCCCCTCTGCTGCTGCCCGGGGAAGACCTTGCACTCCTGACACTGTTTTTGCTACAGAAGGGTGCTTGAGAAAACAAGCTGTAGGGTGTCCCAGACCTCCCAGCTCCCAATCCCATGCCTTCCACAAAAATCTGGAATTTCCAGATACGTTGTGAAGCTGCTGCAACGTCCTTTTGCAAGATGAGCGCACAAACTCAAATCTGAGGCAGATCAAGGAATCACCCTACATGGATGCCTCTTTCCAAATACCTAGTGCTATCGTCCAAGTCTTTTAACTGAGTCCAGCGTCCTCTTGGTGATTACCCAAGACTTTGTTAGACATGCAAATGAGACACTCATCTAGGATCTTCTTAGATGAGGACTTCGTGATGCGCTGCCTGCCTTACAGTGACAATGAAAGATTTTTTTGGGTCATACTGAAGACTTGCTGAGTGTGCATAGGAGAGCAAGGACTCAGAAACCAAGGTTTTGAGGAGCTGACAGCATTGCCACCTGACAGCACACCAGTTCGCCTGTTCAGCGAAACCACTGTGAACAGTAGTGAGAAGCAGGCAGGCAGCCAACGGAGATTGCTGCCTCCTGTGCTCGTCTTCACCTTCCTTTCATCCTGCAACCTCACTTACCTGCCTCCTGTGCTCGTCTTCACCTTCCTTTCATCCTGCAACCTCACTTGCCCTTATAACCAAAGCTGTAGGCTTCAGGCTGAGGCTGGCTGCCTGTTTATACGTTATTACTCTGGCCTCCTAAAAGGGGCTTTGGACACTGGTACAGCACAGAGTAAGAAAGAAAGTGCAGTCACCACTTCAGAGTCAGTATCTAACACACCCAGTAGTATCTGAAACATTGGATTATCTCAACGCTTATGCTAAGAACTAGTTTTCCAGCTAACTGCTGAGAAATGTTGACATTTTGAAACGTTCCCTGATGGATTATTGCAATCAAATTATGGGCATGGCACTATTTAGTAGCATTTATTAGGTGCTGCAATTTCACACAGTTTAAACATTATCAATGAATGAAGCAGGCAGTTATCAGGTAGTAACTTGGACCCACTAAATATTCACTCCCTCCCTGTATTATTCATTCCCCTACACCAACATTTTGTGATTCTAAAACATTTTGTTAGGATGAAGGTATTCTGCAGCTGTAGGAATGGGAAAAGCTGGGATCAAGAGATGGGAGGCGGATAGTAAGGGAGGAGCAAGAGCTCAGAGTAACTCATGGGCAACTGGCAGCTTGAAGGCTGAAACTGCCAGATCCAGCCTGGAAGTGAGCTTGTGCAAAACAGCTTCCTGGGATAGGGCCTTCGAAAGGGAAAAGGGCACTGAAGAATCCACTGACCTGCCAGCAGCCAAGGAAATGCAGCTCTGGCCCAAGGTGATGAGAGAGCCTGAAATCCCAGTTGCTCTGCATGGGCAGCAAGAGCCACACACCCAGCGTTATGCAGAGCAGCTCATTTCAACCCCTGAAGTGGCACAGCCTGGCCAGCACAGTGCTGTACTTACACTAATAAATTTTGCTCGATGCAGCTATATTCTGCTCGTTCCAGAGCCAACTTCAGCTCTCCACTGTGCAGCATCAACTTGCTCCAAAAGACCAAGACTTAAACGCCAATACTTACATTTTTGGAGTCCAGTATGGGCTCCCCCATACTGCATTTGAGCCTTATTTCCACATGCTGCTGTGTTTTGCTAAGCCATTCTGCTCATTTCCAGGAGGATCCCAGGGCGTTAAGGAATTAGCCTGGGGCATGGGAAAGTTGAGCTTCATTCCTTGATCTGCCACAGAAACCCCAAGTGCCACTGGGCATATCACTCAGCGCCTGCACTTGGGTCTCCTAACTGTAAAATAGGGATAGGAACCCTGTGAGGGTGTTGGCAAGAAGATAAAAGGTATTACCATCTGGGAGGTTCTTCGATGCTGTGATAAGAGGGGCCATACAAGAAACTTAGATAAACAGTTTCAAAACTCTCAGCTTTTTGGTGCTTTCTCTTCTACACTTGATGTACTCTGTGATTTCACACAGACGGCTTCAGTCTTGTTTGCTCACAGCTTCCTAAGCTTTCGAGGTTTCCAGCCCAAATAACAGGTCTTCCCTCAAAGGTCGTGATCTTTACAATGGCAGTTTGCACCCTACGTTTTAAAGGGCATGAGCAGAAATCTCCATAATGCTTCGAGGCCAGCGAACCTAAGGCTTTACACTTGAGCACGAGAACATCTCTGTCATTTCACCGACCACAACATTCACCCTCAGACCGTAGCACCAAGTGAAGCCTTTTCCAGAAATGCTACATCTCTAATGATTGCAAGCTCTGGTTTGCTGGTTAGCACTCCAGCAGACTTTTTAGGAGCAGGAGGGAGAATTATAGATAAATCATTCCCCAAAAGCCCTAGAAAAAGAAATCAAATCCTGTAAATGCTTTCTAGAATCAGTGGTTTAAGCTTTCATAGACACCGAAGAACTACGAGATGACATGAAGTCACTGCAGAAAGATGTAAACAACCCAAGAAAAAAACATTGCATTTCAAAAGATAGGGTACTTTTAAGGCCACTGCATTCTAAACAGAATTATCTGATGCCAGCACTGTTTATTTGGTGTCTGAGGTCTCACATGCAAGGCAGCCACAGCTTATCAGAGAAGAGTTGTCACCCATTTAGAGAGAAGCTTTAAGCTAACAAATTCCTGCACTATGGAGATACCAGCCACATGGGAGAATGGGGCTGATCGTACTCATTTTCCACTTGGGGAAAGCAGTGCCAGCACCACTACCTCCTTCCTCAGGATTAACGCCAATCAAACAGCACAAGGAACAAATAGGTGAGCCAAGGAGGAGTCCTAACATCACTATTCCAGTTATCCAGTGTGCATATATATACAGCTAAACACTTACTTAATAGATTCAGTAACTTCAAAGTGCCACATTACCTGGCTGAATTAACCCCCCACTTCCACCTTATCAGAGGATGCTTAAGAGAATAAGAAGCTTTCAGTCATGTTCAGGAATATGGCTGTCACGCACACTGGGGTACACTGCACAGAAATCCAGCAAAAAATGGTGTGAATGATTTTTTAGTTTCTGAAATTACTTTGCTGATGGGCCACTGTCATTCTGCAGGTTCATATAACATCAAATACCCTTCTGGCCCACTGAGAACCTGTGAATTACAGTTAAATAAGCCCTAGTAGCTTGTTCCTTGACATTAACTATGGAATTATGTTGACATATGAAGAGTCGACTCATGTTGGGTTGCTCAGCATTTACCCTGTGCCAGCCAGGAGCATGCTTGGATAATTCTGTCTAAGTAGTTACAAAAACAGCAGAACTCAGGAGAAAAGGCTCCTGCAAAATTTGGCACCATTCCAGTTCACCAGCTAAATGATTCCATCTGATACTCAAAACAGGCAGGTGGAAAATTATCCAGAGACACACCATCATGTTCTGCCTGAACAAATGCAAGAGGGACTAAAATACCACTTTGGACAGTAAGTCAATTTAAATCTAAGTGCTTTCCCATCGATCCTCCAGTTTTTCTGGAAGATGCATAGGCTCTTCTGCTGTGAAAGAGACCTGTGTGTCTGATGGTTTGGAGGGGGGTGTTAATTTATGTTTTCCTCCTCACTCAGTAGGATTCAAAGGGAGTCCAGCTTGTTTTGCCATGCCAGCCTGTTGTTTTATTCCACCAGGCCTCCCATGCAAATAAAATCACCCAGTGGGTTTGTAAGGTCTGCTTACAACAGTGTTATAACTAATTACCCACAAAAGCCATGATGATGATAAGTAGAGCATGCTCAAAACTGCATCTCACCTGACGCCCAAAAAATGAACACACATTACAAACACCGATCCCCAAGGTCAACTCTCGCGACAAAATGGATTTTGCTCTTGCGTAACAGGAAACACATCAGATGTGGTTCTTTACATGGTATGATCTCCATACTCAATACACTACCAGCCTCACAGGTTGCAAAGTCAGCAGTCGTGTCAGTGCTTCTGACATTGCAGTGTCCACTAGAAAGATGTATTAGGCTTTATTATAAACAAACAGGCTTTGGTACAAGCAGCCGTATTTCAATTACTTAAGCCCTAATGCCAAACTTGGTCTGTTTCAGAAGCAAGATAACACAGCACTCACACAGTATATTATCCTTGCGTTTCAGTAGCCATAGATAAGTATCATTATGTCACTGTGAAAAAATGCACTCAATTATCCTACGTTGTTATTACTTAATCTGCGTTTCAAAAAAAGCTTTAGACTGAAAAGATGTTAGATAAAGGCTAAGTATTGCAGATAAAGGCATTGCTTCACTCAATATATGCTGCAAAAGCATGAGCTGTGGTTGCACACATTTAAATGAACCAGGCTCCTCTCAGCACATTGTTCCCATATTGGCAGAATCACAGCCACAACAGGCTGCTTGCACAAGAAGGTTGTTGGAGCGCTAAAAGCAAAATGCAGAGGTAGGCTGGGGAAGGAGCCTGCTCCATGTAGGAGGGAGGCTTTGCAAAGACTTCTGTAATGCTTGGCATGAATCTCCTCCCCGACGCATGGAGGCTGGGTCCCTGCTAAGGTCTGTCCAGGCAGCACATATATGACCTGTGAGCTGTGTGTGGCACGACTGAAGGTGATAGTCCAGCCGGAGGCTTTCTCAAATTGGAAAATGAACTATATTCAGAAGAGCATGGCCGCCAGATTCTCATTCTCTACACAGTCACCGGCGAGAGGTAGCAGGACACTCACTTCAGATACCCATGTTTGGATTAGAGCTGCAACCCCGTGTCAGTGCTGTGTACTTTAATGGTCCCAGAAAATGGGTCTGGCACTCTAAATTGACAGCAAATTGATTGAAACCAGATGTCGTGAGAAATGCCTTTTCCAAGTTCAATGGCACATGAATGGTCTTAGCATGCCCCCAGATAATCTGACTTCTGTGCCCCAGTCTGCTGCAATAAACTAACTGGGAGGATAATATTTTGTCTCTGCATTGTAAACTCCTTGGGAAAGGAGCTTTTAAATTGCATACACAGCCCATGACCTGGTAGACTCTAAATCTCACTGGATGATGTGCGAAGTTATAGTGGGACCTCAGCTGAACACCCTGAGCTCATGTTACTGTCTGAATTAGCAAAACTTCAGACTGTTAAATCCTCTGTATTCTTCAGGCATTGCTGGGAGTTTGGTTTCCCCACTGAGCTAAGCTCTTTCTTGGCATAGTCAAAAGAAGACAAACAATACAGCATAGGTACAAAAACACAGAAGTAAAAGCAGCATCAAGCTGTTGTTTGGCCAAGCCAGCAGATGCACTATGGCAATATTGGCTTTGTAGCAAAGCAGAGATGGCCAGAGCCTGCATGCTCAGGTCTCATTACTTTGCAGACCTCATCATAAGAGATATATTCACACTGGCTCCACTAATTAACACACCCTGCCAGACCCAACCTTGCACTCTTCAGCCTGCACATGCAGAGCAAGGCCCCATTTTGGTCAGCTTGTACTCCCCAAGACAGATAAAAATGACCTCGAAAGCCAAGCTTGATTCATGGACTGCCATTAGACGGTCCCTGGGAGGGTGATTGATTGATCCTGTTTACCTTCGGCACTGCAAAACATTTAACATCAGGTTGGGAGAAGCGCAGCTTTGTAGTTGTTATCCTAATGGGCTTCAAGACAGAGCTACTTGTTTGGGAGCAAGATAAGGCTTCTCAGACCACTGGCTCCCCCAGCAAGGCTCTGAAAGTCTATCACAGCTCACAGCACATGCAAAGTCACAGCAGTAAAAATGCTCTGCAGAATATTATCAAGAAAACCTGTCCCTGTTACATTTCTCTGCCAAAATTACAAAGAGCCCAACGAATCCTATAGCATTCAGCTCACATCTTTTCCAAAAACTGGGGGAAGAAGCCTGCAGCTAAGGTACGGAAGAGAAAAGGTTGAGAGCAGACTCTCCTGGTGACTAATGCAGCTGAGATAAACATCTAGATGCTCACTAAAACATACAGTATCATGCGCAGATTAAAGGCTCCTTCCGAGATTTTGCAAGCAGCCAGCAACTCCTACCCAGCCATCTGCCCAGAAAGGGCCTCCGACTTGTCAACCAATCCATTTCCCGCCAGTGCCACAGGCTGGGTGATACTGATCTCTGCGGTGTTTTGTTATGAGAGCTTTGATGTACGAGTCTCTGCCGAAGCAGCAGCCCCCTTTAGGGAACAAAGCCGTGGTCTAGCCAGGCTCTTCACCAGTTGTCCAGGTATTAGGTTCTTTTTCCCAGCTTCGGGGCAACCCTATCGCTAACCTTTTCCTGTGACCTTTTGCAGGGAACCTTCTGCTCGTGGCCATCTGCGTCCCACCCCCACCCCCCCACCCCCCCGTT
>JAVKLA010000040.1:16519551-16538890 GCA_034782735.1 Sagittarius serpentarius
AAGCAATTACACACACGCTGGTTTGCATCAGTCACAAAAGCTGTAAGCCTCCAATTAACCACCTCATGCCTTTTAATGATACAACGCTAAACAAGGAAGAGAATTAGAGGGAACATCCTCAGAAGTGGTTTGCAGCAGGACAGAGCAGTCTTTATTATTGTTTATATTAGGGTAGCACCTAGGAAACTCAGCTAGAGGCTGTGAAAACAAATAGAGAACTTGGGGAATTAATTTAATATGGAGAATTTATAGTCTATAGGACAAGACAGAGTAGGTGGATGAGGTGTAGTGTAATGAGGAGAACACAATGATTTTCTAAGGATCGGAATAACCTGCCAGCATCCTTCACTTGTCACTGCCAAGTTCCTGTATCCTCCCTCCTCGACACCACTTCAAGAGTGCGAATGCTGGCAGAGGGCTCAATAGCAAAGACAAGTGCTGCTTTGTCTCCCAGAAGACCCATGCTGCAAAGCGCAGGAGAACGTGTTGTCTCTGTCTTCAAAAGATAGCTGAAGATACTGCACCTGCTCAGAAGGTTTCAGGCAAAACAGCATTTCAGAGGAATTCACCAATTCAGCAAAATCTCAACAAGGTGAGTCAATTTTGCCCAGGTTCCCATGAAACTCGCACAGGGCTCCAAACATCAGAAACCTGCTGAGTTTCCTGCCTGGTCACCCATCTGGTTCCTCCACCGTTCAGGTTTCCAGGGCCCTGGGGCAGCCTGCTGCCAAATAGACTTCTTTGCAAGAGGGGATTTCACTGCTTCCGCACTTCTCAGTTTGGGGTGTTCTAGATGTTAGACCATCTCAGTGAGGAAACACAAGAGCATCCACAGATGGAGAGCCCAGGAAACCCAGTGGAGAGGCTTAGCACTCCAGAGATCAGCTCTTGAGACAGCCCACAGTACAAGCTGGTGCACTATTCTCTTTTGCAGAATTTCTACCTGGTTGTGTTTTGCTCCACTTCAGAGGGAATTCAGCCTAATTTCATTAAAACTAAACTTCTTCCCAAACCAGAATCATCTTTTTAATGCACATTAGTCCTGTTTCAGCAGCTCTCAGGTCAGAGGCAGAGAACTGTGTATCGTGTACAGCCCACCAGAAACACTGCGGGGATATACAAATCAGTCAAATCTAAATTAGCAGGTCTGGAATGCACATGATGCGACCTATCTTACAGTCCCACAAGCTCCCCAAGGGAGGAGAACGAGGTAAAATCTCTGCAATTTATCCATCAGCTTCTAATGGAAATACTTGATCTGCCTGAGGACTACACACCTGATACCGTGGGTGACTACAGCATCATGGGGTTCAGGCCAGTTCATCAGACTCTCAAAGGAAATGGGAGAAAGGGAAAGATTCACTTGGAAAAATCACTGCCTAAATTACATTTTTTCTATGATGTGCTAGAAAATATGGGGAACAGATTTTAGGAAAGTTGAGATGAGGCAATACCAAAACAAAAGAGACTGAAGGATACTTAAAGTATATGAGAGGGTTCTTGTTCTGCTTCACGTAACACTGGACATTTCTCACTGCTCATGGACCAAGAGATAGCAGCAGCAGCTGCTGTGCACAGACACCTTTGGTTACTGTGTTCAGTCACCAACAGGCTCCACTGGGAGCCTAATTTTATCTATGCTATGAGAAATATGTTTCCAAGCAGTCTGCGTTGTCCCCAAAGACATACCTGCAACATGTCGAGCAAGCGCCGAGGCTCCTCCTTGGGATGCAGCTGGGCGTGCTGTGAAAGCTTAGAGCTCCTGAGCACGCTGTGGGGAAGTTCTCCTGGGAAACATCCGTGGGAGACACTGGCAGCCGCTGTGGGGTTAATGTGGGGCTTGAGCAACAAACCATCTGTCAAGACCTGCTTATTAGGATGTTTACTCATAAAATTGGCCTTTTCATCAGTGCACCGTAAGTGGTTTCTGAAAGTAGCCCTGACCACCAACAGAACGGTCTCAGAATCAATCAACAGGAACACGAGTGGGTCCAGCAGCGAGAGCAACCAGTTTCTAGCACAAGAACCAGCAACATTTTGCCCAGCTTCACAGGTCCCACTTGTCCATTTTGCTGCCCCTCCTCATTGTAGATCAGTAAATTATTTGGCGTTTTAGATAAGTATCAATGAGGATCCTTTGGCAGTACAAAGAGCCTTTTGTTTCCCTCCCCCATGCAAAAGCATTGACTGTGCTATGTAGTAGGGATGGTGATTTATCCTTTGCACTTCTTTTGCTGTGTTTTCTGTCCATATCGTGACGCTTGTATTGAGAAGTTAATAAAGGAGGGAAACACAACAGAAAGGAAACTCAGCTTTCCACTCACCTTTTTTTAATGAATATGAAATGCATTGCTTATTTCTTATTTTTGTAATGGATTCACAAAGTTTACTTAGACCAAAGATGCAAGCGCTGTGCTCTGAAGTCATGAGGAACACCCCCACAGCTGGATGACTTCAGATGAGAGTCAACAGGACAGAGGATGAAAGTTAAACAATCCCGCTGTAGTGGCAAAGAAAAGGGAAGGGAGGAAGGCTCAGGGCGCCCACATTACCATGTACATGAGACCAAGCAACCTAGCCAGGGTGACGGTGGGCATCTGCAACAGGCCCAGGGGAAGACACATGCTCTGAATCAAAAGTCAATGGCTCAGCAATAAAAGCCTCTCTCAGGGCTAAGACCATCCTTCAAGGGCAGCAAGTCTTACCCCAGATCAACGCAGGAAAAAGAAAGCAGCAGGGTCCACAGGAGAGATCACTATCTCCATGGCGGGGAAGGAGAAGGGAAAGAAAGGGAGCTTGTCATTTAAGAGTAATAATAAACATTTCTGAGCATGCTTCCTCCTCTCCCTGCAGAAGCATCTTCACCCTAAGCACTGATGGGCTTCAGGTGGCATGAGTCAGATCCAAACCTCCCACTCCCAATATCCCTGTCAGAAAAATACCTTGTGGTAGCTGTGGATTGTGCAGATACAGGGTTGCTTCAGGGTGTCCTGAATAGTGTTAAAGAGAGCGGTGTGTTGCCTCCATGTGTTGTTCCATACAAGCCACTCAGAAGACAGCTGTAAAAAATGGGTATGTTGCAGATGAGAAGGGGATAGTTTCTCTTCCTTCCAAGCAATGGAACATTAAGGAAAACAGTATCATGAGGTGTTTGACAGGAGAAACAAGCCAGAGCTTCACTTTCATTCAGCGCTTGTGCTGTAATGCCAAGCCACAATTTATTTCATAAAGAAGAAGAAAAAAGTGGTAAAGGAAACACTTACCAGGATGAACATGCTGTCTGCGGTGGCCTGGAGGCATGAAGGTGGCTTAAGCAATAGCAGAGATCGGGATATCCAGGTCAACAGCCAACACTGCCCTTGACCTCATTGGCCACCGGGTGACGTGGCTGCTTGCATGACGCAGTCAGGCGCTGCTGCTGTGGTTGGTACCATGGCCTTTGCAAGCTGCTCCAACAGGATTTACAGACTGCTCTCTTATCAAACCTGATGGATTTCCTCTCCCACTCCTTTCCCAGCCCTTGCCCTGCACTGGGAGATACAGAGCATGACACAGCATTGAGGACTGACCTTATGTCTAGAAAGAAAAGGCCATCACCATGATTTTGCCTTCCAAGGCTCTGGATTTTTAGCAAACTCCTACTCTTTCCTGAGTTCACCTTCCCGAGAGAAGAACAACTTCAGGAAATCGTGTCAGTCAAGGGTCCAGGAAAGAAAACTGTAATGCGATATAGGTCTAGCCTGCAGAAACGCTGCGAACGTCTCCTTTTACAGTGGGCCCTTCCAAAAGGAAACCAACCCACTGTAAATAATGTGTCTGGGAAGAGAAGACAAACTTTTAACCCTTCCCTTGCCTCTACCGTTTGCTCCGTCAAACTGCAGCTTTCCTTGAAGCCAGGCAAAATCACCCTCTCTATGCTCTGCTCTCCAGCTCTGGGTAGCCCAGAGATCCTACTGTTTTGCTAATCCCACTGCCTGAAACTGGGATTCAAGTAAGATTAACCAGGCACATGAATGGGTGGTGCTCCAGGCCCCACAGGTTTGGTGTCTCCACTTGCCCCTCCCTGCCCGCATCATTCTCCCAGCTCCACCTGGACATCCAAGGGAAGTGAGCGAATGTAGAAAGGGTCATTCTGTCTCTTCCCAAGTGCCATTCCCAGGGCTTACACAAAGTCCTGCTATTGATACAGAGCACACGCACATTCACTCTTACATATCTCTAAGTGGTTTTAGCTCAGTGTCCTCAAATACAACAAGTAACAAATGCATCTCTTCCTTCATAAGCACTTCTTTCTATTACTGCTTAAAACACGGACTCAAGATACTGCTTCTCCCAAGTTCAGATTAACAGTTTGAATCAAGTTCAGGGTCTGGCTTTTAAGGGAGAGCAGGGAGTCCTTCCAACATTAACCAAGAGAAGTCACTGGGTCAGCTTGTACAGACAGACATAGGAAGCTTGCAAAGACAAGCTTAAAGACCTTGATCCACCAGCATTCCTGAGCATGTGCTTAATTCACCCCAGCCGCGAAGTACCCAAAGCATGTGCTGAAATGCTTCACTGAGTAAGAATGGGCTTAATCACATGCTTAAACACTTACTGCATGAGTACTTCAGAGATCAAGATTGATTAGGTCCCTCTCCTGCCTGTACCTCATGCTTCCCCTCCTCCTCATGAAAACCTCATTTCTGAAGACACGAGGCTCACAGAGTGCAAAGAGACACAGGGAACATATTTTTCAGCCAGTTGCAAATTTTCCAGCTTCCTGCCCTTGACCACAGAACTCTTGAACCTTTTCTGGGGGAAAACAATTTGCTCACAAAGCCATTACGTCATGAGTCCAAATCATACAGATTTTCCTTCAGTATTGTCATGAAAATCTTAGTTCCCAGGACTTTCAACTCCAACTCCTTTAAAAAGAACAAAAGCCAGATTTTCAGAGCTTGGCTCAGTGAAATCAAGTTATTAGTGTTAATATACTTTATTGATCTTAAAGGAATACAGCATGGAAACAAAGGCTGTTAACTGAGAGAAAGGCTCTGTTTACATTAACAAATCATTCAAAACAGAAGGAGCAGATCCAAACTGAGGTCCCCACAAGTACAATATGCGCAGTTCAAGTGTTTACTTCAGCCTAGATTTAGCCTGGTCCCCAATGTCATTTGGACCAAACTTGTCCACGTTTTCTGACTGGAAGCTATTCTAGGGAGCTATCACTGGTTCAGACCCCCATGTCCCTGTCCAGGTAGAAGCACATTTGCTGTGCCCCTGGAGTGGACCATCTGGGTTAGCGTTCCAAAGGCATCTAGCTAGCATGCACCAAAACTGCTCTGCTGTGCAAACCAACATGCAGTACGTGGAGACGACCATGGGATTTGCTTCCAGTCTGCTCTGTTGGTCCAGACAAAAGCGCAAATGTAGACAGTCAGAGGGAAAGAAAAACTCTCCAAGGACAGCGAAGTCCCAAGGCAGAGTGTAGGAGATGCACTCTGTCACTAGGATGGTTCATCTGGTTTGGAGGTCATCAAATTTTCCTACAGTTTAGAAGCAACTGTAGGATGTAAAATTGCTGCCCAACAGTGTCTTCCACGGTAGACTAATGTATGGACTGTGTCCATAACAGTGTTTGCATTACAGGGGGACAATGTTCACCATAACAGAGGACTTTGGCACAGACTGCCCATGTGAAAGGGTGGATGAAATTATTCTGCCATAGGACAAGAGTGACCAGAAACCCATGTCCATAGTTTGAATAAACGCATGCCGCCATCAGCCAAGTGTGCAAAGTGAACTTCTTTGCAAAGCAATGCAAAACTTGTCCTCAGCAGCTGTTGGGAGGACAAAAGACTAATAAAGAGTGAGGAAATTCACTTGCATAGACAACTCCCATCAGCTACACCAAGATCACAGGAATACAGGAAACAGTCTGCTGAGTCAGCAGGATGGTGCATCTCCTCCAGCTAACAGTGCTTCAGCAGTTGCAGGAAAAGACAGTCTTTAGGTGGAGCACGCAAGCCTGGCCACTATTTGCAATCCATTCACCTCACACTCCTCCTAGCATCCACAGTCATGGACTGGGAATAGTAGAGCACACATCCTTCCCTACCTTCTCTGACCCCTTTGAACTTGCTGATAATATATCTGCCACACTATTTCCTGTGGCAGCAAATTCCCTGCTGTGTAAAAAACCACTTTCTGTTATCCCTTTTAAATGGATCTCCCACTTGTTTCGGTATGTCTCCCCTCATTCCAGCATTGTGGGAGTTTTTAAACCCCAGAATAATTGTTTCTCAACACAGTGCTCCATCTATAATGTTTAGTTACAGAAAGAAACATCATGCCATGCAAGAAGCCTCAACACAATTCCTTGGAAGTTCAGAGAAAGTCAGGAGAAAAGCAAGTTTGAAAGATAGACCTGGAGTTTACGAATTGTCTCCATTGGTTTGCAGTCTCTGTATCCTCTCTGCACTGTGCACAGAACATTGCAAAGAGTTGAGAATGGTTCAGTTTTTTGTACTCGCAGCTCAGTTGTCTGTATTACTGTTGGCTACTCCAAAGGTACATACTAGATGCTGAGGTTAGCTATTAAAAATGTCTTTAGCTGTGTCTGCTTCCTCAAAATGTTCACGTCCTTGTTCCCTCCTATGAGAAAAATCACATGCTGAGAGACAGCCTGCCTGGTGTGTTGTGCCAAGCGGTGATCGCAGCTCATAAAAGCCCCGTGCTGCCCGTTGTGACAGAAAGGGATGCAGGTCCCTCAGGGATGGCTTTGCTGGCTGCCACCTGAGGAGCGCCTGACCTTCCTCTGAGCCAACAAACAGATTCGGGATTAGTGAAGGCACAGGACTCTGTCGTAGAGAATCTGTTGTCAGTCCTTATCCAGGATGAACCCCAAGCCAGAAGAAAACCAGGAAATTTCTAAGGGGTGGACAGATTCCCTCTGAAGCCCCAGGACAGGGAAAGCTGCAAAGGGCTGGGACCTACAGGCTCTCTGCAAGCAGGAGTTGTGCTATGGAAGGTCAAAAACAGACCGGGGGGACTGGAGCTTATCACTTGTCCCAGTAAAGGGACAAGTCCCTCTTGCAGGACTTGGCTAGATGGTTAAAGCACCTTAGCAACTGGCAGTGCTGATAGCGGCCTCGATCATTTAAAGTGTACTGGAAGAAACGAGGCAGAGTCCCTCAGAGGACTCTGTTTAGCCCAGTCCAACTTACTGAGCTAGACATTAGACTGAAACACCTCCTCTTTCAGCCTCTCCTGGAAATACAGATGAATCGGGATCAGACCACTCCATTTGTGGCACTCTCCATTCCCACCTTCCTTCAGACCCAGCTGTACAAGCCCTTGCACCACAGGCACACTGAATTTCTCACGACAAGCGTGATGTCCACAAGAGAGGCCCCACGCAGTTGGGACCTCTAGGCACAACGCCAGGGCCTCTCTCTGAGCCCGCACACAACAGACACAGCGTGCTTTGTGATCCCCTGACCCACAGCTGGTGGCTGGGGTTAGGGAGCAGAAGACAGACCCCAAAAAGCCTGCTGGAAGGCAGACAGCCCAGTGACACTCTCACCACTTTCAGACGACAGCACCGCCGAGTGCGAGTGATGCCGGTTCCTGCACTGGAAGAGATGCTACTTCAGAGGCGCGCAGCGACACTATACAACCTGAATCGCAAGGAATCCAGCTAAAAGGGTCTGCTCCTGTTCTTTATGGTAAGCATATGCTTCTGTACTTCCCTGCACTCAAATTATATATGGAGCACAGGGGCAGCTAATCCCAAGCCTCCCTGCCACAACCTGCCCCCACCTTGAAACAGGCCCCAGTGCAACGAAGAGAAATGTTCCCGCTTCAAACGTCCAAAGACTACCGTAAACACTGGGGATAATTAAAACATGGATATTATGAAAAATATACTGCCAAGGACTCAAGGTTGTGGAGCTGGAAAGCCAGGTAGCTTAAAGAAGTGCCAGATATTTAACTGGGCTCCAAGATTAGCATATGTTTTTCAACCTAACGTTGCAAAAACTTACTTAGATGTGATTCCTAAATCAGAACCAGAGAAGAGGATGTGTGTTGTGTATTGGGACCATATCAACTACTTTTCCAGCACTGTAAGGTCTTTTATTTAAAAAAAAAAAAAGGGGGGGGGGGCTGTAGAGAGAAAAAAACTAGGCCTGTTTAGAGGATTCTGAATGCTTACCTAAATCGTGTAAGAAAAGGAAAATTCCTTCCCCAAACTGAGAAGACTCAGATGCAATTAAGACGGAGATAGCATCAGCCCATTTCCCCGTCTGGTATTAAGCTATTCAGCAAAAGTACTGCAGAATACAGTGGTTGCATCTGAGACTTAGCGACATTTATGTGGTTATTTTCTTTTTTTTTCGCTCAATTATCCAAAAAGAAACCATTCAGCAGCTCGCTTTTGAAAAACAGCCTCTCACCCGGTATGAGATAATCTGCTATAGCACTGCAATTAAAAACTTATCATCCCAAAGCCACAGGTCGGTTTGTCTTGTCACCAGCAGCTCCTTTACAGCCAGAGGGACAGAGTGCACGTCTGAAGACCCTCTCTGCTACTCTTGCTACACCTCTGAGGAGATTTACAGGGATTTAGCACGTGTTTTTCTCACTCAAAGACAGATTATGTGGCATGATTAAGAGATACTCTAGGAAAGAAACTACTAGCTTTGACAAGCTTCTCGACCTTCCCTTTGTTTGATGTAACACCCATCAGTTATTAACAGGAATGCATTAATCTGCTGCTTAGCCTTAGTAATGCCATATTTACTAACAAACGTTACTTCTCTCCCCTCTCTGCAGTGGCAGCCATTGTCCAGTAATTTCTGGACAAATTATTCTATATCAATATATAAAATTTTTATACATACATATATATATATATATATATATATACAAGCTGCCCTTCCATGTGTAAAGCAATGGGAGAGTTATGACCAGGTGAGGCGAGTTACAGCTTTTCCTGTATCATGGGAGATGGAAGTGCATGGACTTTCTGGCTCACTGAATCCAGAACCTTGCGACCATACTGCAAGACCCCTTGACAGAATCTGACATTCCTCTATTAAAAAAAGGAAAAAAAATAATACGAGAGAGACATTTTATAGGTAGGTGTTTACTACACTGCAGATTAAAAAATAAAATCTGCCGCTTAGAAAGAGTGTTACCACTGTCTCGGAAGCTACTCCCAGAGGCATTTAATTCTGGGTGGATCTCTCCTTCCTACATTTGCAATGCAAGGAAATCTGAGAAAAAAACTGCTCTGCCTTTCAGGCAGGTGACAGCAGGAAGGACACAGATGAACCACAAAAGAAGGTGTCTGACCGGCAGATCTTGCTATGGAACAGACAGACAGGCTGCACACACATCCCTGAAATTCGTACCAGTCACAGCATCCACACCAGTTGTATCTCCACTGCTTCACAGATGCCAGAGCAGCAGACGAACGTGCAGAACCCAGCGCAACGCCTCGGCCTGCTCCATCAGACATGCCTGCCATAAACCTCCAGCCTTCCCACCAGGCAGCTTCAAAGCCGTTGCTGCAAAGGGAAGCAGTGCTGTCTACGGGTTAGCTCCTTTCTCTTTTGCTGGCAGACTCACCTCCAGTCCTATGGGAAGCAAGAAACTGAGACAGAGACTGGTGAGTGACACAATTGTCACTTCTTTCCATAACCCTGTCAGGGTTGTGACACAGTCAGCTACCATACCTAAAGAGGGCACCCGGGACAGCAAGTCTATGCTCTCTGCCACCCAGCCCAGCTCCCAGAGCACGCAGCTCTTGGGGATTCATTTACGGGACATTTCAGAGGGACACCTGTTGTGTTACACACATCTATTCAGTTACAAAAACCTACCATCTGCCTCTGTGTTGTACCAAGCAAAGCCTGCAAGCACCTTGATAGTGAGGAGGATTAGTATCACATTTCCACGTGCTCCGCAACGTGAGCTGCATATAAGCAACAACCTGACGATGCCTCTGAGCTCCTAAATCCCACTTTGCCCTTAAAAAATGCAAGTTACAGGAAGAACAAGAGAAGACATGACGATCCAATTTCCTCAAAGCACAAGTCACATCCACAGCAACATTTTAAACTTGCTCCGTTTCCTGCATGGCTAAATGCAGGGGATAACAGGTCACATCAGAGACATCTAAGTGGTGACAACACCAATATAAAACCATTGACTGGTTCTGCACCAATGTAACAAACTTTAAAAAAAGTATTAAAACAGACTGTTTATTACAGCATATGATGTGTTATATTAATTTACACAATGATATATATATAAAAACAGCCATTGATGATGTACAGTAAATTGGACATCAACAGGAATATTAAAACTACTGATACTCATGCACGTGACATGCATATGTGTTTTTTTTTTTTTTAAAGCAGTTTTACACAATATATTGAAATTACTAAGCCTTGGTCAGCTGCTCCAACAGTTTACTCTGAACACCACCGCTGTCCGCAGCGGGACTCCCAGGAGATCAGAGCAGAGTGCACTCCAGAGAAGGCGACTTAACCTCGGAGACAGATTGAACAGGAGCCCTCTCCTGGTGGGGGAAGGCTGGGGGAGGACAGGGGTGAGTTTCAAGAAGAGAATCAACAAGAAAAGAAAAAAAAACCCAACAGGCCAGACTACCAGGAGGAAGAAGTTCAAGATGTGGCAACAGGAGCAGCAGAAAGGGACAAGCAAAAACATGAAGACCACCCGCACTCCCTCCCCTTTATCCCCTAAAAACTTATGACCTTAAGCTGTCGATATCCTCTATAAGACCCAGAACTGGAAAAACTAGGCAAGGAAGATCCATTCCCAGAAACATTAGCCTTTTTTCAAAGCCTTCTGACACCATGCACTGGAGGCTATTCACCACTGAAATGGCAGTGTTGTTTTTTTTTTTTTAAAAAAAGAGTATAATGGTCTTTTATTTCCACGTAAAAGGCACTAGTATCCACCCAAGTTCTGAAGACAAGTGACATAATTTACCTTAAGTTTTAAATATTTGCATTAAAAAAAACAATCTGTGGAAATATGTACACAAAAGCACCTTGCTTCTGAAAGCAGAAGCAGATACATTCCACCAAGTCACCTCACTAGACGGTTGTCATGAGCTTCAGGGAGCCTGACCGAAAGCGGAGAATTTTCTTCTTGAGATTATGGGAGGCTTTGATTTTGACAAAGGCCTTTGCTGCATTTTCATGCAGCTCCGGCGCTGTCACCGTTTGGATGGGGAGCGTCTGGACAAACTGAGACCAAATAAGGCCCCCGCTCTCATCAGAGTCACTGGTGGTTGTGCTCTCCCCTACGAACTCCACCTCGCTCAGGCTCGATTCACTGTCTCCAAAGCAGTTCGTCGTGTAGTTGCTCTGCTCATCCTCACTCGTGTCCACCACGGTGGAGTGGAACAAGGACTCGCACTCCGCTGAGTATTCTGAGTCGCTGGCCACGTAGGCGTACGGGCTGACGTAGGGCAGGGGGACTTGCGAGTAGACCCCCACACCTTCCCGTCGGTTCCTCCTTGCCCTCCGTAGGGCCTCCTCATAGGAAATCTCCGCTGATGACTTCCACCGGCGGTAGTCAGCCCGCTTGTGTTTAGGCTTGGCCACCACAACCTCTCGGCCATGCCCATGGGATCGGATGGCAGATTTGTGCAGGCCAGCCTGCCGACTCTGGAGGCCTGACTCCGGCTGCAAGCCGCTGCCTCTCTTCCCCCGTGAGGAGGGTTTTTTCAGTTTCTTATTTGTATCCAACTCATCAGGAAAGCGGCACTTCTTGCCGACCGACTTGGTTTTCTCCCGCAAGGTCTGCGAACCATTTTCCAGCCCATTGGCAAGGTGGGGCCTGTGTTTCAGCATGGAGCTTTTCAAAATCTTGACATTTCGGGTGCCTTTATGAAGCTTCACACTTTGCTGCTGGGCCGGTATGTACTGGGCATTCACCAGCAACCCATCATCCAGGCTCTGGGAGGAAGAGCCCTCGCTTTTGAAATCCAGCGCGGGCCTCTCCTCGACAGCAGGCGATGAGGAGCGAGCCGGCGGCAAGCCGCTCTTCAGCAGGATTTTTTTGGGAGGTTGGCTGACCCTGTTCTCTGGCTGCAGCACCACAGGCTTGCCTGGGCTCTCCACGGGAGATGCGGCGAAGAGCTGGCCATTCTCCTTGGGGACGTCCCCTGCCGAGGCCGCTGCGCTGCGGTTGAGCTCCGGAGGTGCCGGTTTGGCACTCCATGGCAGGTGCTTGCTCTGCAGTTCGCTTGTAGCACCGGGCGGGAAAGCGGCCGGCAAGGGTGCCTTCCTACTCTCCAGCTGCTCACCAGCCGGCTCCCTCGGCCTCTGCTTTAATGGGGAGGGTGCTGTGTGGTCCAGAGCAGTGGGCCCACCAGAAGGCAAGCACGCTTGCTTGGAGCTCTTCAGGTTCACGATGTTACCGTGAGCCACCACCCCTGCAGGCTGCCTGACGCACATGCTTCCGTGCCTCAAGATCCCTTTGGTGGGATCGGCGTTGAGACTCGTCCTGGGTTTGTTAGTCCTTACCGCGTGAGTCTTTTTCTGAACCAGGCTTAAGATGTAACCATCTATCCTCTTGCTGGTGGAAGGGCATGGCGCCGGCCAGGAGGTTTGCGGGAGAAAGGCGCTGGCGGATTTTCCCGAGTCCGTTTCAGATCCGGCGCAAACGTCGCTAATATCGCAACCAAGCCTCTCCTCTTCTCGCTGGGGGTTTTCAGTCACGGGGAGAAGAAACATGGGACTCTGCACAGCTACCGCGTGGAGTGGGCTGGGGTACCGGTAAACATCATTCCCATTTTTAGACACCAGATCGCACTGGTACTTTGGATGTACATCTGCAACGACATCGAGGGAATTTGAGTGCGGTGTGGACAAAGAGCGACAGACAGAGCCTGCGGTCTGGTCCTCATGCTGGCCTTCCTTATTATAGTCCATCCAGCCTATGAGATCTGAAAGGCATTTTAGAAGAGTTTAGAGAGCCTGCCAGGGACAGTTCTGCTACGATTTTCTTGGGCCATCAAGGACTCTGGTCCCATCTACACATACGATGCAATGTTTATACTATAGCAGCACTGTTCTAACAGTAGGAACCTTGCAACCAGGGATGCGTTTCAAGCGATACAAAAGCAGCACTATTCTTCTGTGGGTCTCTTTGTAACTGCATTTATGTAGGATTTGCCCCAATATGACTACATGGTTAAAAAAATAAAAATCACAGCCCTCATGAGAACATTTACATTGGTTTCAAACCTGTGCCTAGATTGCCAAGAGCTTCCTATTTTACATCCAAGCCACCCAGAAGTCTGTAAGGGTCTCATATGTTTATATGTTACAGTCACCTGTAAAACTCACTGCAGGCCTCAGCATGTACGAATTTTATATTTTATTTTGCTAAATTCAAAGAGAAACAGAAAAAATATAGATGAGAGACCAATGAATTATTTTAGCTTATTGACAAATTTCACTTCCAGATTTTTTCAAGCCTATCTTGGGTCAGAAAAAATCCAGATTTAATTTTATTGTTGTTATTATCTTTGCTACTATTATCATCATAATTATTTTATAATTATAAAAGTGCTAATAATAATAATAACAACAGATGCTCCTTTTGAGCAACAAAGGGTTAAAGAATGGGAAACAGGCTCATCTTTCCACACAAGTACAAGCAGTGCAGGTCAATCCAGCTGACATCCTAGCCTTGGCTCTGCAAAGACAGTTCTGTAAGAGAAATCCAGTGCGTTTCAAGATGCATGAGTCAGATTTAATGGCTAAGGCACTTATTCAGGTGGTAAGCGACCTTAGGAGCAGGTCTTCAATCCAAGCACCTAAGATTATTATTTTCCTAAGCTTATGTTGCCCTTGTCTTCTTGAGTAGGGGTACAATCTAAATGATCCTTCCAGATCACTGTCAGTCCTGTTTTCTACCCTTGGGCTAGAAACTTCAACCAGGGTACTCAAATTTGAATGCTCAGTGCTCATCACTTATCTAAGGCTTATTTCAAAAGAGGTCTCACAGGCTTTGGTAATATTAGCTGATAGAGATGACATTCCTGTGTGGGCAGGAGAGGAAGAATAGAGAAGTTAGGGGCAGGAGCTTCCTCCAGATCACCTCACAGTTTTCCCACATTTCCTAAATTCTATGTCAGCATCAGGAAATGTTGCCAAACACACTTCTTTGAAACATGCCAGTTTGCGAAATTCCATCTCTAAAAGTGAGGCGGAACAATTAATGAGAGTTTTAGAATTTTGTGATGTATACAGAAAAAAACAGCAATGCAATCTGCTGGAAATCCTTGTGTATGTTTTTCTGTTTATGTATGGCCGATGAAGATCACATATACCTTACATCAGGGAGCACTAAATTACCTCAGGCTGCTCAAAGGATAACTTAGAAGACTTCTCAGCATCTCAGAATGAATGTATCCCAGGCTGTATTTTCCCACTTTAGAGTTAGAAGAACTTGAATTATTTTGTCCTAGATTCACAAAAAAATCACTATAAATTAACCTTAAAGAGCAGCATGGAAATTGGCAATCCTATGGTTAGAAGCATCCTCCACAACCCAGAATGAACTAAGGCTTTTGAATGAGTATGTCTGCAAACAGTAACGCTTGATCACAAAATTCTTACTGACGTGTCCTTTCTGGACAACAATGGAGGCCTTCCTGTTTAACCATCCCACACGTCAAGGCTTGTATCTTCAGCCTAATGTCCAAGAAAGTCAACAGCTCTCTGCCAAAGAGACAAAATACTTTCTCCTCTTCATGATGTCTATTTGTCTATACTATATAAATACAAGACACACCTCGGCATGGTCACCTGGGGGTTAAGGACCATCGGAACTGACAAAATGACTGCTACGAACAGACTGACGTGCACCCTGACTCCTAAAACCTGTAGCTAGCTCCTTGCTCTGTCACTTGCATGAGGACATGGCTGTTGAGGTATCTTTCATTATTGCTATTTACTAAAAATGCTTTTCTAAAGGGAACCGTGAGAAATTAGCCGGCTAATGTGTTTATGTGTATAGGTACCACTGCCCTCTACTGGGTAGAGCAGCTGTCACAGTTTCACATGTTCATGTGTTTAGAGCGACATATTCACATGTAAGGCTTGACTAGTGGAGGGCAAACGGCCCTTCCTCGTAACCCATGTACGTGACAGGCACTGGAATCTTTTCAGAGCACAAAACATCAAATGAAAGGAAGAAGGGTTAATCCAACCCAGATACTCCTGAGGCAGTATTTCCAAAGCCAAAGCCACCTCCTGGAGTATGATGTATTCGACCTGCTTTTACTATACCTGCAGATTTAGGGCGTCCATCTGAGATATTCAGTGTTGCCTCCAAAGGGCTGCAAAAGCAAGTGCTAGAATGGCAACTGGATAAACACTCACTGAAGACAGAGTTAGATGAATTGGAGAGCGATCCAGAAGCTCCATCACTCAGCTCATAAAACCCTATAAAAATAAGAGTTTGGATTTATATTAGTTATGTCTACACAAAGTTACCATTTGTGTCCCTAGAACGGCAGTCAAGCTCATGTTTATGTTGGCGTACTCTATTGCAATTAGTTATGGGATTTCATTCAGTCACCCAAAAAAAAGTGCACAATTTAGTAATATCCTTATTGCTATGAAGGATTCAGTTTAAAAGTAAAGCACTTAAAAGTAAAAAAGCAGAACTTTACTCAGTATATGAAATTTTGAACTTTTTCTTTAACCTTTTCAGGGGCTGGGGTTTTAACCTTTACAGGGGTTTTCACATTTTAGCAAGAAGGATCCGGGCTGTGTTCGACATCCCATTCATTTAAGAGTGTATTATACTTCCAAGACAAGCTCTCCAGCTATTACTGGACTACAGAATTTTTACCAAGTGCTGAGCCCCATGCTATCCATTATTTTCATCAAAGTTCTGGAGATAATAGTGGGTGACATGAAAGAAGGAAAATGGTAAATAATGTGCAGACACAGAAAATTTTATTTGTTGGTAAACTGGGTCTACTCAAGAAAGATATGACATACCATAATCAAGATTTAAATTTAGGAAAAAGGAATGCAGGGCATGTCTACAGAACGGGGATTTAACCTGGAAAACAATAATCCTGAAAAAGACTTTGTCAGCATGGAAAAGCAGCTCAATCAAGCTTAATGATATGGCAAAAAAAGCTAATGAGATTGTTGGATGCACAAAGAGACTAATGAATAGCAGTAGGGAAATGACTTCAGCAGTCTATACAGCACTGGTAAGAAAGACACTGGAACGGTATGCCTAGTCCTCGACTCCAGCACGCTTAAAACAAAGCTAAAAAATTGGAAAAGGGCCATAAAGCTATTTAAGTGCTTGGAAAAATGCCTTAAAACAAATGACTTAATGAACTTGACCTGTTTAGCTCATTAAAGAGAGTCAGGAATCATACTGTATAGCACCTCCAAGAGGAGAAAATGTTGGGTACTAGTAAAGATCTTAGTCTATGGGAGAAAAGCATATAAAGAAATCAGTGATGGAACAAGTCAAATTCAGACGAGAAATTAGCAGTGGTTTTCACAATTGCAAGTTGGTGGATTCTCAGCTTTTTAGTGTCTTCAGAACAGATCGAGATGCCTCTAGGAAAGGTTTCCCATAGTTAAATACCACTTAGTGGCTTCAACACAGTTAGAACAGGATGAAATTCAATATATGGGAGATCAAATTGTTTGATTCAGTGTTCCCTTCTGGCTGTAAGATCAATTTTGACATCTTCCTCCTGCTGGTGGTGGTTCCTTTCACCATTTTTCCTGCAGCCTCCTTCCTAATATGCAGGAGAATTGGAACTTTTTGAAATAATTTGTGGGTGGCCTCGGAAAAAAAAAAAAAACGCCCCAAACACTAAAAATCTAATTAAGCTTGAAATGCTCCTCTGAATATGTTGTCTACAAACAGCAGCCTTTCCAGTGGTAGGTGAACTTTGCTAGCAGGCGTTAATTATCAGAGTATGAACACGCTACAGACGTTTACTGTTGTAGTACTGAAAACTACAGCCAGTTTAATTGCAGGTACCAAGGGAGGCTCCATTTTGCTGAATATTGGCCTTACCTGAACTTGGACGACTGTCTGTCTCAAGGTGTTCATCTGCCGTTTTTTCCACGTCCAGGCGGAGATCGCTTATTTGCTTATCTAGTTCTTGTAACTGATTTAGTAGGCCAGCGTCCCTCCTCCTCAAGCAGTTCTGGAAAACAAGAAGACAAACAACATCAGCTCCTTCAGTGAGGCAGACATGAAGAGGCTCCAAAGACAATCAGTCTTCTCCATCTGAGCATCGTGGAAATACCTTGTTGATATTCTTTTATAAAAAAAAAATACACAACAAAGCCCTGAAATACTAGATAGACGCTCTGGATAAATACTAACTGAAGAATTATGCAGGCACTTCATTCCAGCCTCTTCCAGCCAGTTCTACATAAAGAGCACACTCCACAGTTTAGGAAGACCAACACAGTATGTTGGCAAAGTGTTCCTTTGCAGGACCAGAGCTGTAACAACAAAGCTGTACTGCATGATGTGGTCAAACCAGACCTGTGCACATGAAACGGGCGACTTCGGTGAAAGGACAGCTTTGCCGGTGTAATAGGGGACATTCACCACCACGGTGATGTTAGTCAAAGACCACGTCTCTTCACACAATGGCAAGAAACAGCTCTGCCAACAAGTGCCTGTAGTGTGGGAACCACCTTGCTCTGCTGCATATTGTGAGCTTAAAGTCTACCACGTAGACAGCAAGATTCCCAGGGCTGGGATCACAGCCCTTTTATTAGTTCTGCAGTGCAGCAGGAAGGAAGAGCAATTCTTCCTCTTCTCCCATTATAACTGTATAAAATTGCTGCGAGATGAATTTTAAGGCTATTTATGAAGGTAATTTGATGGCATAAAACAAGCAATAAGAAACGATTTTGTAAGGCGCTCATTAACCCACGGTCAACGCAATCAGTTTCCCTGTGTGTATTATAATGTTGCTTATCCATCATCTGTTCAGCTGCATACCCTTTAATTGTTCTGGCTGTGGGGAAAGTCGGGGGGAGGGCAGGAGGAAGGTTTATCTCTTTTTTTTTTTTTTTAAGTGCATCATTTGATCGGTGCCCAGCGGTACTCTGATATGCTCATCGCAAAGAGTTTTGATGTTCCTAACTGGACTAGTTCTAAACCCATTAAATCCAGGACAACCTTTCCCCTGGGGTGGGCCAGCCCGCAGGCAAAGGCAAAGCAAAGGCTAATAGTTATCAGCGAGGCTGTTTGAAGATGTGCTGGCGTTTAACACCATCCTTGGAGAACCAAAGGGGCGATCCCAGGTCTTCTCCCACATTTCTGAGGGGAGCGGGCAGCTGGCTGGAAGCCAGGCTGGCAGGGGTGACGGGTTCAAGTGGTAACTCACTGTGTCACCTATGGCCACCACTGTGTGTCGTGTGTGTCCCCCCCAGCGAGCACAGCACCTGGCTCCAATCTGCAATGTCAAGTGCACAAATTAAAGGGCTACCACAAATCCCTGTGGGTTTTTTTGGGGGGAGGGGGTTGGTTTTTTTGGGGGGTTGAGTAATGATTGCCTGGTCCTTCACTACAGCTCTTTGGCAGCCAGCCCCTTCTCAGCCGGAAAAGACTTTATTTTTATCTTTTAGAGAAGGAAATAATCCTAAATTAAGTAAGCCAAAAAGGCTAACAAGAAAAAAGGAAAACTAAAAAAAAACGAGGGAGGGGGGGCGGGTTGGGGAAAAGAAGAAATCAGGCAAATAAATCACGCAATCCAACTTCTCCCTGGGTGAAAGCAAATGCTGAGCCGTGCACAAAGACGGCCAGGCACAGCTGTACGCTATTTTCATTGAAAAATGATCTGCCGCTTCATGCCGCCCTCCGTCTCTTCCCACAGCAGCTACAAAGCGCGTCCTTCAACAAAAGCATCCCTTATTTTAAGGGGCCTGATCCTGCCCGCGCCGGAGCCCCCCCCGTTACCTCCTCTCGGGGTTGCGACCCAGGAGCTCGCTCCCAACTTCCATTCAAGGCAACGGCGGCGCCTCTCTTCCCTTGAATGGAAGTCGGCCGGCCGGCCTGGCCCCGGAGACCGACGGGGAAACTCTGCAGCCACGAGCAACAACGCCGGGCAACCCCGGCCGCCACCCGCTTGTCACCGCTTCGCCCCAGCCCGCGGAGGCCCCGGCCCCCGCCAGGCGCCGCTCCCCCGCCGCCTCAGAGCCGCCGCCGCTCCCCGCTCCGGCTCCCGCCGCCGTCCGCCCCCTCCTCCCCGCCGGGGGGGGCCCCGCCCGGCTCCCGCCGCCGCCGGGCCCGGCCC
>JAVKLA010000040.1:16539553-16576815 GCA_034782735.1 Sagittarius serpentarius
GTGCCTCCCCGCCCGGCGGCGGCTCCGCGCCCGAGGTCGCCTTCCTCGTCCTCCTCCTCCTCCTCCTCCCTCCGTCCCCCCGCGCCGGACCTGGCGGGGGTGCGGGAAGGCGGGGTACGCGGGCGTGCTAGCCGCTGACCTCTCCAAAAGCTCCAGCCATCACCTCCGGAGCCAGCGGCAGCACGCTGTGGTGCCGGGTTGCTTATACAGCCCGACGCGTCCGAAAACGGGAGCGTAAATGGTGCATCGGGGGGGAGGGGGGCGCAAAATTTGGCATGAAGGCGTGGGGGGGTGAGGAGAGAGTAGGGAAAAGTGGAAGGCAGAGGAGACCCCGGCAGGCCTTGCACCAGGGTGCTGACCGCGGCGTAGGCACCAGGATCAAAGCACCAGCGAGATGTTGCTTCAAAGCCCATTTGAGTCAACTAGCCAAAAAAAGCTGTAAGGAACTGAACTTCGTAACAGCATGTAGGCTAACTGCAGCAAGGGATCTGCAGTTAGGTTTTCAACGGGCACGCGGTGCAAAGGGGCCGGGGGGGGGGGATGCAGGTGCTGAAGAAAAAAGGAAAAACGTTAGTATCAAAACAGAGCAAAAATGGAGTTGCAGACATGGAAGAGGAAGAAGAAAGCGTTGAGGGAGCCCTTCACAATATGGGGTTTGTTTGGAAAGATGTGAGCCTGCCGTACAGCGGCTCTCACAGACATTATGAGCATAATGCAATACTCTTTCCCACTCTCCCTCTATTCCTCAGAAGATTATGACTGTGGTATTGAGAGGTCTCAGATGAAATTCATCTCCCCACTCCCATGCTCTTTGCAGTGGACAATACGTTGCTGTGTGCGGTACACCTGCTTTATCCGTTGTAGGTGTTGGTCCTTGTTCCAGGAGCCTGCAGCTGACGCAGATCATTATTTCACAGTCTTCTTAAACCAATGTAAAGTGCTGTCTGAAAAGGATATCCATTTTCCTCCTGCAGCTTATAACCAGCCCCTCAGTCCCTCCCAAACGTTGGTCCAAATGTAGGTGAGGCCGCACGCATCAGCTGAGAGATGGTCGAAGCTAAAGCTAGCTCCATTTCTTTTTGCTTTTGATCTCTTCCCAGAGCTGGTTCACCACATGGCCGTGTCAGCAGAGTGCATCCATGTTAATATTTTAGTTTGGATTACAAGTGCC
Source organism: Sagittarius serpentarius (assembly GCA_034782735.1). Taxonomy (NCBI): domain Eukaryota; kingdom Metazoa; phylum Chordata; class Aves; order Accipitriformes; family Sagittariidae; genus Sagittarius; species Sagittarius serpentarius. The sequence continues at coordinate 16,540,725 of JAVKLA010000040.1, forward strand.
TTTTTGAACCAAGTCTCTGGGTCGTTCCGGCTTACCATGCTGTTACTCACATCGCAGAGGGATTTAAGAACAAATGAACTGAGCTGATTTGGGGTAAAACAAAAGCAGAAGGGAGCGCACCTAAAGCACTCCAGCCACTAACGGATGTCCGTTAATGGACATTCAGTCTGCGGGACAAGAACACAACTAGCCCTAAGTAACACCCTTGAAATACACACAGGGTGGATTGCAGGTCCTCAGTACAGCCACACTGCTTGGTAAATCCATGCCTGCTATGCTGTCCTAGCTGCTGATGCAGATGTAGATGTATGTGCCAGCAAAAGGCGGGGAAGTGAGGCAGCACAGGAATAAGCAGCCAAAGAAGGCAAGGTGAGACCTTTGGGGAGCAATGTCACTCCTGCCGGATTCAAGAGACCATGAAATTACAGCCACAGGGAGAACTGACATACAGTGAAAGGACAAGGGATGCCCCAAGGGCAAAGGGTTGACTTGAGGTTGCTAAGCAAAACTGGAAATAAAACCCAAGTCCCATACTGGACCACAGTCTCTCTACTTGCTTCATGTACCTGGGCCCATAAAAGGCCCAGAAGTAGGTTCAGCCCCTTCCCCACAACCTATAGGCCACCCCTGCTGACCTAAAAACCTCCTCCATGGCTTTCTCTCCGGCGTGCAGCTTGGCACGCACCCTCTGAGCATGTTTATGCTGAAAGCTGTGTTGCAATGCAGAGTTACTTTCCCAAGCGGGTACCAGAAGCTCTTCAGACGTGGAAGCAGAGAGCTCCCACATTTTCCTTCACCCTTTTTAGCCAGATTTTGCATGTAGCTCTGTGCCTTGTATGCTTTTGTACACAAAGCTTCATGCAGTATTTATGCAAAGCTATTTCAACTATTTCTGTGCTGTTGTGCACTGTGCGATGTAGACGTTGCTTCAAAAATAAATTACAGTGCTAAATAAAATCTGAATTAATGTTCAGATTTATTTATTTTGCCACTTATCGTGTGCTAGATTTTGGTCTGATTCCGCCCTCCCAAGTCACCTCTTCCACTCTGAAGAGTGTAGGATACTGCTCATCTCCTGTACTCCCTGCTGACATTTGTGTTCATCCTTCACAGTGCTTCGGTTCCCGGAAGGAAAAGAAACACAAGAACTGCCAAAACAGCCAACTGCCTACATCACATGGAGAGGAGAAGGCAGCTGCAACTGAACCAGGCTCACTGTGCGGCTAGGATCAGCAAAGAGGAAGGGAAGGGGAATCTGAAGAAGGGGAAATAAGGTTTTACCCCATAGATGAAGGAATAATAAAAAAGGTGCCAGAGAAGCAGTGGGAATTGGGAGGCTGGACAGCACGGAAGAAGGAGATGTGCAAGTGAGCAGCCGGGAAGACATGTCAAATTATGTGAATAATACAAGGAAAACAAGATGTGACCTAAGACACCACGAGTGAGGGGAGGGCCACAGAAGACTATTCAAGAACTAGGAAGCAGCTTAGCAGAGTGTAGGTCATGGAGACAAGGGGAGGGAGAGCCTGGAAAGGCAGTGTTGGAAGGCAGCAGAAAGACCAAAGAGAATGATCATAAAATACAGTCCCTTTAATTTACTCAGGAAGACACTGTTCAGAAAACAACAAAATAAATAGTCCATAAGCAGCAAGAGAAAAAGCCTGGCCATAGGTGGTGGAATATAGATGAAAAACGGAACCAGAAGAGGACAATAAGGTGAGAAGATGGAGAAAAGGGTGCCTTTGCTAGGTATTGTCCTCAAGTAAAACAGATATTTTAAGCACAGAAGGAACAAGAGACGAAGACTGGTTGCTCCCCTCCCAGTTACACTGCAGTCGATCATCCCAGTGAAAAATCAGTCTGAGATAAGAGGGAGGCCCCAATCCCCAGATTAGCTCTGACTAGACAGCCCTTGGAGGCCTCTATCTTAGCAAACCAAACATCTCAAAACTCTTAGCAAGGGCTAAGTAATAGGACTCTCACATGAAAAAAAATCTCTGAGTCCAAAACTGTCTTCCATTCCTCCCCTGGCTTGTGGCAACAGCTGAAGGACTTGCTCTTACACTCCTTTGTAAAGTTGCTATTCCTCCACTGGGGTAATCAGCTGAAATTGTCAAAAAAAAAAAATTCCCAAATTCCCCATCCTAAACTCGAACATAGAAACTGCAAGGAGGGAGGCAGTGAGTTATCTGCAGGGAAGGAGAAGAGACGATGACGGAGGAGCTCTGTTGCTAGGATGTTATGAGCGGTGTAATTCTGTCTGGTAGAGAGGCAGTTAGGAAATGGCTCATCTTTTATGATTATCCTGGCTGATCTCTTATAATTATATTATTAGGTGGTAGAAATGCTGTTTTCCCTTTGCATTTCATATACGGGGAAAAAAGAGATGGTCTCTGCCCCGTGGAGCTTACAAGGCAAGAAACAGCAGGTCAGGTGGCTGCCACCGGTAATATAAAAGGAGCCCTGAGAAAGTAGTGGTTGGCATGATGGGCAGGGAATCCAAAACACATAGGCAAGGGGCAAGAGTTCCTGACCCCCGTCTCACCATTCATTTCCTTCCCACTGGGAGCGAACCCCTACATCCCAATGCATACGTTTGTCTTTCCCTCTTCCACCCCTGCTGATCATTAAATTCAGTTTACATTAAATGAGGCCAATTAACACTTGTTACTTTTCCTACGTTCATTTCTGACCAGTCACACTAAAATGAGTGCAGGAAATTGCAGAAATTAAGAGGAATGTTGCATTCCCTGTTTGTAAAATGAAAGCAACTGCTTCCCTTGCTTATTGTAACACAGCCCTTTGGAGCCAGGGTGATATGTTATCCGGAAACATCCACCTGGGGACTATGCTTAAGACCCACAGCTGTCACTGAGACTTTATTTTAATCTATTCTAATGTTAATTTTCTGAGCATTTCTTAATTGCATTGGATAATATAATAGGATATAAATCCTATCAGCAAATCAGACTGACATTAGTTTGTGTTATCATATTACCATGGTTACATTATTGTTACAAATGAACCTTGCGCTTATTACTAACCACCGACAATTCTAGCAAATAACCTAAACTGAAGCAAAATATCCTGGCAGTGTTTCCATTTTTTTGTCAAAAAAACCCAGTTTCTCTGGGTGATAGGTAACTGCGGCATACCTGCGATGCATTTTACTCTTCTCAGACTTCTGCAGCCTACATTTATTTCCTTGTGTTCATGCAGCGTTGAAACATTTCCATGCTGTCAACAAGACACAGAGGCCAAATTCCTTAAATGTGGAATAGGATCTTTAACACAAACTCACAATATTCAGATGACAAGCGCTACCCCAGCCTGTCAAAACATTACCACGTTTGTATTGTTATGGCAAAACCCGCTAGTGACTGCTACAAGGGGAACCATTGACAACTTGATTAGGTCTCTCAAGGGTCCAGTTTCCCCTTATGGTAATCTGATCTGACTGTGGTCTCCCATCAAAAGACACAGTCCCACTTTCCCTCACCCCCAGCACCACTGCCCCTGTGCCAGGTGAAGGGACAGACATTTCCCATGGGGTCACTGCAATGATCTGACTCCCCCGATCTGACGTACAAGAGGGGAACAGGCGCTGGAACCGGGGAGGACAGCGATGCTGTTCCTTTCCCTGCCCCCTGACTGTTAGTTTGGGCCTTTCCTATGTTTGGCTATTCCTCTGCTGCAGCTCATCGTCCCACCAGCTGTGCAGGGACCATGTCTGGAAAACAGATTGCTACCCTGGTCCGAGTTAAAAGAAATAACCTCTTCTTTCCTTTTTGTTAACCCAGATATTTCAGCGATCCACTTTTAAGCGTGAGCAGTTGCACTGGCACGACTGAGAAGGCAGAGCTGTACAGGAATGAAGAGACAAGAGCAGGAAACCCTCCAGCAAAAAGCTCCATCCAGAGGGAATGTGGAAGGAAGGATGGACTGTATGCAAAACAAGAAGTCACCCAGGAGGCCATGGAAGAGGATGCAGACAACAGCTGCTTGTGGGGACGCGACTTTAGAGCTTCTCCAGACATTCCTGTCAGACTATGAGCCATGCAAAGACATTCATTTCTTTTTTGCAGGCAGCAGCCCAGCTGTTGAGTCAGGAAGAGGACAGATTTTTGAATCACCCCATTGCTGCTTCAAATGGTGTGGTGCTCCCCAAGGCCCTGAAAGACTCACTTCTGCTTAGCGAAGGAGCCAGAGCAGTGCAGAACCTCTGGAGGGCTGGTGAGCCCAGCGAGGTATCGCAGTGCTGCTCCAGCAATGCCTACTGCCCGCGTCAGGTGTTAAACTGACAAAGAAGATGCAAAACTTGCTTCCAGTCCCTAGATTAAGGAAGGCATGCAAGAGAATTGGATGGAAAGAGTTGAAAGCCAGGCAAGATCAGCTCCATTTTTACCTCTGTTTTAAGGATAAGAGAGGGTCTGATAAGGACATCAGGGGGAGGGGGAACATGGAGTTAAATAAACCAGTGTCACTCATGATGTTCGCAGCTGACAAGAAGCAGAGCTTGAAGCTAACCCCCTCATTGTTCACTATAAAGAAACTTTACCAGCATTTTAGCAAATCACATAACACATCATGTCCTAATGCTAACTGATGGGGACTGCATTCCCTCCCCAGGCTCGTGGACACTGTTCAAATGAAGTCAGAGCTGGACTACTCCAAATGACACTTTCTTTCTCACTTTTTTTTTTCTTTCTCTCTCATCACAAAGCAGATGATGTCAGTTGAGTTCTGCTGCAATTACTTTCAATTCATCCTTACAATACCATGTCTGATATTCTTGTACTTTGACTCCTTTTCTTCTCCTGGCCTGCGTTTCATATTTACATTTTTAAATGCCTAACCTTTAGGGACACGGACTTCTGCTTAGTTTAACGCCTTCTTGCACCTTTGCTGCCAGTGTTCATCTCAGCACATCAGGCTGGAAACAACCCTCACCAGCATGGGCTTTGCAGAGGAATATCTATTAAACTCTGAATAATCAGCCACTGGGAGTGGAAGAATAGAAATGATGAGCTTAAATTACAGGTTGAGATTTAGACAGCCTGGGAAAAATTCCCAACAGAAGGAACTGGAACAGCCCGAGGAGGAGAAAGCTTCTCCATCCTAAGATGTCTTTGACAAAAGGTAAGGCATGAATATGTCAGGATCGATAAGGACTCTTCAAGGGACAAGAGTACACTGAGCATGAGCTCATGCTCTTCAGGTCCCACGTTAACGTAGGCTCCGATGGCAGCCAGTCCAGTAAAGCCAGTCCATGCAAAAGCCAGACCCGGTCCTACCACTGGCTGCCTTCCCTTCTCCTCTCCCTCTGCCTTGAGTACTCGATCTCCCCTAGAGAACCACACATCCTTGCTTACCAGGAAAGGCAGTCCCACCGTACCTGTGCTTGGCTACGCACGGACCTCTCCCTCTTGCCATCACCAATACCCCGATCTAGCCTACAGAGACCTGCCCGTGGCAGCCTGCACAGAGGACCACTCGTGCTGCTGAGCCCTCCCTTGCTCCTTGACGTTGCTAAGACCCTCTGCTCCCCCAGCAAAACCCACCTGTGTTCCCCTTTCAGCCCCACGTGCCCAGCAGCCCCACTCTGCTCCAGCTCTCTGCCGAGAGGAGGAGGGGCAGAGGGGGGTCTCGCCTCCAGCCCTCCTTTTACCCTGTGCCGCAGCAGAAGGACATCCTCGCAGGGGTAGGGAGGAGGGAGGAAAAGCTCAGCAGGGCAAGAGAGGCAATGCTCTGGCTGGCTCTGCTCTGGGGACACTGCAAAACCATGGTAACATTGCTACTATAATTATAGTATAGCAGCAGCTCTCGTGTTATGCAGTGGTGTAGCACCATTTCAGCCTCTGTGAACACTTACCCCATGCAGGGCTAACCTAGCCAGCTAATGTATGGTCGGTAGAGAAGGTACAGCAATAGCGATAGCTGCGTTGGCCCAAATGGTTTGTCCCAAACAGGCTTATACATTTCATGCTCTCCTTGCTAGCTGAATCATTGCACCTACCTCACCACACATCCATAAACAGCTCAGCATTCAATCCAGGACCAGAGAGGTTCATACTCGAAGTAGTAAGCCCTTCCCAGAAGAAAGGACATAATTTGCAGCACAATTTGCATTCAAACTGCCTGCGACAAAGGCAGAGCTGGCTGCAGTTGCGCTCTTTGGATGGCCTTGGGACCCCTCAGCTGAAGCAGGCCACGTGCTGAGAGCCTGGAGCTGGGCAGAAATGCTTACGGGTACGCTTCCCGATCAAGCCTTCCTGCATGCCATGGGAAGCTGAGCAAGATCAAACTGCGCCCACAACAGGTTTTAGTTCATACAAACCTCACGGCAACAGCATGGACTTTTTCTTTTTTTTTCCTCAGCAAATTCTAACCCTACAGCCTTTAAAGGAGTTCATTTAGTCTTACTTGCACAAAGGCCCCTTTACATCAGCTCCACTGCCAGTGAAAAATGGCCCTTGAATATGAATCAGAGGCAACCTGCATGTATCTTGTTTGCACCAAACAGCACATTTTATGAACTGGCTTTTAACCTTCTTTTGGGTACGGGCAAGCTGAGGCAGGTTAAATAACTCAACCAAGGTCACAAGACTTCAGTGGCAGAGGCAGAAGAGATTAGGTGTACCATCCCCTGTCCTTTGGGCTCTCCCTTTAAACCAGGAGTTGTCACATCTGTAAAGCAAGAAAGCTCAAAAGATCTTGTGGTAGTATCTGTCTGCTAGGCGGTCCTCACTATCTCACCCTCACATTCTTTGCCTGTAAGAACTTAATTTTGCAATTAAGAATTTAACCTAAAATTTTAAGCTTCATCTCCACCCATTGTCTCTCTCCTCATTTTCTATACTCAGAGGGTTAACAGGAGTGAGTCTCATTTAGCGTATAACAATAATAAGTCAAGGAACCACTAAAAAAAACCCAACATAAAACTCTTTGCCTGAAACAGTTCCCTTTCCACTGTGCTAGGGAGAACAAACACAGACCTCTTGCTGTTGCTTAAGGCACGAGCCTGGAGGAAGGGAGTTGTCACTGGCTCCAGGCTTTGCATCAGTGAGTCCCATAAAACTTGGAAGGTCAGGTGTGCAGTCATGGAGCCCGCGACACGTAAACAGCAGGATCTGAATCGGAACAGATAGGGCTCCGGAGCGACTTGCTGTCATTCTGAGCCTTGTCTTAAAACCTGAGCTAAGAAACTGCCACACACGAAAGGCTGGCTTAGAATTCAGCTGCAAACTGACCTGCAATGGTACCTGAATCTCTGTTGTTTTCATTGTTCCACCATTTTTCGAGTATTGAGCCTCTTACCAATGTTTGCTTAAGAGGGGATATCACTTTTTAATCTTCTTTAATGAAGGCTTTGTCCTGGAAGAACACATTTTCTATCAACCCAGGCATCTGCAAACCCGCAAGAGAAAAGAATGGCATTTCAATTTCCAGAAATTATTGGCCCAAAACTTTAATCTGAATCTCACAGCTGAACTGTTGATTCAGGGCATGCTGCATCCTTGCGTTACCCTTTGCTGTATTAGCACCAGGTGTGCAGACAGGAACATTTTTTTAGAAAAATAGCCTGCAACAGCCAAGGCAGCGCTGGGGAAGTTAGTCCGTCTCAAAAGATGCTGGCATTGCAAATCAAAGCCTCTCTCTCATATGGCACTGCTAGTCATGGGACAGCGCTGCCAGCCCTGTCCTGGGACCGACTCAGCAGCCAGCCTGCCTGTCCCTCCAGACGGGGGAGAGGACGCGAGGGAGGGAGGGAGGGAGGGAGGGAGGGCTGCATCTGGTTTGTCTGGAGAAGGCCACTCAAGTCCTGTGATTTTAACTTTGTCTTTCCTTTAAAAGGAAACCTGGTTTCTGGTCACCGTTTTGGTGCCTGTGCAATAGGCTGAAATTGTTGCCCAGAACTGTTCCCACTTTTCAGATGATTACCTCCAAGTGGCTCTCAGATTCCAACTGTTAGTCTCATGCATAATGTATTTCATTTCAAGCCTTTTATCTGTGCATAAGCTTCCCGTCTCTTTCCATCCTGGTCCCAGACACTCTTTTACCTGTAAAGCAGGAAAAGTTGCTGTTTTCCCCACTTCTTTCTGGAGTCTCATTTCTCGCAACCACTGCTTGCCAGTTCCAGCTCTTGTGCCACCAAAACGCTCTTTCAGGGGATGAGGTTCCTATCCATCCCCTTGTTGCAGACTTTTGGGGACACCTTCTTTCCAGCAGCATCTCTGTTGGCTGAAAAGTTCCCTGCCTGCAGCTGCTCTCTGTTCCCTGCTGTGGGCAACGGATCAGCCAGCTGTGTTCCTGTGATCGCTCCCTAACCCACGTCACCCTCAGGAAGCCAGCTTAGCTCACGCTCACCCACTCCTTTTAACCAAACTGACTTCAGGGGCTCTCACAACAAGGAGAAGCTGGTTACAAGGAGCAGCGCAACAGCCACCAAAAGAGGACATCAGGCCTGCAGTGTGCCTCTTCAGTTGGACCAGCAAACCAGTGTCACACTTCGACATCCCGGTATTACCGTGCTGCCTTGAGATCACCGATGGAAACTGCAGGACAGCTGAGCTTCTCTAGGAGTTGTGCTGGCCTGTGTGTTAAATGTCCATAACTCCCCGTGCTCTCTTCATAATCACCTGGTGGCCAGGGACAAGTCATTTAGATGATTGGGAAGAGCAATGAGAGCAGATTTAGAGGAACAAGCCTTCAAAGCAGGAATGCAGAGCTCAGCAGTCAAACATCCAGCAGTATCTGGATGCCACTTCTTTTCCAAATCCTTTCAGATGCAGCCTAAGGGGTTAGTATTGACTTTAAAAGCCAGGGGCCCTGATTCAACAAAACCAGCTAAGCACTTAATAACATTAAGCACATGCTCAAGTCTCTTCCTATTCAACAAAGCACTTAAGCACATACTTCACCCCTCTTAGATGGCCCAGAACCAAAACACTGGGTTCTCAGAATTTCTTCAACCTTTATTTAATTTTGGAGGAGGGACAGGAATTTGAACCTTGATCCATGTTTTGCAAAGGATCCCTTTTTGCAAGTGAGTCAGACTGCAGCTCCAGCCCTACACACCCAAATGCTGGCACATTCATGTTTTGGATTGGGATCTGAATTTTTCAGCTTCCGCCTCACTCTGATCTATGCTTATGTTCATTAAAGAGATTGAACTGCAGGCAGGGAGCTGTTAAACCACGTTTCTGTGTAAGGTTTAAATTGATGATACTTTCCCCAACTCCACCTGAGATGCAAAACTGAGTCACCACCTCAGCGTATAGCGTGCGGATGCTCATCCTAGGAGCGTGCAGGATTCGCAGAGCTCCTCCAATTTAGCTGCTCTTCCAAAAATTTAAACCCGCCGCAGCCCAGCTCCCAGACTCATGTCAAATCCTCAGCCTTTGGTTATTATTGAAATGCCATGTAGCATTTTCTTAGCGGTTGCAGAGGGAAAGTGCAAAGGGAGCGAGCCGGGCGTGCTGTGAGCCCGCCGGGGGAAGGGGACTGACAGCCAAGAGGGAGAGCCTTGATCTGCCTCCGAGCTGTTGTTTCACGCTTTCGGCAGACTGAGGCAAACGTCACCACATTGCTTTGCGCACATTTCCAAATGTCGCTGCATCCTCCAATACCTTCTTTTCCCTTTTTTTTTTTATTTTGATTTGTTTATAACAAAAGCTGAGATCCTCCAGAGGGAAGCATCAGGCATCAGGAAAAGTAGCAAACAAATAAAGAAATCAAAACAAAAACATCTGGGCCATGTGGCCAAATCCAAGCCCGCTTCGTGTCTCGCACCAGTGCCAGTCACACCTCAGCGCATGGAGCTCAACTCCTCTCCTCTCTTGCTTTGGCAAGGGAGATGCAGGGCTGCTGGCAGGGCAGAATACAGCGACGAAATAAAAGGCCAGGCTTGTTCCAGGGAAACTGAAAACAAATAGACTGCCAGTTGTCTGGGTGAGCAGGGGAAGCGGTACTCAGGCACCTAAGGCAGCAGGAGGAGGTGAGAGCCCTCCCATAGGCATTACCAATTGCCTGGAGGAGGAAGAAAATAAACCTGGTTAAAAAGAAAAGGGAGAATTCAAATAGCTGCATCATGGACCTGCCGGGAAGAGCTGGAGGGTTTGCTTTTTAAATGGCTGCCAGAAGGACAAGAGGAGGAAGGAGCATTCAGGGAAGGTCTGTAGGGCCCGTAAGGAAGCTGTCACTTTGAGCCACAAAAGGCTCAGGGAACCAGCAGGCCCTTCCTTGCTGGTCACGGCAGTGAGAACACCAGGAAAGTCAGAGCAGCTGGAGGGACCGGTTCACTCAGGCTTCCCTCCACTGCTGCTGGGGACGGATAGACATCCAGAGAAACAGCTCGTGTCCTTCCCAGGCAGCTAGGCTCAAGGGGAGTCTGGCACAAAGACTAAACATGAGACCGGCAGTGAGGAGAGGCGGGCGCGACGACTGCCTTGCGGGCAGTAACTGCCTTAAACCTGCCCTGTCAATTGGCTTTCCACTATACCTGCTCTGAACAAAAGCACTTGGGCTGGAGACACCGAGCATCCTTCACCTGGGTGGCAGATAAAGAGGCTGCGGTAAATGCCCCATCTTACCGAGCAGGAAGCAGAGATGGGGAGACCTGCCCATCATCCGCAGAGATGAGAACAGAGCTGGCACGTGCACACGAATCTTACTAGCTACCATCTGGCGCTACTGCCGCAAGATCAGGCTCCTTCACACCACTGGATGACACAGTTAAACAGGGATTCCTCCTGGGGAAGATCAGACCTGGAAATCTTGAAGGGAAAAAAAAAAAAAATTAACTCCTTGCACCCCAGCAGCACTTTGAGAGCCTGTCATGCTCGGCTAGGCTCAGCCGTGTCACTGGGAAGTGGCGCTGTCAGCCGCCTCTCTCATGTGCAGTGGTGATGCCGAGGGGCACTGGTTCGGCAGATGATTTCCCAGCCTTTGCAAATGGATGACATCCTGGTCCAGCGAGCTCTCAGAATTACGCACTGCATTGCAAGAGACAAACACAGCACCCTGCACCGTTGTGATGAGGCAAGAACTTTATCTTTCATGGACAGGTATATGAAGGCACTAACCACAGCATATTTGAGAGGGCCACAGTGTTGTTCCCAGCAAATTGATTGGATAGCAAGTGTTGGTACAATAACAAGGGTTTGACTCCTGGGTGTCACTCACTGCCCTAGAGGCCATTCCCTGTCCTCTCCCATCCTGCTCTGAAGCCAGAGCCAGATAAAAGGTGGGGAGAGGATGGACCCAGGCCAAGAGCCACATCCAGACCGTAGGGTGCTGGCTGGATTGTGCTAGTCCGCTCAGACCTTCCCCACCACTCCCCAGACCACAGGTCATTTCCAAGTAGGTGCACCAACCCTAAATGTGGGTGCAACCCCGGGTTTACCACAGCAGGGGTGTTGCCAGCACTTCCAGCTTAATGCACAAAGTCCAGATGATCAACACTGGCTTAGCCAAGAAGCAGGGGAAAAGCTCCAAAGGCTCTTATACTCTCTTGACGTTCCCAACCACCCCCAGCAGCTTATCCAGGTGACGGTTTAACTAAAGTGACCAAAAAACGTCTTTCACTCTTGTCCCCTAGTACGCACACTGGCTTATTTTCTATCCTACAATTGCAGAGACCATCGGAAACCTGCAGCCCTTGGAGAGCACGCGGTGGCTGCAGCAGCCACCCTGGGAGATTTATGAGGGCAGCAAGCTCTTGGTTTCCCTGGTCACCCTCAGAGGATTTACAGCCCCATGCATTGAGAATGAACAAAGACCTGCTGTTCCTCATCAGAGACCTTATGATTCTGTCCGTGGGGAGGAGGCTTCAAACATAGATAACCTTTGCAAGGAAAAATAGCCATTCCTGGATGTAACATGAGAGATAGGCAGAAAGAAAAGCATCCGCAGTGCTCTGGGAAATCTCAGAAAATGAAGCTGGGAGTTTGCATTATTTGTAAGGGTGGAAAAGAAAGGTTAGTCATGGGGCAACGGGAGGAGGAAAGGAGGTTGGTAGCAGAGTTCGTTCATGTAAATTCAGCTTCTGGCCTAATCTTCTCTTGGATGTGTTACAATTAAAAGTTGCTTCTGCACAGGACTCAAGTTCCAGCTTCTCCTATCTACAGAGCACACGGTGCCTTGAGATCTGCACCAGTAGTCTCGGACTCCTGTTTTGAGCGGGCTACACTCTTTGACATACAGATACGAGGCACCTGTGGGCAGTTTTTAGAGTACAAGGGCTGATAAACTTTCAAAGGCTTCACTAGAGCCTGTGCACTTTGCCCCTCTATCTGTGCTGGGGCTCTGATCTCCCTGAAAGAGCACTACCAGCAATAATTTCTAAAAGACTTTGCTACACAGCTGTGAACTGTATGGTTTTCCTATCAGCTTGTTATCCAGTCTTAAACAACTGGTGTGAGGCTTGCACTCAGCTGAAATACTTGATTCTGCTAATGGATCTGACCATGAATCCCGCACAGCTGTTTACTGTACCCTTTGTATTGGAGTCATCAATGAAGGAGGAAGGACGGTAAACAGTAATTACTATGCAGATTTCAAAGAGAAGTGCATCTGTGCCTTTGGTTTCTGCTTTGTTTGGTGACATTTTCACAGGACAAAGCGGAGTTTTTTCCTTAACCCTTAAATTAGCAGGGGAAGTATGAATTTGTTGTGCTACTAATTGTCATATGCATTTAAAAAAACCAAAACCAACAAACAGTAACACCACTCCCTGGGACTGAAGATGCTGCATCTCGGTACGTGGCTTCCTATAGGAATATATCCACAAAGGAGCAAATTCCCATTGTAATTAGAAGAGAATCTCTGAGACAAGCTTTTCCATGAAGGAAACAAAAAGGCAGAGCTGACACGTCTCATGCATATATTAACACTAAAGACATGGAAATTAATTGGATTTATTACTAGTCACAGCTGCAAAGATGGCTCATTTCTAAGTTTATTTTACAGAAAGCGGCGGGAGGAGTGGGATTTAATAGTCATCTCAGTTAAGGTAATGAGCCAAAACTAATGGTCTCTTCTTGTTTAGAGAGGCCCCAGTTCGGTGGAGCACCTAAGCGTGTGTGCAGCTCTCACCGTGGTTTCCAAGGGATGCTTTGCATCTGCTGGAGTGTTTGTTGATGAGTAGGATGCTTACAGATGCTTACGGTCTGGGAGGGAGAGGAAGTATTTTTCTGAATGGCAGTCAAAATCAATGAGATGATCAGTTAGGATCATCCCATGTTATCATTTCTGTCCAGAAGAGAGGAAATTACTTTCTAGAGAAAAAAACAGACAATGAGAAACTCAGTGCCCTGAGGAGTTCCCCGCTGTCTTTAAGTTCTCAGTGTGAAAACAGCAAAATCTCTCCCTGCACTTGCAGGTGATGAAGTGCAACAGAGGGTCTGGCAGGACTCACACCCTATGCACAGGGCACAGCTGGGACAGAGGTGACATCAGAACTATAGTGAAATTAGTTGCATTTCAATTATAAATCAAAACTAAGTAAATCCAACCTGCCTACAAAGATGTTTTCAGCTGTCCCGGAAAGATGGCTGGATCTTGCAAGAAGGCTAGTCACTGGAAGGACTGGGGATGGGCTTTCTGCAGTGACCGAGCTGCAGAAGGAACATCATCATTCCTTTTTTTCCTGTCTCCCTCTCCTGACTGCAGAGTCTCATCCTCTCCCTAGCCCAGCAGAGCACAATCTTTTTCTTTTTTTTTCCCCAGGTTAGTTTTCTGCAATTTTAACAAGCTAAACCAGCTTTCTAAGGGGTTGGATCCGTTCCAAAAGAAAGCCATAACTACCTCGTGATGGCTCCAGCAGGTACACCACTGAGATGGGAAGCCAGAAGCCCAGCTGCAGCTCAATATTGTCACCAATGTCCCTAAGTCACAGCCTCTCCCATGTTTTCTAGGCCACATCACTTGAAAGGATGCTGAAAAGGTGCCCAAAGGAGCTTTCAGAGATCACTCCTCTCCTGTGGATGAAGAAAACCAGAAGGTGTTCGACGGGAAAGCTGACCATGGAAGTGGCAAGATGGGTGTCATTTCCAAAGTACTTTTATCTCGCCTCTCCATGAGAGGGTTTGGAGGATTTTGGTAGCTTCCTTCCCAAATTGGAAACCAATTTTCTGAGGCAAAGACAGGCTGCCTTAGGAAGGGAGGTGTTAGACTAACAACAAAAGGGAAAGGTGCAAAGAGGGGACAAATGGAAACTCATTTAGCACGGAATGAAGGTGCTGAGAACAAAATTAATCAAAGGAAAGAAGGAAGTGGAGAGAAATTCTTTCATCACCTATCCACCAAAGGTAGGTCCTGGCTAATAAACGGGAATCACTGTTGTACAGGCAGAAATTTGGCCCAGCTGGAAAGATGGAAACCTGGTGGGAAGCTGATTGGAGTGTTAAAATCATGGCTTTTAGGAAGGCTGAAGTGGGGACAGGATGGAGAACTGTTAGAAATAGGATCACGAGCATCAAGGTCATTGGCCTCAGTAGTAAATTAATCTGAAAATTGATGGCTCAATCATCTAAAACAGAAAGCACAAAATAGACCAGCCAGTATCTGCAGTGGAGCACAAAATCAAACCTGGGAACCATCTGAACATCTCCCTGAGCAGCTGCCAAAGGCAAGGAGGGGAAAAGGGCCAGATTGTCACAGGGAAACTTCAAATGGAGCGAATTCTGCAGGAAAGCTGCCTCCAGCACTGAAACAGCCTCCGTATTTGTAAAGATGATGGTGATTATTTCCTATCTCAAAAGAACTCACACATCCAACAGAGGAGAATTGTATATCAGACCTTTTTTCTTGGCAGATACAGAGAATTTGATCACAGGATTAAAAACGCACAGTAGCTTAGGTAGGAAGTGATTGCCACTTGAAAACATCTGTTACGTGCAGACAGGATAAAATCAAACCCAGTAAGATACTGCCTTGCTGCTCTCCCAGGCTGCTGTTACAAACCTGAAAACAATCATGAGCCAAATCAGTTCAGAAACAGAAAAAAACCCCAAACAAACAAAAAAACCCAACCCAAACCCAACACAAAACCCAAGAATGATAATTGGGGAGTATCGAAGAACATTTCTCTATACTGACCAAAAGCCACAATCCAACAACCGAGAGACTATTACAGGGGTTAAACCGACAACCCCTTCTTCATCAAGAGCAGAATAGAAATATCCTTTATGAAACAAATAGGGAACAGGGAAGCCAAAGGCAGTGAATACAAATCAGAAGGTAGGATCTATAGATCGTCCATACGGGGAAAAAAAAGGGGCACAAGAAGCAGGAGACAGCCAAGACAATTAGGGCAATTGCAGCATTTTTTTTTAAAGTACAGGGATACGTTTTGTTTTCCATGAGGGGGGCAATAACCTTGCAGAAAAGGCAGCAGCAATGTAAAAGCAACATTTTTGGTGTGTGTCCTTTGAAAATAGCCAGATGGTAAGGTTACATCATACGGGGCTGATGATATACTTTTCACTCGAGTGGTAACTAGGGTGATCGTTAGACAGAGGCTAGATATTTTTAAACAAACAGGTTTGTACAAACTGCAGCTAGGCAGAACTGTCTGTGCTGGGCTTTTGCCTTGAAATTTCCCATTGCTGCGTTGTTGACGCGAGCAACGCTGGGAGTTTCCACACAGAGGCATGGCCAAAAAGTACCTTAGGTAAGAATGGGTAATGCAACACCTAAAACACTGGGAGTAGCCTTACAGTAAATCTCTCCCATATCTTCACTGGTAGATACGAGCCAGTTGTACCATAGGCAAACAGATCTTTCCTGTCCCCATAAAGAGCAGTGGAGTTCGCCTCCTGGAGCCCAGAGATTAAATCTCACAAGGAGCCCGTGCTGTTGTTGCTGGACACTGCCCTCGGAGCAGCGAGAAGGACCAGGGCATCGGGTGGGACAGGATCTTGCTGACACTCCCTTACAGCTCCTGGGCTTGGGATTCGCTGTGGGATCAAGTGTTTGCCTTTCCAGCTGGACACTCCCAAACCCACTTTGTCTGGGTTTGTTAGCAGAGATTGTTTATTGCAAAGCCGGTTTAGAAACTCCATATAAATAATCCTCAGCCTCTTCCCTGTTATTTAGCAGAGCTGCAGCCCTCCAGGGAGCTCCCAAAACATCCTCAGAGTTGCCGGAAAGGCAGAGTTAGTCACTGAAACCTTTTACTGATGGAGACAGATCCAGAGGAAGGGTGAGCCCAGGGCAGCTCGATGAGCACATGGCCGGGCTCGCTTCCAGTACAAGGCACCGCTCCGCTCTCTGCCTCCCTGGCTGAGCCCATGCTGACCACCTTCCCATGCACGTAGGCAGATCCTCTTTTCCAGATGGGTGGACTGATGCTTCATAGCACTGCTGTGTGATGGTGGCCATCCTGCTATTGACCCACAAAGCTTTCCCCATTTCCACTGGAGCTGCATGGAAATCAGCCCGTGTAAACGTATCCCATGGGCCACTGTTGGCTCAACAGTCAATAGCTGAGCTGCCCCGCTCATGGTACACGTGCAGAGGCGTGTACCAGTTGGTATCTTCAGCTTCCAGTGTCTTAAGAAAGAAGCAAATCTACGGAGAGCGGCACAGATCTTCTGTATTTGTGCCGCTGTGGTGAGACAAGTCTCTAAACAATGTCCATACACACCCACCTCCACTTTCCCAGAAAACGCCTGTTACACCACTACAAACCCCCCCCTCGTTTATTAACTATTAATGAAAGCACTCTCCCAAGAGGTGGGAAGGAACAGGAAAGCCGATGAGCCCAACCCAGCTTACCAGAGCCAGAGATGTGGGGTGTGCAGTGCCAAGCCACGATTGATGCAACGTGAGCGGTCCCGAGCCAGTAAACTGAAGAGACCTGGCCTGGTGAAAGACAAGTGTAAATCCCGTTGGTGTATAGCTAGGGCCTGGCCGAAAACTTTAGGACAAAAAGCAAAGAGCAAAGCTACGTACCTTGAGTCCACCATGAACCCCACCACGCTCCTGGGTGCTGCTGGCTACAGTATATCGGTTCTTCTTAATATGGACTGTTATTTAGCAAGGGAACAAGTCAAGGGAATAATATACTCCAGATTCATTACTGTCAGCTCACTCAGAATTATGTGTATTAATGACCAGATTATATCTGTTTATATAATACAAATTACCATAGAGTGACTGGAGGCATTGAAATGCTCCTTGTCTGTTTGACACACATAAATAATGGAGGAGCTCACGCTGCATTTGGTACACATGACTAACCTTTTATCCCTGGCACCCCCGTGCAGGCTGGAGAAATGACTTGGGTTTCAAATTCCTCACTCCAGCTGTCATTAGCCTCGCAAAGTGTTAGCGAATCGGCGGCTAATTGATGTCCTTGTTGGACATTATTTTATTAGTCAGGCCTGGTGAGCATCAAGTGGAATTTTAATGCCCTTCTATCCTTGGGTCCGCGTGGCTCTAAGTGTTAAGGCTTGTAAATAATTAACTGCACTCTGAGAGTTTTAGGAAGGGGCAAATAAGTTATCCTGTGGGTTTGGGCTGCTCCAGCTGGCCCTGGTGTTTCGACCAACGTAGGCTCCCGGCAGAGATGAGCTGAGCTCTGCGGAGGGTGGAAGAAGCAGCCCAGACCTCGGTCCCCCAGCGATGGTGGTTTATCAGCCAGGTCTGGGGTTCACATCATCCTTGGGTTTGGATGGTCCTCAGGGAAGCTGCCATGGCAAAAAAGGGAGAAGCAGGAGTTTGCAAATAGCCTTGAGAGAAGGTTCAAATGAAGGCTCAAGGGATAAAGCTCTGCCCCACTGGCCGGTGCTCATTGCTGCACCAAAAATATGTCATTGCGTCAAGCTGTCCCTAACATGTGGTGAGGAATAAAGGATTTTCACAACCCGCTGTGAGCTTCTGGCTTGTCTGGAAACCCACGTGCCGGGTCACGGAGGGGTTGGGGCTTAATGGCTGTGTCGCTCATCAGCCGGGGCACCGAGGGGCAAACCCATGCTGGTCCTGAGCGCCTTTCAGCAGCAAGACTGCAGCTGGGGGACCCAGGGTGAAATCAAACCCCTCTGTGAGTGTAGGGAGGAAGGTTTCACTTTGACAGTCTGCATGCAGAGCATGTTGCTTTGAAAATACTAGCCTTTTTGCTTCTACTTTTTGCTTTATAACTGGGTAAATAACCTGAAAATGAGCATAGATTTATAAATCAAGGACAAAAAATATTTTTGCTCAGGTTGAAATGAATTTTTGAGAACGTTTTCCTTTTTAAAATTTCATCCAATTTTTTTTCCTTTTTGTTTTTTAACAGCACTGGGAAGTCCACCATAAACACAGACCTCCCAAGCTCACAGCCAGCGGATGTCCTCAGTACCATCCCCTGCTGATCTCCTGGGACTTCTCCCCTTCCTCTCCCTCCTCTACCCATCCATCTGTAACCTCTCCGGGGCAGGGATTGTCTCTTCTATTCTGCATTTGTTCTCAAACAGAGCCTCTGAGGCAACAGCACAATGCGAAAAATAAATAATTTAAAATAAAACCTTCATCAGTCTCATGAGATCCTTACTCCAGCCCTGCTTACGTACTGCACAGGCTTTCCAGGAGCTGAGTAAAAACGAACAGAGAACTTGGGCACACCAGGCTATTCATACATTAGGCAATAATTATAATGTATATTAACTGCCTGGGTGTTGAAAGAGTCCCAGCATGAGATTGCTTCTCTAATAGGAGACAGAAGTGATAAAAGACAGTAATAGATTGCCTTTCAGATGTGGAATTAAAAGCAGCAACCCATCAGATTATTTTTTTTCACAGCCTCTAATCGCAAGTAGTTCTTTTCAAGTCAAATTTCCATTTCCAAGGCTGAGCTCGGCAACACAAACAGAAATTAAAGAGGGGGGGTCCTATTCTGACCTCTCTGGCATCACAGGAATGGGGAGTAACTGCGTTCAGCTCAGCAGTGCTGCCCAGCCAGAGCAGGAGCCCAGGAGCCAGCCCACCTAGGCAGCCTTCTGAAGAGACTGTCATCAAAAGATCAGGATTTGGCAGCCTTTTTTTTTTTTTTTTTAAATGCTAGCTGCAGCCACTAAATTTCCTTTTTTAAGAGATAGCCTAGAAGATAAAGCTTTTGAATTAGAGCAATCAAATAAAAAAAATGAAGTTACTTCAAAGCAGTGGTGGAGATTCTTAAAAACTGACATTTCCACTTACTGATCTAGTTTGTCTCTAGCAAGGAATGCTTTCCAGACAATTTTGGCTGCTGTTTTTAGAAGAAAAGTACAGAAAGCAGAAGAAAAAGATGGATTTTAGCTGAGCTGGGAAGCACAGTAAATAACATTCATTAGGTACTCCTGGACATTTTTAATGACTCAGAGTTTTAAGATGTTCATTCAACATCTTTACAGGCCAAAATATAGTATGGTTTCAAACTCAAATCCTTTGGCAGGAGCTGCATAATCCAGAAAACGTTTGAAGGGGGAGTACAGGGGGAGAGGAAAGGAGGTATAAAGTCAGGCTGGGAGTGGTGTTGCTGGTCAAATTTCATCTAACTCAGCCAACAAAGTCCAGTTTTATCTGTATTCATGGCACCTAAAAATAAAGGAGTCTAGAGCACCTCCGTCTTCCCACCCCCAGAGCCTGGACCAGCACAACCACGTGCACGTTTTGGCTGCCAGCGCTCCCAGAGACCCCAAGCACGGGTTAACCAGGTTTCACCGCCCGCGTCTATAGTAGCCGAGCTCTTAAACACAGATGGCGATTTGGATCCGGCAGCACAAAAGCTGCATTTTTTTTCCCATTGCGCTCTCCACCTACCCTGGATGGGAAATAAGCTCTTCAGCAGATGGGGGTTTTCACAAGATTCATGCACAAAGCTAGGCCTGGGGTTTAGGGCTAGTTTAAGTCTCCCAAAGTGGCATGCTCCATGTCCCTTGGGAGCAATCCTGCAGTGTCCTCCCAAGTGGGCTGCAGACGCCGCTAGTCCTGGCAAGCTCAGGCAGCTGGGACTTGTCTGTGCCCCGATGCTGCTCCTGGGGAGCTGCGGGAATTGAAGGCAAAGTCCCGCAGCTTGGTCACAGCTCTCCTTGAGGAGGGTGGGGATGCAGGGAGCACCCAGGAGCTTTTGTGGAGCCCAGGGGCTGGTTTTGGGTGCATCCCTATGGGGTATAGTCACAGCCACCTACTGGGAAGTCCATCCCCTTGCCCAGCTCCACCGGGTTGAGGCTAGTTGTGGTGGTTTATCCCACCCGTAGCAATCTCTGATTCCAGTTAAAGGGAGTTTTCCGGGTGGTTTAGTGCTTGAACGGGCAGAAACGTGAAGCCCATACCCAGAACCCAGCACAGGAGCCCTTCTGGCTGATGAGAGACGTGGCACAGACCTTGCAGCAGCAGCAAGCGATGACACAGACCAAGTGACACCAGCTCTGCCACAAGCCAGAGCCCCCCAGACCGAGCTACAGTGGCACAGCTGACCTGCAGCAACCCCCAGATCCCAGCTGTGCCGGTGGGCGCAGGGGAGCAAAGGGTCGGCGTCCTGGGGGGCAGAGACCTGATGCAACTGGACTGCGCTTTTCCCCAAAAAGGGGTTGCTCCCGCAAACCCCGTTGAACCACCTGGCAGGGAGGGAGCGGGGAGAGGGCGGCATCTGGCAGCTCCGATGAAGAAATCGTGGCGGAGCATTAAAGGCAGCGCCTGTTGGCCCAGGGGCTGTTTACAGGCATCTTACTGCTGGCCCTGTCCCCAAAGACACACACCCAGGCAGGGCTCCTTGAGGAAAACACCCCGTGGAGGAGATTTTAAGGAAAGTCTTCAGCATTTGGGGAACTGGAGCAGGTCAGGGGTGCTGCAGAGGCACCAGCTCACCCTGGGTCGGAAGCCTGGAGCTGAGATGGCTTTTTGTCATTTTGGTGTGAAAGCACTTGGGATAAGTGTGGTCAGGGCCGAGATCGCACCTCCAGCGGTGTAAATCAGGAGTGCATCCATTGCCATCCACAGGGGCACAGCAGCAGAGCCAGGCCATGCCATTTGTCCAGAGGTGATGAGAAACAGGGAAGATGTTTTTCTGTACATCGGTTTGACAAACATGGTGTTGTGGTTAAGAGACGTCTAGGAGACCCCTGCGAGGGGAAGGAAGAGAACATGCAGGATTTCCCGTTTACCAGCCGTAACCACCTCTTCCATCTCTGCTGTCAGACAAGAAAGAGTTTGCAGGAAGGCGCTGTGGTCTGGGCAGGGAAGGGGTTTCGTCCCTATCACACCGCGCTGCGGCACATCAGGCCCCGCTGATGGTTTGCCTGGATCAGATGTGCTTTGCCCGGATCAGGCTTGCAGCCATGGGCGTTTAATTGCCACGGCATCGCAGCCATGCGGATTACCCAACACGTTCACCAGCTGGATATCGAACCTGTAGTCAAAACCAAAAGCCCACAAGTACAGAGCCTCTCACCACACTCCAGCGTGGCTCTGCTCCCCAACTCCGTTCATTCCTCCAGAGACAAAAGGCTCAAGCCCTGTGGCCGTTTACTTCACAGAAATAGGATCAGGACCTAAAAGTAGCCATTAACCCCCCTGCAAAAAGTCCCCATGGATTAATTTTTGTTGCTAAACGCTCTCCTCCTGCTCCCCCTTCCTCCCAGTATCCTGTGGCATGGAGAGCTCTAGCACAAAAAAATGCACAGCTGAAAACGAAGCATCCCCCTGAGAAAACAAGGAAACCAAGCCAGTAGTGAGCCCTTCCCTTTACTGCCCCATGTGCTAAAACCATTGGAGATGAGCAGTGCAGACTGAGAAACCCCAGGACATCCCATTCTCTCGCTCTTTTATGATTACACGTCCCCGCTACAAGCAGGCAATAAAATCCTGCAGCCACATCAACAAAATTAGATCAATTCCACGGTTACACATCCGCATTTAAACCTGATCAAATAACTCCTCGTCCTAAGGAACCTGGGGAATAGCTCTTTATAGGGAGAGCACGAAAGGAGACAGAATCGAATTAAAGATTCATTCAAATTAAAAGGTTCAGTTTTAAAAGAGGCAGGGCCAAGCGAGAAGGAGCTGGGGAATGTATTTCTTAATGAGCTCAGCGGCAGGAGTATCTTTAATAATAGATCTGATGGGGGAACCATGGAACCCAGCAGTGCACGAGGCGTTTCCCTCCGCACCGCAATAAAACGAACGGCATGTGTCCCGCGCGCACAGGTGGTTGTTAATGCTCCGTCTGAGCCCGCGATTAAATTTCGGTGACCAGAAGAAAAACGTGGCGTTGCTCTTACGGACAGGCCTGACGATGCTCAGCCAATAGCACAGGGGAGAAAGTGCCCTAAAAAAAAGGGAAGATAACGAATAGTTATGAAGGAAAAGAAATAATTCTATGGTAAGATGAGATTCCCCAGTAACTCGGCTGTGCCCCTGCCTGGTCCTGATTTGAAAACAAACTCAGCAGGAGAAATGCTGCCTTCCTCAAAGTATGGATGAGGATTAAAAAAAGGGAAGTTTTTTCCCTGGGCTCTGGCCTTAACTGCTGGGGCAACCTCAAGGCAGCCACTTATGATATGGACAGGACTTCTCCTTATAAATAGATCAGGATACATAAGGTGCTTGTTTTGATGAACCCTCAGAGCATTAAAAACACGTGCATATCACTTAGGCACATCATTTCCCCACAATTTCATTTTCAAAATGAGATTTCTCTAACTTTTTCTAGGTGGGGAAGCTGAAATAAAAGGTAATTTACAGGTCTTATCCTTTTTTTTTAAAAGCAAAAATACTTCCATTGCAAGGAAAACACAAGTTTTGTATGAAAAATGGAGTTTAAGCCCCCGGTGAGGGAGCTCTGAGCTGACAGCCTGGGCTGGTGGGGGCGATACCTCTCTCTGCCCTATTTCAGGAGTGAGCATCCCAGCAGCCTGGCAGCCCCTCTGCCAGCTGCGAGCCCTCGCACTCATCAATACCCCTCCTTGCCCGGCCGCCAAGAGCAGGCGACACCACGTCACACAGAAAGGCAAGGCAGGGAAATAGCCCCGGAGAAAAAAAATTACCGAACCACTTGTTTCTAACCTGTGCAGGAAGCAGGGTCCAGTTTTAAGGAGCTTCGGAGCATTTTTCCATGGCCCCAAGCCTGCCCAGAGGATGCTTCCCAGCATCACCCAGCATCTCGGGGCGGGGGGCGGCCAGCATCATCATGGGGCCAAAGGCAATCCCTGCTGGGGACGGGGCAGGGCAGTTGCAGATGCTCACAGCTTTATTATAGTTATTACAGACAACATCAGCTCCATCATTGCACCTCGGTTCTGCAGCTCTCCAGGCTTTTTTTCAGTCAATTGCATCAAAACTTACTGTCCGATACTGCATCCTGAAACAGCGAGAGCTGCAGCCCGGCTGGTTGCCATCTCCCTTCCCGGGCCGGCGGGGAAGCACGGGAGGGGGGCAGCAAGAGGAGAGAGGCACTCGCTGTGAGCGGGAGGTGAGATTTATGTGAACATTTGTGGGAGAGAGGAAAGGGAGGGCTTTGGGGCTCAAGAAAAATCTGCAACTGCTTTATTTCCATGGCCGGCTCCCTCGCCGGCGGCGTTGCTTCGCAGGCAGCCGGCCGCCAGCAGCACTGTCAAACTCATCGCTCTACTGCTTTGGCCACACAGAGGCTTTGCAGCAGGTTCCCGGGTACCGGAGAAGTGCAACAGGCTGCAGGAAAGCAAATTGGCAGCAAGAATGGGCAAGAGCTTGGCCAGGCGGACAGGCAGGTGGGGAAACAGGAGAAAAACAAAGAGAAAAACAATCTGTGCCCCAACATCTCCAGCTGCAGATCAGTCTTTTTTTTTCTCTTTTCCTTAGTTTTCTTAGTTGACTTCAGTATCCTTCTCTTTTCTCAGCAGAGTCTGGCTCATTTTTCCCTCCCAGGGGAGAGGTGGACTGCCCATGTCAGCAGCTGCCTGCAGGCAGACTGATTGCAATAGATAACACATATGTATATAGGCATTTTTATGTATATCTATATATAGGTGGTGCCCTGAGACTCCCTAAGATGTGAATGTCCAAGGGCACAGTCCCACATCACCCCCCACCTCAAATTTCTCCCTCCCTTGCCTTGAATTGGAAGGCATTTCAAAGTCAGGTTTAAGATCTCGGATTTCTCCGCTGCCTTGAAGGACTCCCCTGCTTGCTAGAAGCTGCAGCACCGCTGCACCGCTGCAGCACCACAGCCCCGCTGCACCACTGCAGCACCGCAGCCCCGGCATTCGCAAGCCCCGCGCACCTCAGTGCAGGATCTTGGTACAAGCATTTTACAGTGAACCATGTGGCAACCTATTTATGAACAGGCAGGGTTTAGGAAGAGGCCCAACCTGGAGCACGGGGTTTCTGACGTTACTTTATGAATAGCAGCAAAATTGGAGGCCAGCATCTCTGTCCTGGGAATGGGGAAGTTCTGCCACGGATGTGGGTGCATGAATTAAGCTAAGCAAAAGCTTAGAGAGACACTGCACCATGCTAAACCCCGATATTTTAAGATGTTAAAACCTGGGATAACATTGGAGTGAAGGGCTCAGGACACTCACAAAACCCTTCAAAACTAAGTGGCTTAGGTGCCAGCATGCCCTTAATGAAGTGCCTTGACCCAGGACCGTATTGTCACCGCATCCCACCAGCCACTGGCCACAAAGTACATCCTGAGTCACTTGGTGCCATCAAAAATGTCACGGTACTTAGTCACTGTATTTAGCACAGCTCTAAAGCATCGCCTGCCCGTCTCGGATCACATCACATCAGCTCCCGTTAACAAAACAGAGCAAGTCTTTGGCTCCTGTGATTGTGAGGTAAAAAGCACTGGAAGTACATTTGCCCCTAGACTTGCAATGCCAGAAACAAATGAGAAGCACAAGCAATCCCATCCTTACATAGGAGTAATCCTGGCCTTACACATTTTTTTTTCAGTTGTTATTTCTGGGCTGACACCCTATTTCTTGCTTGTTTTACAATATATGAGACCTGGAAAGTCACTAAGGAGCAAGTGTCGTAACATCTTTAGGATCCGCCAGGATGGGGACTGAGCGCATGGGATGAATCCCGCAGGATGGCTGGGTCTCCAAAATGCCAACCTCTGACCAGAGCATCAAGGAGCAACTTTCCCTGCTGATGTTTCACTTTCCCAGCACAACCATCCACTAAGTCCTTGAGCTAGAGGGGATTTTTGTATTTGTTTAAGACTTTTTTGTCCTCAGCAAAGCACTGTTCAGGGCTCACCGGTGGGGAATAGCCAGTTCCCTTGAGCTGGAATAGCCCGTTCCCATGTGCTGAAATTGCTGCACTCTAAAACAAATGTTTTTAAAAGTTTTGGCTGCTGTACGGCAAATGCCCTCAATCCTCACTTGGGGTAGGTCCCTCGGAAAGCAATTTCTGACGAGTTTTGTTTTTTAATTAGAATGTGGCTGCATAAAAAGTTATAAAAAGGCTGCTGTTAAACTACACTTTTTACAGCTGTGCTGTAGGGAAAAAGCCTTTGCTTTAAAGCACGAGGAGGAATCAAGCGGGTAAGAAAGGCGACAGCTTCCCCGGCACTCTCCTGATGAACTCAGGGCAGCTGAGCCTGCGGGAAATGCCAAAACAGGCAGCTCAGCTCCATCGCTCTTGCCTGTACCCTCCCAAAACCACCAGCGTGCCCCCACCACGGCCATGCAGCCCCCACCTTCCCTCCTGCAAAGGATCTGCTGCACTTTGACTTCTACTCAAGGATGGCTTAAAAAAAGGCTTGATTTAGCAACAGATGCAGGCACACGATCCACTGCGCCGTCACCTCCGGTTGTGCACCCAGCAGTTTCCCTCTCTCTTGCCGACCCATGTTTGCCAAGAGCAAATTGAAGATTTACAAAGAAAAATAATGGAAATTGTTTGTTCTCATTCTGCAAAAGGTCTGGGGGGTGCTCAGGGACTTCCATGCAGGTATGGCTGCACTGCCACTGATACCAGCCTGACTGAAGGCAGACTTTGCCAGAAGTTAACCACTGGCAAAAGCTTCAGAAGAGCAGTCCAAGTGCATTTTTCCATCGCTGGTCACAGTTGCATCATTAGAGGTTCTGCAAAATTTCTCCCAGCGTTTTTCTTTCCTTTTTTTTATAGCCTCATAACCGCTTAAAACCACTTCTTTTGGAGGGGCAGGGGTCTCTTTCTTTGTTCAGAAGCAAGGAGTGGATTGGCAGAGGACAAGGCGAGGACAACCCCTTTCAAATGACTCCCTGTGAACCAAGCAAAGTGCCTGGGTCTACAGCACAATTGAGGCAGAAGTCTTTCTTTGCTGGGTCTCTTTGGAGAAATGAACACAATAAATATGATTTATACAGCAGCTCACATGCTTAACAAAAGGCAGGCAACAGTTCAGCAGTTTCCCTGCTCCTGAAGATGGGAAATCTGTTTGGTTACACCCGCCCCCTTCCCGAGTTGTTGGCATATCCCAAGGAGGGCGTGATATTCCCGTGTTTCATGGAAGCAGCATAATATGACAGAGAGACCTAGAAATCAAGGACCAGCACAAAAGCAATAAATACCAACCACAGCGCTGAGGTAATTAGCAAAACAAGAGAAAACCAATTCAGCCTTGGGTTTTCACTTAAAGGTAGCAACGCCTCTGCTGCAGCCTGGGAAGTTCACGGGCATTGGCAGCTCTCTAAATTCACCTCCTGTAAACTCAGCAGAAAGATGAAAAATACATTCCTGCTCCAGGTAAAGCTGCTGAGAAGCTGCGAAGTGGCTGAAAGATGAGTGTGTAGGCAGATTAATGTGGGGATTGACAAAATAGCCAGAGCAGCCAAATGAACTCAGCTGGGCATGTGAGCGGATCAATAGGGATACGTGAGCGGCCCCCAGCCCAGCCAGTTAGCGAGAGCTTTGGAAACGATGGACCTCCTGGGTCAAAAGAAGCACTTAGAAAACACAGCCAGAATATGGGGCTGGAATCAAGGCTGATTCCTCAGTGTGTGAGGAGGAACCCAACACAAAAATCAAAGCACCCAAATCACCGTGGTACTTGGAGGGCGCCTGCATGGCGGAGAGGAGGGAGAGCACCACAAAACCCTACAAAAGATGTACACGAAAGCGTGAACAGGGTTTTTTGTGTCAGTAGCTCTCACCCTTGATGGAAGGATGCCTTCCAAGTTGGGACTTTAGTTCAATTCCTGAGCTTCTACACAGGGAAGTCAACATCTGACATGCCAAGCAACAGCTCTGTTTTGCCTTTGTCAACCCGTAACCAAATAAAAGGTTTTAAATCAGCTTTTTTTTTTTTTGGCTGCAGGAGCCATGGCTCTTCTGAAATCCTCTTCACAAAATGAAGGCACCAGGAACAGGCTCTCTTGCTGCATTGAAGCTCCCCTACTCCAGAAGCTTGTAAGAAACCTCTCCTCTCAGTGGGAGCATCAAGCCCAGCTGGCAAAAAAAAATTATTTTAATTCATATAGACATTTTGGCACTGCATCCAGTCTTCCTCAGTAACAGCAAATGTAACACTGGTGACTTCAATGTGCCTTGCTGAAGAATGGGCTTCGAAACTCCTCCTGATGCTGCTGTCCATACGCCCACCGCTCTTGAAAACGGGGATATTTGAGATTTAAAGGAGGCCGTGCTGCACCAGCTAACAGCAGCCCCAGTCTGCGGAGGACAGAGCAGGCCAACCTGACCTAAGGGGATCCAGGAGCACGCAACCCTGAGCCAGCGTGAAGGAAGGCTCGGGCCGGTCTGAGCAACCCCGGCGCTGGGCAAAGTGCCCAGGGAGCACCAGTGCGGGAGGGCAGAGGCGACGGCGAGTGGCAGTGAAACGGGCTGAGCTGGTCACCTAACCGTGGCCTTGCGACAGCTGCTATTTATTGCTCCACAGGTATCCAGGCTGGCAGGTAATGGCGACGCAGCGCTGGCACCATCTCTCAATAAAGCCCAGTCTGCAGGAGATCCCTAATTCCCCTGCCAAGTTTTCACATCTTGGGACTTGTTTAAAGCTCTCCTAATGGTCTCCTCTGACTGTTCTCACAGCCAGTTCCCCTCTCGTCTGCAGCAGGGAAAGGAGCACGGCCTCGTGGCTGCCTCGCCTTTCCCACGCTGGCCCTGCCAGGCTGCGAGCGTCAGCAGTCGCCTGCCTTGCCTTGGCCTCTCCCGGATGAAATCAATAGAGCGGCTTCGCTTCTCAACCCCTCCTCTTACTTTCGGAAACTCTGGGCCACACCCAGCCGAGAACTGGCGTCATCCCCAGATAGCCATCAGCTCCTGGAGCCGCCGTACCTCTTGCTGGGATGCCGGCAGCTCGTCCAGGAGCTGCTCCGCCGACCCGATCCATCACGTCTCCAATATCTTTGATCAGGAGCTCTGAAATTTAAAATACTATTTTTAAAAGTTGTTTTCAAACGGAGAAGGATATTCCCGCTGGGGCTCGGAGCCAGGCTGGCCGCCAGCCCCGCCGTGCAGGGTGATATCCAGCAGCTCAGACCCGCACAGACTGGGGAGTAACGGGGGAGCCACGGGTGCACTGGGCAGGAAATAGGATGGTTTGCTCCATCCTCCGACAAAGCACAAACCCAGGGATTTTCAATCATTCCCCATTACCTCCGGTGATGCTTGAAGGATGCAGGGAAGGACCAGATGATGCCGGCAGGGAGACGAGAGCAGGAGGTCCTTTCTCAGCTCAGCTGGAGCGGACGGTGATGGGGCTTTGGCACATTCATCCTCCGGACGTCGCCCATGAGGGGTGCACAGGGAACGGAGCACACCTCCCTCCTCGTCCCCCGGCACAGGGCACTCCCACCTGCCGCCGCCATCTGCAGCAAACCCCTCGGCCGGGACAGCAGCAGAGGACAGGGAGCAGCAGGAGAAATGATTTTATTTCATCTCCGCTGCAAGCGGAATCAGGAATCTGTGTGTAAACTGGCTTTGCAGCAACCGCACCTCTAAAGAAGTTTCTTGGCTGAGCGAGAAAGCTCTCTGTTAAATAACAGACTTAATGAATGACAGCTTAAAAACTGTCTATTTCTAACTGAACACCCCAAATTCCTAATTTCTGCATACGCTCGCTGCCCTGAGACACAGCACGTAATACATCTACACATACCGGCATGCAGTCTGAGAGCTGAAATACAATACCCATCAGTTTGTCTGAGGGAGGAAGAGTTACCAGATTAAAGATCAGCAAGATTTAAGAACTGGTAGAGGATTTATCACAGTGTTTTTTGCACTCATCTGCTTTATGTACGCAACTGGGATTTACTCGGAGTTGTCACTATCTGGGCTCTGAGGAGGAAATAGGCGGAGTCCTTCTACATTTCTCATTCAGTGAGACATCTGAGCCTATGCCTAAATTCACCCAAGAGAAGGGTCTCATTGAAGCCGGTACAAGTATTCATATGCTTAAATGTAGGCATGTGTTTTAAATATCTTGTGAAATAGAGGCTTGAGTGCAGTAATCCAAAATAGTTCCATGTTTCTAAGCTTGTCCCTGGTCCTGCTCCTTTTAGAGCTCCTTCCAAGTTGCTCAAAACCTTTGCACATTAAAATTTTCCATTTTGTATGGATACTGTGTCAGTTTTACTAGCAGTAGCAGCAGCCCAAACAATTCAAATACTTCCAGGGACAAAGTCACGGAAAACCAGCATTTGATCAGGTACTTGGGCTATGTCAGAAAGGTATGCGTTATCTTTATTCTTATTTATTCCTTGCTGTAAGAGTTCAGCTTTGCACCCCTTAAACTATCCAATTTCTGAGCACTGCTTTCTTCAAATGTTTCATTTGCCATGCAAAAGTTAAGTATCACAGCTAAAAATTTGCATTACATCAAATACCGTTTGAAAAAAAACCAAACCAAACCAACCTTTTCCCTAACAAAGATACCTAGGAAGATACAGCAATAGCTGTAAAAATAACAGATGAAGCATAATGGCTGTCCTGCATCCATCTAGTTTTGTGTTGTGTCTCTGGTGGTGGCCATGAGCACAGGAAAAATAAAATCTGTGACAACTGTCTCACATTTGCTGAAAATGATCTGAATTTCCAGCTAATTACCTCGTGTGAGAACTGGCCTTCTAAGCCACCCCACAGCCGGCAAAATGCTCCTGCAGACAGGAACCGGGAAGGAACATTTTGACACCAGTAATGGCTTTGCAAGGGGACCATGCTTCCCCACGAAGCAGCGCCCTGCCTAGAAACTCAGATCAGTTTTTCTCTGCTTCTGTTTAAGAGCAGCATTCCCAGGCTGCATTTCCAAGAGGTTTTTGGTTTTACAGCTGTCATGACAGTAATTTTCTCAGCTTTGCGAGGTTCCCTCATATCCTGTTCGAACCGGCTTATCTCTGGTTAGAAGTGATGTTCCTACATGGCGTTCTTCAGGAACAGATGTTCCAGCTGATCCCACATCGCAGCGCTCAACGTATTAAGCGGCCCCATTTTGAAACAATTAGCCTGTCACTATTGAAAGAAACCTAATGGTTGGCTACTTGTTCACTTTTGAAACAAACAAAAAAAAGAAATCAGAAGTAACCTATGATTTATACTTCTTCCAAGTATGCTACGATGCTCTAAATTTACAGTTCATTAAAATGGCAGCAGGTCCTGGTTCAGCTGCTGGTCTCAAGATTTGTTATCTGGAGAAACAAATCTCTGGGCAAAGCTACTGGCAAAAAGCTTCCCCAGCCCCACAAGTGACCAAAAAAAAAAAAAAAAAAAAAGTGATGAGAATCTTTATTTAGACAAATTAAAAGCTAATGAATTAGCGAGGAGTGTTTGGAGCCGTGGTGTCCATAGCTTTTGGACCACAGACTGCTGTCAACACAGGAAAGTTATTGTGGAATACAAGGCTGTCTAATTACTAAGTCTGTAACAGAAGATGCTCTGGAGAAGACGGCAAACACCCAGCTGAGGACAACGTAACCGTGGTTGTGACTCCAGTCGTCTGCAGACAACAGCTTGGGAACCGTCCGTGCAGGGTGCTAACACAGACCCAGTAAATCACAAGATGTGGTAAATGGCTGTCGTGCCATAAAAGTCAATGGAGCTACATGCAGGATTAGATCAGCTAAGAATCTGATCCCCTACATTAAGCGGCAACAATACCCACAAAAAAGGAACTTGCAGGCTGCTGTAATAAAATTATCTCCCTTTGATCTCGTTGAGATTCCTCCAGCCTAGTCTCACTCAGAGAAATCAATCTCATGCTCACACAGATCCAGACCAAAACGAGCGAGCACCCAGCACAGAGCTCATCTGCTGCCAACACACATCCCCTACTTGTCCCTATCTGCTTTGCACCTTCCTTGGTATGATTTGCAACCCTGTTTCTTATCCTCTCCCTTTTTCCCCATATCTCCCTTCCTCTTCAGGGTGCACGCATACAGCAATGCGGGCCATTGAGCAAAGCCCGAGCTGGCAGCCCCACGGGTGACGTTTCCTGGCCAGCACAGGGTACAGTAACAAGGAAGACGGCAACAACCGAGTTGATGGCAACAACCGAGTTTCCAGCATGGAGCAGCTGCCAGGCCACGTGTCCCTGCTGACACCCAGCCCGGCAAGGACAGGTCCAGGCTGCCAGGACCAGGCTGAGCAGGAACAGCATCTCCAGGAGCAGGCTGAGAGCCCAGGCAGGAACAGCATCTCCAGTAACGGCTCAATAGCGGCAGACGGAGATAGGAGACGAGCTGAGGGTCAGGAGGGGGCTCGCAGTAACCACGAGCTTCAATTAACTGAAAACAGCAGAGGCTGCCTGAAATAAAGCTCCTTCTCATATCAGCCAACACTCAAGGCAACTGCATTTTTTACTATCAAAGCAAAACCAAAAAGCTTTGCTCTCTGCAATTGGTCACAGACCTTAGCTGGGAAGTAATCCTGCCACTCAAAATTTTAGCGAGAGAAATGCTTTCTCAGGCTCCCGGAAGGACCACACAGCACAGACGTGCCAGAGACATTCCCAGGTATTATACATGCATATCAGATGTGAAACTCTTTTCATGAGTGCATTTTACTCTCAAGCAGACAGCCCTTAAAATAAGAGCAGCTGAACTGAAGGGCGGAACAGTGAAACATTTGCAGGGACTCATCCAGGTCACTGCTAACTCTGAACACACGTTTCGCAGCCAACGCTCCTCAGAGAAATTTTAGAAGATGAGGTCTGCTCACTTGGAGGCTCTCAGGCCAACAGTGCTATTGGAAAATGACACTTGGGGTGGGGTCATCTCTACGACCCCCTGACCCCTGCCATCCAGGGATGCTGAAGGGAAAGAAAGACCCGCCTTACCCCAAAGGAGGTGTCTCCAAGAGCAGAGGTGACTCGCATCCTAGAGGGACTGTTCCAAAAACCATAAGGAGGTGCAGAGGGCTAGCAGAGATATGGACATCTTCATTGCCCAGCAAACTGAATCCCACCTTCAACGGAGACACGGCAACAGGACCTCTGTATAGGCTTCCTTTTGCATGCACAGAAATAGTTTTGTAACGAAAGGCAAAGCATGGACACAGCACTTACCCCCCCCGGAATATTCCTGCAAGGTTCATCACTGATTAAAGTGATTTTAGCTCCCCACCACCCTGCCAGACTGGCCTTTCTGCCTCTGGGTTCTTGCACATCCCAGGAGTGCAGCACTCAGGGACTGAATTACCAGGGTTATAATTCTTGGTTGTGCACTTTTAACTACAGTGAGGCATTGGCAGAGCTCAGCACACTAATTCACCTCCATGTAAACACGATTATTTTAAATGAACTCCAGATGAGGTTTAACTGTAAAAACATCTCCAGTTTTTGTAGCATTTTTAAGTGTCCAGCTTGGAGGTGTTTTCGTTACAGCAGGAATTTACCCTTTCTTCAGTTTACAAAGAGTATTTTCAGAATTAATGATGTCCCAACACCCTCCCACTATAACACGACACTTGAACGAAAGTCAAAAGTCTGAAAATTAAGCTGCAGCAGGATTTCACGGCCAGGATTTTCCCTTTCTTAGCTGGCCGTTCCTTTCCTTACAAGCAGGAATGCTTTCTGGTTTCAAAGCAAAGCTGAAGAAGAGAAAACAGTTCAGAGGTATTCACTTGGCCGCATTTTCAATGTTTCTGGCGTTGGGTTCCCATGATAGCATGCAAGGAGAAATGGCAGAAGAACGTTGTGTATACATTGTAATGGTTGTACTTTCTCTGAACAGACATGCTTCCAGGAGGCGGCAGATTACAGATATGGTGTTACTTCAGACAGAGAAAAATAACATCTTGCCAGTTGTGTTTATTTGTAGGGACCCATGATTTATGCTTTCCCATTTGTAGAGGGGTTGAGAGAAATGGATCACGTGGGATCTGTTTAGATAATCCCTGAGAAAATTCAGACTACATCAGGCGGGGAGAGATAGGGTTTGTTCTCGTAGATGAGAGAGGCTGGGAAATGGTAAGGAGACATGAGATTTCCTCAAGAAGCTGCAATGAAGTTCAAGGCTCCGATTTTCTGAAAAGATTGAGTGTGGGTTGTGGGAATGAAGCAATTAAGGTAGCAAAAAAAAAAAGTCCAAGTAGGCAGGGATGAGCAGTTCTTTGCTGTTATTTATTGGCCCAGTGCAGAGAAGAAAAATGTTCCTCCCTGAAGAATTTTTACCTGTCAAACAGTACGACAAGAAGATGCAAAACTGTTCCTACAAGCACAAAAGAGGGACCTGTCACCCTCCAACCCACACTCCTGCTCTTTGTGGTGTGGTCCCCATCTCATCCCTCTGCACCCTCTTAGTTTTAGCAGGACTTGCAGAAACCAGCCATTATTGTCCCTATAAAGGTCTATAAGAACCTAAACAAAACCACTGGCATCCCCTGCCCTGAACAACATCGAAATTAGAGGAGGCAGGAGTGCGGCTGCTTTTAAAAAGAAAGTACTTACTGCAAAGATGACTTTAGTTAATTGATCTGGGGAAACAAAAAAAAGCAAGACACAATCAGCCGTTCGAAGTTTGGCATCGAAAGAGGCAATGGCACAGCAGCCCGTGCACAGAACGGGAAATCCTCCTCAGTCTTGCGCTGCAAAGCTTATGGGCCAGAGGAATCCCTTACTTTACAGCACCTGGCACCGTACTGCCTGGAAAGCTGCATTAAACAATCGCCATTAACAGACATAAGTGCTATTTAAGCAGATGCTGGGTTTCACAGCAAGTACCACGTTTGATTCGTGGCTCGGTGCCCGCTGCTTTGCCGTAGGTGCTGATTAAGGAAACGCAGCGGGGAAGGAGCCGTGACTCGATAGCATGCAAAGGGAAGATGGTATTTATGTGACAAATGCAGGATGCTGAATGCCCTTCTCCAAGGGCACATCATGCTGGAAGATCACAATTTCCAAGACTGTCAGAATAAAAAGAAGGGGGGGAAAAATGACAGGATGCCACTCACACAGCAAAATCCCCAGTCACTGCAATAAGCATCACCCAGAACCTATTAAAAATAAGCTCTAAGTCATCATTTCAGTGGCAAGATTTTCACATGGTGATCGAACAGTCAGCTATCCAGGTGATAACAGGCTGCGGGGTAAGTACGACTGTACCTGTATTAAAGAACACGCACCAACCGGGGGAGAATTTTTCAGCTGACAGTAAGAAATCGGTGTGCTGAGACAGTAGAGCAGGGAACGACCCCACCGATATGACCGCAGCACGTCCCTGCACAGGGGGGTCTGCTTGCAGCCAGTTCAAGGCAAAATGAAGTGTTAGCAACCCTGAACTGCAGGGCTGGGCACTCCTGCCAGGAAAAGACAGAGCCGAGAGAAGGCCTGAAGAGTCAGAGCTGCTGCCTTGCCTGCCTGGGGTAGGCAGGATTAAAGGCTGGGAGTGCCCTGCCTGCTGCCAGCAGTGGTCACTGCCTTCCTCCCCATCCCTCTGGGCAGCTGCCCATTGGCAAAGTAGACAGCAGCAGCAGGATTGCGACTTTCTGCTTGGTTTTAGTTTTTTGAGTTTTATTACTCAGCACCCACTCAGCTCTTCAGAGGACTGATTTTTGCATCTCTCTTTTTCCCCAACTATTTTTCTGAGAACTGTCCTAGACCTGCAATGGCAACTACATGGGCAAGAACCCCACTGGCTTTTAGTTCAAGCCATTTCAGGGTCTTCATGCATCCCGTCAAGGTACGCAACAGCTTCAGGGCAAGACTCATCAGCCTGGAAGACCTACGGGCCTTTGGGGTGAAGTCTGATCAGAACAGAGGCTTCTCTGCCCCAGGCAAGCTCTACAGAGGGGCAAAAAAGCACTTCTTCCCAGAATGGCCCTTTCTTGGACTGGAAATATTGGGGAATGACCTCCTCCATGAATAAGGCACCCCACAGGCCTCTGATTCCACTTCTGATTTTACTTTTCTCTTACCTTCTTGTTTCTAACCTAAATATGAAGCAATGTATAAAGAAGAAAAATAACCCCTAAGCTGTAGGAGTACACTTTCTACACTCACCTCTGAAGGCAGAGGATGAGAGCAAAAGGGTGTTTCACTTTCTACCCAAAACATAACAAAAGCACTAGATTTGGACACAGGGTTGTGGGTTTTTATTATTGCCATCACAGGAGCTTGGCCCAGGGCGTTATTATGGCCATATTGCCATAGTGAGATTTCAAAATTTTTGGGAGGATTTCTGAAAAAAGCTTCTGCTGCAGTTCCCACACCTGTTTCTGTAATGAGATGTCAAAAGGACAACCCTGGAGAGGCAGAGAAGAGCCCTGTCCGGCTGAAGAAGCCACAAAGAACTGGCCAGAATTCCTCCTGGCTTAGCATTATCTCAACGTTTTGTAAATAACTGTACCAATGTCTTGACAGAAACAAGAAAATGCTAAAACACACAATGGTGTGGCTCAAGGAGGCCACAACATCAAGATCTGGATAAGTGATATGGCCACATTTGCAGGACCAAAGAAGCAAAATCACATCCAAGTCCTGGAAGGCTGGGGGAGGCATCAACATACAATTACAATCATGAATATTTTAAAGATAACTTTTAAAGACATGTATCTAAATCAGGAGTGCAGCAGAAGAAGGGGAGAAAAAAAACAGAGCTCCATAGGAACACACCTGCCAACCAGTACAAACGTCACAACACTTACACAACGGCTTTCAGTCCGTGGGGGGGGGGGGGGGGGGGCGGGGGGGGGGGGGGGGGGGGGG
>JAVKLA010000040.1:16576825-16682799 GCA_034782735.1 Sagittarius serpentarius
TTCAGGCCGTGCCCCGCCCCCCCCCCCCCCAACACTGCTGGACACCTACAGAAAGGATGAACTTCTCATGTTGTATCAATTCCGTAGGATACAATCCTCTTGCCTTCCTGTCTTAAACTCTGTGTCAAGTGTTAACAGCGAGCTGTTAAACAGCTGCAGGGTTCCAGCTCTTAAATAGCTACATTTCAGACTGGGATCCAGCAAATTTTTGCACATATGTAATTTCAAACATCCCAGTACTTAATTCACAGGGAGGAGGTCGGCACATACATCTTTACGCAGTCAGGACAGAAACATTATCCTGTAGCGATTTGTAAGGCACCTTGGAAGGTTAGCACATGTTTTTAGCAGCTAATTTTGACAGCTTCCATCCCTGAGCTATGAAGGAGGACAGGAATAACAAAAAACTCACTTTATCCAATTTCCTACAATTCAGCTAAGATTAAGCATGCACACGAAATGAAAACTAAGGTAACTCAGCTGAACAGGGGAAGGGTGACACTGGCATCAGACAAACTACCTACCAGCTTATGGCTGGGGTCCTGTACCGAGAGCCTGTGCTGGCCTGGGAGCAGGGATCTCCGCCTGTGCCAGGAATTGCAAGATGTCCCTGTAGCTCCACCCATTCATTCTCTTTATTGCTGCCACCCTCCCCATACAGCATCTCTCTTTTTTCTTCAGGGAGGGGGAGAGGAGGAGAAAAAAACAACCCTGGATTTTGAGCACCTCACTTCTGAACTGCCAGATTTTACTTATCAAAGTCAGAAAAAGATGCTCTGCAAATATAAACACTTCTGACATTTCAGGTTTGCACTTTCCTGTACTGCAAGTCCAACCCATGAACAAATACCCTCCTTCTAGGGCTCTCCTAATGTAAGACACAAGCAAGCTTCAACAGGAATTCAGTTGAACCAAAAAATAAAGCCAGGGTTTTGGTTTCCACACTACAATCCTGAAATCCAATAACACCTCTCTCACCCCCACTTCTCTGCTGCTGAGAATTAACTGAAAAACATAGCTGGATAGAGGTGTTTTTTTAATACTTTTCCTGGATGGAATTCTATTTGATGCTGTTAAGCTTTGATGACATACCCCAATGACTTGCTTGGAAAAAATCCATTTAGCAAGCTTGCAAATCATGCTGTTTCAGTTCTGTGAGTGCCCATGAGAAATGTGCATTTTCAATCATAAAAGCTGTAGAAACAAAATGGAACTTGGAGACGCAGACAGATGAATTCCTTATCACGGCTTGGCTGTGTTCACAGAACATGTGCTTACCATTTCAAACTCCGGAAAACTACTTACAGGAACCTGAAGTACAAGACTGAATCCAAAAGTAAGAAATAGATAAATTTCTAGAAGATACATTTTTTTTTTTCCATTTCAAAGGAAAAACGGAGACTGATTAAAACCAAAGCAAAAAACCCCACCCTCCCACGCCGCCTTTAGCTTTTCCTAGGGATATAAATACTTGTCATACAATCTATGCCCAGGGTGCCAGATTTACAGAGGTCCCCTGATGTTTATGTGGCAGGATACTTCACTTTGGGGAAGCTTTGGGAAAGGAAAAGCAAATTGTTTGCACTTTCTTCACCTCTCCAAAATTCTGTTTGAATGGCAACAGCAGAGGTTGCAGTGGGGATGAACAATCAGCAGATCCCACTGCCACACTGTAATCCCCACCAGCAGCAGATCTTTGAAGCACAGTGCCAGGATCCCAAAAGCTTCTAAAAAGATCAGTCACATCGAGCTGGGAGAGAACATAACTCTACGGGGAATTTTCAACTCTCTGAAAATGGCCTGCCCTCACTGGGCGTTTTCTGACATACTTTCCTAAAAACTCAGCTCATTTCTACAGGATTCAGTCAATGACAATGCCACCACCTTTGATTTAAATGCAGTTGTTCCCAAGAAAAGGAGAATTAGAGAAAAATGTGAGATGCTCAGCACTGCAGACAGTAAAACCTAACAGAGTTATTTTCCCAGTACCATGACACAATGACCTCTCCCACCGGCCAGGGCTGCCTCATCCTTCCTTTGCCCCATCCTTCTCCTTGCCTCTGTACCCATCTGCTGTCTCCTGTCTCATCCCTTAGTCTGTCAGCTGCCTGCATGGTCTCGCTTCCATTACTGAACTTCGTTCAGCAAAGCACAGTCCTGATCCGGGCCTACAGCTCTGGGTGCAAGAACAGTACAGCTCATTTGCTTTTTACACTGCAACGAAGGGGACCTAAACTATATATTAGCATCCTAAAAAAATCCTAGCAGGTTGACAGAGCACTGGAACAGTTTCCTGAAGGTTTTCTCTTGCAGGAAAGCTGGTTTAAGAAGCTCTTGCCCTCCCCACTGCATTTTGTTATCCTCTCAGTTGTTCTAGTGCAACCACTTGATGCCCTGCTGTAGCAGCCTGCTGCAGGGTAATAGAACATCTCCACCTTCCCAAAAAAGGCTGCTGTTTTTTAAAGCACTGATGGTGTCAATAGCCTGATTCATAGCACGGTTCCACAGGCAGCAGCAGCAGCAGCACAACCTCGCGAGTACTCTCCTCTGCTCCTGCTGGTTTGCTGCAGTGCAAGAATGTCTAGAGGCAGCTTTTCCACTGGAGACAACATTCATGGCATCATACACTGCAAACCAGCCCCCAGTAATGCTGTCTCATTTGTACCTTTTCTTTTTTCAAAGTGATGTTGCATTCTGCATGAAGCTTGCCACGCTTTTACCTCTCACCCAAATCCACTATTTACGTGTCTGTCAAGACGGACAAGAAAACAACTCTGTAACATGCTAAAGAGATTCCCTTTAATCCCTGGATATTACCAACCTTGAACGGTTGAAGCTCTCTCTTTTTCCATTCACCCTTGCAGATTCTGCAGCAAGTCAACTGAACCTTGGGGTCAATGAGATCAAAATAAAACCAAGAGGAACTTCTAATCTTTCTCTGTTACAGAGAGATTAAATCAGGGCAGGCTCCATGAAATCAGGGCAGGCTCCATAAAATCAGCGTAATGAGAACCGTTCACAGTTATGAGTATCTGCAACAACAAAATGCCTCTCATTAAGTGATGCAGCGAAGCTACGCAGATGAAGTTAGATGCTTCGGTGTCACAACAAGGTACAAGTCAAACAAAAAGGAGTATTTTTTCCTAGCTTTTGAGAGATGCCTTCATGCTCCATGTCTTTGAAAGTGCCACAGTATCTCCTCTTTTCCACAGATATCCCATGAAAAGCTGAGAGGGGATGAGGAATACAGCAAAAGCTGTGTTCGCCCTGCTTGGAAAACGGCTCCTTTCCTAGTTTTCCTACTGGAACATGTCTGAATTCCTCTTTTTTTTATTTCACTTGGATGTTCCTTGGGGCAGACGATCCTACCTTCCTCCCCAGCCACTGCTGGCTCGACCACATTGTCCTGATTGAGGCAATGAAAAACTGAGCAGTCCCTGCAAGGGTGACGAAACATTATCAGGCTTCTGAAAGGTTGAGACTGCAGCAACTAGCTCTGTCTCAGGAGAAGGAGAAATTTCCATTAAAAAACGTAAACAAATAACCTTACCCACACAATCTCTCATTCAGGTATGTTTCAAGATGGGAAAAAGTCTTTAGGGAAACAAACATCAAAATGCTGAAAAATTATTGTGATTCTAAAAAAACAAATTCATCATCACAACAATACGAACTCTAATGGTCTCTTTTACATACAATTTTGAATTACTGTCTTGTGATAGCAGTCTTAAGGATGAACAAGCTCTGAAGATACCTAGAAACACAATTTTCTTGCAAACTTTGGTTTCAAATATATTTCTCTTTGGGTCAACATTTTGACAGTACTGGCATTATACTGAGCCAAGAATTTTTTTCCATCAGTGAGACAGACTTTTGCCATGGATTTTAATATCAATCACTTTGACGTTTGTAGAACCACAGAATGGTTTGGGTTGGAAGGGACCTTAAAGATCATCTAGTTCCAACACCTTCCACGAGACCAGGTTGTTCAAAGCCCCATCCAGCCTGGCTGTGAACACTTCCAGGGATGGGGCATCCACAATGCTCTGGGCAACCTGTGCCAGTGCCTCAGCACCCTCTTTCTGACAGAAACAAACAAATGAGAGTACATACAATAAATACTTAAATGGCCTTTGTTGACTGGAACTCACAACGATTCTGAAAGAATTGCTTTTTATTTGCTTAAAAATATCTGATATATTCACAAACAGAATCATTGCCTAAATTTATAATCATAACAAAATTATAAGAAAAACAGTAGAAAATAAACAGTACTGTGAGACTGGTATTTTGCTGAACACCCAGACTATCACACTAGGCAAACAAATGTACCAATGATAAAATCTTCACACAGCGACTGTCATAAAAAGGTATAAGCTTTAAAACGTATCTGACCCTGAAGAATATGAATCGCCATGTATACTACTCATACTCTGTGTTTGGTTATCCGTGTTCATGGAAGGCAGCTTCACTGACACCTTTGCTGCAGGAACATGGGAATTTAAAGGTGGGGCAGCATCCTCTCCTAAAAAAAAAAATAAAAAAAGCAGAACAAAACACATTATTTACTGTCTATGACAAACAACTAAACTGTACTGAAGTCATCTCCATATTGTATCACTCCACGGAAATACAAAGACACAGACACCCTTATTGTCCACAGTTTTGAGGCATTTCAAAGAGTGCTGTGTTAGCCATCAGAATTCTCTTTATCAGATAACAAAGGGATGAATTTCTTTGCACATATAGACTGGGCTGTATTTATATACACATACACACACGTACATATATAATCTCCAGCAGGCCCAGAATAATTTCAAATATGTATACCAGTGTTTTCCACAGAAATGTAAATGAGATCTGTAGGTGCTAACAGCATTTCTAAATTCCATCTATACATGTATGTCTGTTTGCATCAAACCCTTAGAAAACATTCAGATTGTTCAAGATCACGTATCTATGTACAATCATAAAAAGCAAAGCAATACCAGCTGAAGCCACTGGCTACAAGTCCTACGGAGAAAAACACCCTGTCAGTGCTTCAGCTGCCCAAAACACAGGTGAGAAGTTGTTTTAGCTCTTCCCTATCTCCAGCCCATTTGCCTGACTCACTAAGGGTCCTTTTTGCTACTCCTTTGTGGTTTATCTCCCTTCTTTCATCCTCTGGCGGACTCCAGAGAAATTGTACACAGCCTCCCCCCGGAGATGTGGCTTGCAGGACTTTACAAGCCACGTTCATCTTCCAGCAAGTCTGAGATGGCACCTTGCCACTTGCCATTCTTGTGATCCGACCTTGCAAAGTGTGGGACATCCTGGGAGAGGGACAAGCCCCCACCCAGCCCAGCCACCGCCGTACCAGCAGCCCCTGCAAGGAAGAGAGACACATCGCCCAGAGCTTCCAGCAGCACTGGCTGCTGAGCAGCTGTGAAAGATCACTGCAGCGCTGCAAAGTTACCCTGTCTGGGAAGCACTGGAGGGGTAGACAACAACCTGTAGGCAGACACCGGAGACGGGGAAGTGGAAGGGTCATGGGCAAAAGTTACTATATTTAGCCAGAGGAAGGAGACGAGGTGAATCAATACATGGAGCAGGGGGAGCAAGACATGAATCAGGCTACAGACCCAGAGTGAAGGAGGACAGGAGAAATGGCACTGGATGAATGGTACAACATTCACAAAACCACAGAAAGAGCTTTTTGAGATTTCAGTTGCCCTTGGGACATTTATTTTAAGTGCAGCAGCTACAAGCAAAACAAACATACATGGGTCTGTGTACAACAGCAAAGGCTCTCTTGGAGTTTGTTCTTATTCCAATAAGCTGTACCAATTCTCCCTTCCTCTGTGATAGACTAGGTAATTAAAACACTGTTTTCCCAATAAAACCCAGAAGTTAGGCTTTCTTTCACCCCAGTTAATTATCTACTATGTCACTGTAGTAGTAATCTGCTTTCATCTGACTTGTAGCAAAGCATGCTTCAAAAGGCTAATTAAAACAACAAAAACCCACTGCTAAAATAAAATCTCATCCGGTGTTTTTCACACTAGAACAGCAGCCAAGAGCGTAGGAAGTCAAACACGAACGAGGCCAAAGACAGTAAAGCCAGTACATGGAGCAACCTGTGCCAGCCAAGCCACCTGCCCCTCGGGAAGGCAGGGCTCTTGGAGAGGTAGCAAGAGCACAAGAGCATTTTTTGTGTCCACCGGGAATTGGCACATCACCTGCTTGCCACAGCCACTTATGTGCTTTGCAAGAAGCATTGTCCGTAGTTTCATTAGACTATTCTCACTAGTTGGACAGCTTTCATCACCCCCAGCCCAAATCCCTCCACAAAGCACAGCTGCCAACGTTTGGGTTGGCGTGGGCCTGAGCAAACCTGACACACGAGCAGTAAGAAGACATGAGAAATCCTACATCTTCTGAACATGATTCAAAAGCACATTTATGGTAACACCACAAAGACGTGCAAGCAACATATGTGTTTTGTTTTTCCAGAAGTAATTCCATGAGCTTAGTCTGTAGCCATGTTTGCATGATAAAAATAGGTTATTCAGAAGGCGAACTGAAGAATTGCAAAGTGTTTATTTGGTTAGATGTGAAGCTGACACACAGTAAAGACATGAATGTGTAACGCCTGAGGAAACTTAGTAAGTCATCCTACACACTAAAGCAACTCTCCAACGCTATATGTAGTTTGATGCTTTCAAAGCTTGACTTTGTTAATAATTTCCACAGTCATGTCACATTCCATGATGTCATTGTTTCAACAGCTGTTTTCAGGTTTGTTAAAAAAAAAAAGAAAAAAGAAAAAAGAAGAAATGGAGGGGAAAAAATAAAAGAATATTCCCTTATCCCAAGGCTCTGTAGTAACTTCCCAAGTATTTGATTCTGGGGTGCTGAAAGAAAGTATCACATTAGTCTACATTCTTCCTAACACATACTCTAATATATTTCACAGACATACTATAGTTCAATTTTATGATAAATATAAAAGGCTAAAAGGACAGAAAAATTAAAAGAATAATTCCATCTACTTGCTAAACAGAAAAGTTACCAGGTTCTGAGTTATCTAAATATCCTTAAAAAATAAGCTTAAAAATATCCAAAATAAACATTTTCCTTTTTTAAAGACAGAAATCTGAAGTCTTTGACTTTGTTAGATGCAGGCCGAAAACACAGAACCTGGATTTTCAGCATTTTAACTGTAAAAAAACTATAGATATCCTATTTCAGCTACATGGGAGAGTCTGCTCCATGACTGTAACCTGCCAGGATAGAAAGCTGCTAGTCCTGAAACTCTACATTGGCCCAAAGATACAACTACTAAGTTACTCTCACATGTGCTTTACCATTATCACCTCTTGCTTAATCTAACCTCATGCACAGTGCATAAAACACACTCATATATACATATAGAGATGGGTATGTGAATAAATACACAAATAGAAGCACAAAGGTTTAAATGTTTGTGTTCCTGCTCATATATATGTTTTTAGGCATAAATATTTACTGATGTCTCTATCTGCCTTTTGCTGTACGCCAGTGATAGTGCTTGTATAGTCCCTGGCCAGCTCCTTCTTTAACAATGTGATACTCCCTTTTATTTCTTACCCCATCAGAGAACAGCTCATAACCAATACTAAGATGGTTTCCTCTTAAACATTGAGCTCTTCAGCACCACAAATGTGCAGATTGCAATGGCGCTTATAATCTTCTGATAGGCCATAAAAATATAATGGAAAATTCCTCCATTTACAAAGCAGTGCAGGGCAGGAAGGCAGGTAATCTTCACAGCTTTTCCCCCCCTCTTTAGAGGCTCTGGAAGTACTCAGTACAATTTTGTAATCATGTACTTAGATGTATTTATAAAAATTTTCCTTGTTAAAATCCAATAAATGGAACATGTGACCTGAGGTGACGTCCAGTTCTCCAAATTCATTGTCACTGTCTAATAGAATACATTCATGTAAACTGTGAAAACTGACACTCTTAATAAGTGGGTAAGGGTGCTTGACTGGTAGAAACTCAACAGTGACTGAAAACATCTTGGTGACCCGCTGATGGAAAAGGTCAGATTTCAGATTAGAGATTTTTCCTGTTCTTGGCAATCTATAACAAATTCATGTACAGTACTAAATTTCCAGATCATTGTTTAACAGAAACATAAAAATTAATGGTGTGTCAACCATCCGGTGACCTGTGAAGGGA
Organism: Sagittarius serpentarius; assembly: GCA_034782735.1. Lineage (NCBI taxonomy): Eukaryota > Metazoa > Chordata > Aves > Accipitriformes > Sagittariidae > Sagittarius > Sagittarius serpentarius. The sequence continues at coordinate 16,585,031 of JAVKLA010000040.1, forward strand.
GTTTTTCCTCTAAGAGGTACCATCACACAGAGAGTATGCTATATACAAGTGCACCGTGAATGTATGCCAAATGGAAAAGGAATTAAACACACTGAAGGGAGGTTTGGTTACTAATACCATATGGCAACAATAAGAACAAAGAAAAATGTTTAAATCTTTCTTTTTAAATTTTTCTATTTGGCAAAATAAAGAGACTAAACAAGTCTGACTTTTAAGCCAAATACAAACCATGTGCTTTAACTCCTTCAAGTTGGTGTACATACATTAAATAAAACTTCTATTTTTAATCTACCAGGACGTAAACCAGACCCTTATCTTGTAAGAGATAAGAGCTATCTTCAAGACAATAAATAGGGAGGGGTTTGAAGGATCAGGACCCAGGTTATTGTTTCAGTATAAAACCAGAACCATAATTACTGTAATTACCTACATATTACTTCCGAATATTTAAAAACAACCATCACCCCCCAGCAACCCTCCCTCTACTCTCTAATTTAACAATTGAAGCAGCTAACTTCTAGAACGAGAATAACCTTCCAAGCATATGTAAAAACAACTCCAGTGCAGTGCTCTCATTCCTTTAATAGCACGGGTTGATATGAATGGCTTGTTTCTTCTTCTGCCAGATTCCAGCTGCTTCACTTTGTTTATTACTGACTTCAAAGTTTAAAACACTGTCCTGTCCCAACAAATAACTTCCTCCAGATGGCATTATCTCAAGTGTTCAGAGCACTAGGGATAGCACAGCACCTGCAGATCTGTAACTCAGCATCTTAAAATCTTCAATGAAAGTGCCTTTTTTTCTTTTTCTGTCTCATTCCCCCATTTTACTTTTTCCCTACAAAAAAAGATTTACATCTGGGATATAGTTAAAAGACCATTAGCAGGGAAGCAGAGTCGTCAGAAATTCTTTATAGTAATGACTGTAACGTAAAAATAGAAGAATACCTACAAGTCCAAAGGTAACAGAACCACTATCAGCAGAAACACTTTATCTGCTCCCCTTACCTATAAGTAAAGATGCGAGATACGTATTTGTGCCAACGTGTGTCCGATCTGTGTCTCCATGGGTATCTGTATGGTACCAAAGAAAAATTCACTCATTTTCATATGTGGTTACGCAGGCAAGTTACCAAATATAGCAACCCAAGAAGCAGCATTTTCAGCAAAATCAAAATTATTCCAGACTTGCTGGGCTAACATACTGATAAGAAACATCCATATTTTGATGTAAGGAATTCTGATGGCTACACTGAAAGGAGAAAATACACTGCAATGTCAGTCGTGTTACTAATTATAATTATATACAGTATTTCCAGTTCAGACTCATGTCTAGCTATAGCCAGCCACATAATTCAGTGCTTTGGAATTTAATGGCTTATATGGTTGAAAGTGGGTACGGTAAGGAACTAGTCACATGGCCTCGAGATGGTAAAGAATACAACATCCTCAGGAATAAGCAGGACCATCAACAGTTTCTCAAATAATCCAATCGTTTGTACAAAATTATTCTCCATTCATTAGAAATGATAGCTCCTCTACTTTTCTAACCCTGGCCACCTTGAATCCATATGCATATTTATGTTATTGTGGAGAAGGTGTCCTTTCTCAGCTCTGCCAGAAATGAAGCAAAAATGCTTAAGCATGTGTGCTTTTTAGGGCACGGACTCTGTAAATGCTTTGCTAAAGCATAGGGCCCCTGCCTGCAGGTCAGACCGCCTTCCGCTACGATAGAAATACAGAAAGCAAGAACGAGATGCTCTGCTAATGCATGCAGTTCTGGTTTTGTAACTCAGAAACAGACTGCCCCTAACTTAGCCGGTTTCATGACAAACAGAAAAGAATTTAGGCAAACTCAGGCCAAATTTCTAGGGCTGAGTTACATGAAAGGGATAGATTTACAATTAAAACACTTCAGTTGTTTTACAGAAATGGACTGACATCTGTAGAACCTGAGCCAAAAATGTCTGGATTTAAAAGCATGAGTCTACTGCTTGAGCTGAAAAAACACAGTTTCATTCTCAAAGGCTTCAGCCAACTCATAAACCTCCATAAGTGGGCCACAGACACCAGCGGAGACAGAAAACTATATAGTATGAGTTCAGTTCAAGTTTTGACCTAAACTTGGCAAATTCCACCTTCCCATGGTGTAACGTACTTACAGAAACTCTGCATACAAGCACACAGAAAATAAACATTCATACACACACACGCTTTTCTTTTTTGTTTGTTTGTTTAAACCCTAATGTATATCCTAGCTATAAATATTTCTGAAACAAAATACATTCAGATCCCGAGTCAGTAAAGAAGGGTAGGACACAGGCTAAGCAGCTAACAGATTTTTCAAAGCAGAATATTTGAAAATTATTTTTCTTCCTCTCACGTCCGAGTTCAAGGTTCAGTGGTTTTCCAAAACACGTTATATTCCCACCAATAGCAACACTAAACAGAACAAAAACTACAAATACATAAAATAAACTAGAACCAGGTTTTTCAAAATCCTAACACAGAGACCGGTAGGGAAGGGCAGACAGAAAGCAGCTCCAAAAACATCTAGGAATAAGAATGCAGAGTTTACTAAATAAATATTTCCTTTTGGTGCCTAAAATCTGCTCTGCTCCTTTAGATCTGGCATATTTTGCTCTGTAGAATATCTCACTGCTTAACGAGTTCGTTCCCTGGCCACAACTCTTTCTATTGTTTCCCAGCAAATCACTTCCAAAAGATATGTAATAATCTTTCCAAGTAACTACAATAATTATTAATACTAAGAAGAAATATTAAAAAGCAGTTTGATTTTTTCCATACAGATGCCTGTGATTTTTGGATGTGCAATTGGCTAGAAACAAATAGTCTTTTCTTAACTTTTAAGCACCGCTGTTTCTTGACTGCACCATATTCTCAGGGCGAACTGGGATGAGGGGTCTGCGGTAAACCTTGAAGCAGCAGCTTTTATTTCAAAGTAAAAAAGGAGAAGGAGTTGGTTCATTACTGGTCCAGAGTCTTTGAAAAACACCAGAAAAATGTGTGTCTTGTGCAAGGGCTGGGGGGAGGAGTAATCTCTAAATCCACAAGAGACAACCTAGGTAAACAGCTGGTGGAATCAGGGGAATCTGACAAGTGATAATTACAAAACTGCGTATCTAATTGTGTAATTAATATTTTATTTCTTCAGTAAAACTAAGTATCACCTACATACAAATCTTTTTCTCATTTTCTGCAAGATCTAACAGGCAAGTGGACAGGAAGGTAATTTTAAAAGTATGCTTGTGTAATATATTCAGCTCTGTTATTCACACCTTCATGTTTGGGGACCCAAGAGACATTTTAATGCCAGTATCTGATGCAAAATAAAGAATCTCAAAAAAACCCAACCAAACTTGAATGATCGATAGTGGGAAATTACATTAAATTCTAAGATAAAGTTATGCAGACTTCCCTCAGGATGCAGAATCATTCACTGCAATCCTAGCAGTAGGTCTGGCTCCACTGAGACCTTGTATCTTAACAATATTAATTGCAGCAATACTGCCTCCAGCTTATCTACGTCGTACCACAGTGCTAGACATAACAGCATTCATAGCTTACATGGGGAGTGGCAAGTAAAAAAAACCACCAAAGCATCTTTATAATTCTTAAAAGTTACATGGCCTCTTTTAATTTAAAAATAATTAAAAAATAATTAAAGTTGAATGAACAAATCCAATGATGTTTCATCATAAATTAGGGTTGCAGTGGGTTTGAAAATGAACATCTTTCCAGCTCATGCTTAAAATGAAGATGGGTATCCCAGTGAGGGGACCCCCTAAGCAAATGATGTTCTTCTGTAAGTTAGCGTACTGGCCAGGATACGTATTGGGTTACTCTGGAGTCCCCTCCTGCCTTCAGATCAATTTGGCCCAGGCAGTTAAATTACCAACAGTTACTCTAACATGCTGCTCTTTTGATGTGTGGTTGTCGGTATCACTTGGGATGCACATATGACAATCTCTACTTATCAGACATGTTCAGTATGTTGCAGGTCAAGACGGAGCATGTTATCTGCAGCGATGCTTGCACTGCATATGCTTACTAAGCATCGCACGCTACCCAGCCCTATTAACTCCTCAGCTACATGACTATTAAAAAAATCATTAGGAATGTAAGAGGACAACTTTCAGTGAATCAGTGTGAGGAGTCACAAGCTACTTTCTATCACTTAAGAGCATGATGGGAGACCTTCATGAGCTCTCCCTCAAACAGACAAGAGGATTTCCTGGGCAAGGAGGTTACATCCCCTCCAGAAATGGCAGCAATTTGCACCCGGATTTGAATGAAAGCTAGGGGATGGGCATCAGGAAGAAAACAGAAAACTTTCTGTACCACACTGCCTGAAGGGCAGTGCTGCTGGGCAGAGTTTTCTCATTGCAAGTCACTCTTTGCATATAATGAAGTCACTAAATCCATTCTTACAATAAAAAATTAAATAAGATATATTCAGCATAAAAACCTGTTCAAATAACAAGTGTTTTGCTAGATGACCACAAACAAAACAGCTGTACTTCTCTAGTCTGAATACTTAAATATTCACATGACCCCATGCATTTGTTTTGATGATTTTCACTTACAAAGCCATGGGATTCTCCATATGGAAACAGTTTGCCAACACTCCTATTACTGTACTGCCATTACAAAGATCTGGCATATTAAAATGCTTATACCTACAGCACAATTACTCAATTTTTATAATTACACCTTTTAAAAAGGAGATAATGAATGGTTTCCCCAGAAAAAAAAAACAAAACAAGACAGAACAAAACCAGCCCTATACAGTTAGCATTTTCCAGTGATGTGTTCTAATAAACACTTGGACCTCTCTACGCACATTTCTAGCACATATGCTGACAAACTTGTGAAAAAGACCTCCTTTCAAGCCATTTGTTTAACAACAGAAAATGGCCACTAAAGGTCTGACCATTTGTGTATATCAATCAACTTTGAAAAATGTTATTAGGACTAAGCAATTCTAGGAAGTTTAGAGAGGCAAGCTCAGAAAGAATACTGTAGTAATCTACATAAGTAAGCATATGTTCAAATACAGAAAACATTAAATATCTTTACTGGAAGATCTGCTGGGAGATCGCTATTATGCAAGTGTCCAGACCCTATTCTGCCAAAGACTGTCTAAGCCTTCTCTTGAAGTGAGTACCCAGTGCGATGACAAGTAACATTGCCTCTACAATTTAATGCCCGGGACCAGAAACTTGGAAGGTCTGAGAGTAAATATGTGGGTTTATCCTGTGCTAGTTTAAAGTTTGTTAAAATCTAAAATGGTTAAATTTTGTGCAACAGAGATAAGCATTCTTCCTTGTAAAAAAAAAAACAAACAAACAAAAAAAAACAACACAAAACCCCCAAAAAACCAACAATCCAAGAACCTTGGCCTGTTACGTGGGAAAGAGTAAAAACAAAATTCCTTCGCAATACTTGGGTGAATCAGAGCTCTAAATCAGTAGAATAAATGAACTGCCGAAACATATTGCTCTACATTTATGCTACATATTCAGCACGCTACACCACCTTCTTAACTCTCTCGGGCACATCACTGCTGATTTTAATGTGATGCACACCTCCATCTCTGCTAACCACTATAAAAAGCGTGGAAAACACTGCAGACCGCTCCCAGCAACACTGTGCCTCTTAAAATATTTCACTACTGACCAGCAGTTCCCCAGCAGCAACAGTGAAACCAGCAACCGTTGTTAGCAACCCAGGAGCTGCACTGCACGAATCTTCGAGCAGCAGTTAAGCAATGCCTGAGACACTGAACATACTCATTTACATTAGGGTCTCATTTGGGCAGATGTTCTTTACCTCTGAAGCTGTGCGCACACACACACACAAGTTAAAATTTTGAATGCTGGCTGCATTAACTGATGGTGACAACTCCTTCTAGTATCTACTGCCAAGTTATTTTAGAAAGCATTGCAGCTCTTTGACATTCACTTTTCCCAGTTCAAGCTGTTGGTGCCAAACCTGGCTTGCACTCAGTTCATCAATAGCTTTCTTCATTGCTTTGGGCCACAGGCATGATTAATATAGCCTGTAAGCAGCCTGAATGAAAATCATTTATCAGTTGTCTGGGTTTAAATATTCCTGGCCAAAATACAGTGAAATCTGCACGCCAAGGAGTACGGAAATCCAGTCAGCATGTGTGGGAGCAGCTTCCTTGCGGAGGTGTGGGCTACTGCGTGCTGATGGGCCCCGACTCGTGCAGGTGAACGGCACAGACGCCTGGATCTGTTCACTACTCGAAAGCACACACTGCAACTCCTGAATTTATACAGGGTTCATAGGAAGAGCAATTATGGAAGGCTCCTTAAGAAAGCAGCTTTTGCAAACCCTCCATATACCTGACAATGACATAAACTCAATTATGTAGCACAATCCTGATCTGCCACAATGACACCCAGTGTCTACCAGTAGGAAAAGCACAAAGGGGAAAAAAAAAAAAAATATCTTCTCTCATGTGTCTCATGGAATTTAATGGCTCCCCAGTATTTTACTTGAAGCAAATTCATTCACATTATATAAACACACGTGCACTCCCAAGTTCAGGAACACTAACTCTGCAAGTATTAGATAAATCAATATGCTTTCTAGCAGTTTCTTGCAGACACTCACAGTAAGACCAGAAATCTTAAAAACATTATCCATTATTTACTTTCTCTCTCTCTCTTAAATATCATGAAAGAATGGAGTCCAGAATATACTTAAAATTCAATACATATACGAGCTGGGGAGTATGTTTCCCCTTATCATTACTCTGTCACTGAGTTACACAGCCTACACAAGAGCAGAAGAGAACAAATGCTTGAAGATTGTCTTTCTTTATATAAGACAACATTTGAATGTCACTGTTATTTGATGCAATGTTGGGGTTTTTTGAATATTGGAGGGAGAGAACGCACATGTCGCAAGGTCTCTTGGAACAGGACTGTCTCCTACCACGTAGGAAGCCTGGCAGAAAGGGGCCTGGATCATGCCTGGGGCCTCTCAGTGATTCTGCAATGCAAACCGTAATATAGTTTTACTGCCCAGGTTACAGAGTTATCCAATCCTTCCCTATTCCTTCAGAGGAGAAATAAACACGTTAATGCAGACTCATTGTCCATTGCTCTGTATTTTTAGATAGCTACTTGGAAAGTGAGTAGCGTAGTAGCCAAGGTGTAGCATTATTCACACAACCTACCTTTATCATGCACAGAAAGTTTCCTGGAAATGTATTCTAAATCTGATAAGAAAAATCCTCATTAAGAATCATTTGCTTGTTTAATTTTCACTTACTGAGCTTTAACGTACCATAAAAGTAAGTAATAACAACAGTGCCTTAAAAAAATATTGCTTGTCTTGTACTCATTAATGTTTTAGAAGAACACAAAACTGCCTCTAGATACAGGAAGCTGCTGGAAAATAAAAACTAACCAATCACATAAACTAAAACGAGAGCTTTAAAGAATTTTTTGTTGAACACGGAGTTCAACAAAAATGTATTCTGTTCACTGTACACACGACACCAATGGGAATAAGAGCCAGTTCAAGTTCTAAGTTACCATTACTTGGGTAATAGTTTCAAGCTGCAAGGCACAGCTGTATGGGCCCAGCCAGACAGGCTATCACAGCAATGCTTTGATAGCATGGGGCCCTTAAGTGTCAGGATATAGAAAAGGCAGCAGTTGTTGGCTGTGAAAACAGTCTGATACAAACCAGATGGGGACTTACTTGATGGGCAACACAAAGGAAAACAATTGGCTCATTCAACAAAGTCAGGCCACTGCCCCAGAGAATTAACAGAAGACAATAACAGTCAACCAGAGTTGATGCAAACAAGAAACAGCCATGTGGTTACAGTTTAAGGAATTGTTTCTCCTCAGACTAAACATAAAGTTTTGATTTCTAATTCTTATATTCATTAATTTCAGTCTCGTTTACAAGCCCCCTCTTCCTCCAAAGTCTTCCGTATACTACATTTGTGTAGCACCAGCCTTCACACACCTACTTAAACAAGAAAAAAATTAATATAGCTGCCTTTGTCATATAATCTAACGTTTCCTGAGGAATGCCAAGACCACAGACAACTTTCTGAACCGCATCAGAACAACATTGTAGATACAGAGTAACAGTGTGTTATTAGACACTTTTGCATGCACATGGCAGTATATTTACTGATTCCTCTTGATTTGAAATGCATAAAGCCCAGTAGGTCACATGCTGGGTTACCAGAGTACAGATGTCTTCCAGTTTTGTGAAGAGTTCTTCTGGTTTCTTACTTAATTTTTTTCAGAAGTAAAACTTCAGATCAATTATGTTACCACAAAACAGTTTTGTTTGTCAGGCTACAGTTAAAAATCTATTAAAATAGCTATTACCAAACTTTTTTTGAAGCAATCAAAAATTTAAAAAATTGGCTATTTCAGCCATAATTCAAAAAAATCCCCAACCCACTCATTTTTAGAAGCTTGTAGAAGCTTATGGTCCAGAATCTTAATTGCTCTTGCTGTTTTATTACAGGAAATATGAAAGTGACATGTGCAAAGGTATTTTGATTACAAATTACTTACAGAGATTGCACAATAAGTCAGACCTCTAAGGGCTTTCTGCAATTTTACTCTCAGACTAAAAACATCTGAACTTTCTTTTCATATACTTCAAAATATTCCCTCTGGCAGGCTCTGCACTGCAGTGCTCTACAAGAGTGTGAACGGTTGGATGGCACACTCTGGGAGACGGTCACATACTCGGATACCCAAGCAAGTGTATCTACAAAAGGCAGTGATGTACAGATGTCCTGGATGCCTTATGAAATCACATCATCCTGGGACGCGTCAGCTTTAGCACACCACCACGCATCCCCTGAGCTTCATTGCCTCTGGAGATCGCTTGATGGCTAGTTCACGTATTTCCGAGCTAGTGGTGTTGCATGATGTAAACATCTCCTAAACACATCACTTGGAGGTATGATGTGTACACACAAAGTCTATTCTTTGTAAATGCGTCACCTTCCACGCAGCCTTGCAAAAAGCAGCTGGGTTAAAGAACTGAATGTATGGTTCTCATTTAACAGTTCACACTGGACAGAGCTAGGAAATTTGTCCTTAAGGAAAGTAAAAAAAACCCCAAAACTACAGAATTAATGAAGTATAGAGTCAGGCGCTAATTATCATCTTAAATGGTTCTAGCTTTTAGCTGCTGTGGTTTTCAAGCCTGTCAGCATGCTTTTACTTCAAAAAAAAAAAAAAAAAAAAAGACTAAAACACAGCCTTGGCTGCATTCACTACAACCACCACATACTGTAGGTAGAAATGTAAGGTTTTGCTTCAGTTTCCTGCCATAAGCACAGAGCCAACACTCCAACAAAGCTGTTGTGTGCTGCGCTCTGTCTGAGCTAAAAAATCTCTCCGGCAGAATCATGAGGCTTATTTCCAAAAGTGCAGCCAAATTCTTGAAACCTCCGATGAAGGAGTGGGTTGTCACATCGTAGCAGAGAAGATTTTGCCTGCAGTGCTGCTATTATTCATTTTTCACATCATATATATCGAGGTCAGAACACATTTTTTACATACAGCTGAAATTTTGGGTTGACTCTTCATTAGGCGGTTTCTAGAAAATGGCGACTCTTAGGAACAGAACAGCCTTTATCAAGCCTTAACCTCAGAGATACAGGCTGTTGCAGCCTTGCATTTAAAAGCAGATGAGAGAGGAGCAAAATACTCTTTAAATCCCAGGTCTGCCTGTACAGGCAAACCCCAGTCGCTCTTGTAAAAACGGTTTTGGACGTCGTTTGTCAGAGAACGCCTCCACAAAGGACGGCACGTAAAGGCCAGCTGGAACAGGGGGAGGCAAGACTGGCCGGCCTCCGTTAAAGCGAGGACTCCAACAGGAAACGGCTCCCCCCTTTCTTTTCTCTTTTTTTTAAAATCAGGAAGGAAGCTTCATCTTCAGAAACAAGCATTCCCTGTGTAATCTCCCTGCTTGCCTGTCTCTAGGAGCTGGTCCAATTACTGAAGTAAGCAACATGCACTTTTAAGAAGTTAATCGTGTATTTACACTGTAACTCAAACTAGTAAATATTTCTCATTTATAATTTTGATTTAAGTAACAGGGCACAATGGCAGCTGTTAAGTAAATAAAACAAATTTCTCAAGATGTGCAATTATGGTTTTAGGATTATAAAAACAAACTAAAAGACCCCAGAAATTAAGCCACTACTAGCAAATTCCATGCTTTTTACTTCTACTGAAGATACAATGGGCTGACAAGGACAGAAACTGCAGCTGTTAAACTGTCTTTAAACACACACAGCTCTGCCTAATTCCTGCAATATGTACAGTGTATAAAACAAAGCCACGATACACGACCCTGAGGTTATAACTTTACTGTAACAACCTGAGTTAGGATGGAGGTCAGCAGATCATCCCTTATTAAGTCAAACCTGCTTTGATTGCATAATTTTGAGCCAAAACATAAATAATTCTACCAGACCCAGAAAACGTGAGATACACATTTTCATTGTTCGCATATGGTTGAGGATTTATTATTTTGTATTAAAACTACATGCCTATCTGACATTAAAAAAGTTAATAGAAAGTCAATGTCATGCCATACACAAAAAGAAACAGTTACCTCCTGCGACCAAAGCATTGGGGAAAAAAAAAAAAAATGCATTTTACAGAACTGCTACGTATTTGGTGTCTCACTCAACAACTTTCACTCAGGTTGTTTAGAACTGTGCTTAAAAACAGTTCTTCCTTCTTCAAAAGTAAAACATAAGTTTCAGATTAAAGAATGACAACACAGATACAAAGGTTCTAAATCTAAATTAAGTTTTTCTAAGTGTAGGGTTTTTTTTCCTGAATGACAGCATTCATGATAAAAACCAGAACACAGTAGTCCATAGACAAAATTTAACCTATCTATCTCCATCATTCACTACTGTTCCTTGCAAATGCAGTCACCAAAAGCACATTTGCAAGTGGTATTTCAGAGATGAGGATTTGTTGTATTTTACTTTCAAAATTAGTTTTATGGAAGATGAAAAGTGTTTTAACCAAGTTCTACATTTGCACTTGTTATTCAACACTCTTCCAAAGTGCAGTCCCATATGCAAGCTCAGCAGTGAGCAACAGGTCACGCATGACAACTTTAATCTTCACTCACCAGTCCTTACCCTGCTTTTAAGAAGAAAGCTACTTTGGCAGACTCCATTTCTCAAAATCAGCACGTTATCAAAGAGTAGCATTACTATTACTTATATAGTATTCTTCATTTGGAAGACATCCTAGATAACATTTACTCCATGCTGTTGCCTTTTTTAAAAGTTTCCTGGGCTCCTAGTCTTAAGAAATTAATCACATGGGCACTGGAAACATATATTTATCTTTAATATTAGGCAGTCTTTGTATCACTGTATTGAGAAGGTGGTGCTGGAAAAACCTGGCCTCTCTTCAGTGCATGAAGTAGAAGGTCTGTTTACTCCTAAAGTATCTTTAAAAATAAGCAAATAAAGTACCTGATAATGACACTGTTCATGAGCATGAAAACTGACTGTAAGTCAAGCCCTTTCACAATATAATAAGCAGTAAAATAAAAAAAAAAGAATAAATTACAATTTGACTGTGGACACCAAGCATCTAAACATCGATCTTTATTGGCCAGTTAGGTTTAATTAATAACTTTACAGCTCTGCTTCGCCTCTGCTAACAGTGCAAAAATTTACAAAGCATTAAAAAAGAAAAAGAAAAAAGTTTAATGGCTGAGAATGACAGCTTTTGTAAATTCCCCACCTCCTTTATAAACGAGGTTTGGGGGGCAGACAGTCAGAATCTGTGGGTTATTCATCACTCACATTAAGCTACCTCCACTCGGCGTACACACTCTTGTCCTAGTAATTTCTGTTCTACCCAGCCACCCTCCACACAAACAGCTGGCTCCTTCCAGTTTTTATGTAGTGCTTTAAAAAGCTGAATTGAGAGCTCTTTAAGAACAGGTAAAGCTGGAGGGAGTCCAGCTGCCTCTGCCCAAGGGCCACCAAAATCAACACAACGGAGAAAGCAGAAGCTGTTCCTTCTGTTGCGTTGCTCTCAGACACGCACAAGCCACTGAATTACAAAGGGCAACATCTGCCTTCCCTGCCAACCAGAAAAATAAAACAAACTCAGCACATACTGAAGACACAAAACCTACATTTCTCCTATCGGAGCGCTATGTATGTTTCTCCAAGTGGAAATATGTGTTTGTAATACTCCTTGTTTTCACCTGTCACCATACAGTATCCATGCAATATGTTGCCAGCACCCAAAGGCATCAAGACTTCCCGGTCTGATATTGATGCCTTTTATAAAAGAAACGTAACTTTCACACTAAAAGAGAAATGTGAGATAAGAGGCCTACACTAAATGACTGTTAATCCAAGAAAGGATGGTCATCCTAGAAAATCCTATAGTGCATCTGCCAACTGAACTGACAGAGTCGGCAGCAGGTCTACCTGAGACAGCTGGAATGGTTCCTCACTCCAGCTTAGCTGGCATTGATGTACCAGGCTGAAAACGATAGCGACTGAGAAGTGTAAATATATCTTATTCAGGAAACTGCCTTTGCAGGCTGTAATCTCTGGCAGAGGCTGTAGCATACTCCCGGAGGTAGTAACTCCAACCAAATGCTCTGCTGAACAAGAAAAAGACAATGCTGTTTCTTACAACACATCTTGTTATAGTGACATACTGAGGCACATCGTTTAGAACAGCTAGGAATCTCAATTTAAATTCATTTGCCATCACTGCTAACAAATAGGCATGTGAATTAAAATAGTACAAGACCAAAAAAAGTCGAATGCCTCTTTACAACATTATGACAGAAGACAATGTGTAAAGGGACTTCAGTCTCAAGCAGATGTATATAAATGAGCAGCAGGTTCAGGAAAGACTATTCTGATCATTTTCTGTGACCTACCACAACACACAGGCCACAGACCAGCTAAGCATGCTTACTTTCTAGATGCACATGAGTTCTTTCTTATTAAACCATGGGCTCAGAGCTGTGGAACCACTAATTTGTGAGAAACTTCTCCCTCCAGAGAAGAGCTAACTGGAAACAGCCCTCAGGCTGATGTAAGCATTAAGTACATGGGGAGTCTCTGTCCTTAGGTGGCTTGCCCAAGCCCATTAATTTTTTGTGTGTGTCCCCCATTTATATAAGCGATGTTTGCATGAAAGGGGAAAGCAGGTCAGCCTAGTCAGCTTGCTACCATCTGCTTTTATTCAGAGTTACTCAAGATCAGTGCCAGTGGGATCAGTGCCCATTAAGGGGGTTTATTGTGTGTGTTTATTTTTTGCTCTTTACAATGAAGGCAACAGCAATTACTGTAAGTTTGTAAAAGTGCATACAAATCATAATACACAATACAAAGCTGCTTCAGTCAGATCCTAGTGTGTTTACGAATCCTACACGGGCTGTGAGAAAGACTGCTTTGGCACAACCATTTGGATAGACTGGTGAGGCGTGTGTTAGTGTCCAGGAGATCTGAGACTGTATTTAATACTTGCTATCAAGACCATACCCCGCTTGCAATGCACAGCGACTCCAGCTGATTCACTGCCCCACAAGAATCTCACACAAAAGAAAAAGCATCACATTCTAGCTTGGCTCCCAGACTGGCCGACAATAGGTGGATTTATACAACTAGAAACTGGAACTGGTAAAAGATCAAAGGTAGACTGCCAAAGTGGAAATAGCCATTCAGGGCTCTCAGCTAGAACATTCCAACACTTAAGAGTGGATATGCAGAGGTACTCTCCTCTTAGTGGGAATTCTGCCTAGAATATGCCTGGCCACTAGAAACACAACTACAAAAAAAACCCAACCCAACCCCCCAAAACCCCCTAAACCCAACCAACCATAAACCCAAACCAAAACAAAAACACCAAACTGGCAAAAAGGGGGAAAAAAAAGGAAAAATATGGAGAAATCCGCATTGCAGGGATGAGGCAGCGGTGCTGCATACAGCTTAGCAGAACTGTCTGGCAGTCTGGACTGCTTTGGTTCCAGCAGGTCATCACAAGTGTTTGAAAAGCAAATGCAATTACACATCAAATTTTTTTTAAGAAAGTCTAATAAATTTGGAAGTAAAATCCTTTACATTATTAAGATACACTTCAGAACAGAAGATCCTCAGAACCGTCTGGTGTCTGTGCGATGTGATACAGACAGCTGATGCTCAGCAGACAGCCATACTGAGTAATGCACAATATTTTCAGGCAAAAAGGATGTACAGACTCCAGAATGTACATTGGATGCTTTATGCAGCAGTACCATGGGTTTTCAGCTTACCAGTATGAAAAAGGGACTGGTCCCTTATTATTTGCACATTACAACCCGCATGTGTGAGTGAAATACCAGGCTTACTTTTGTCATTGCCCTGAACTTTAGTTTATGATATACAAAATGCACTTTGAGAGATGCCACAGGTCACTGGATTAGATCACCTGCAATCCTTTAAAATCTAGGCTTGAAGAGGGAATCAGATGAGATTTCTGGATATTTACCTTGAGCCCTAGTAAATCTGAAGAAAGACAAGTAAAAATCCAAGTATTTGACAGTCTCCATAGGAAGTAATCCTTTAAGTAGTGATCATGTCAGTTTGAGTAAGTTTTTCTTTCCCTTTCCACAGAAAAACCCCAATTGGTGCTGGAATTGCAGTGAAAATCCCTGCTGCTGTGTACAGACCAGGGGAGGGATTTCGTACAGGAATACACCCTGAACTTCAGCAAAATAAGTGTACTTTAAACACAAAGATCTGATCAAAAGAGAGAAAGAAGCAACTGTGAACTGATTTCACTTGCTTAGGCAATGGGGCTATAGATGCCAGCCTCACCTCCTGAACGTAAAACTTCTAACGAGGAACATTCCTTAAGCCCGCACTGGAAGATTTACTGCTTTATTCTTTTTACAGTATGAAAAGTGCAAAATACCTCCCCTCCAAAGATTAACCATACACACATCCAGCACAGCACCGAGGTTGATTCTCTTGCGGACTGTACACGGGCAACTTGAAGATATACAAAGCTGTGCAAATTTCATGATGGGTGTAAAACATCATCTGTATAAGTACCAAGGGAAGACTAAAAGGGGAAGTTTTCTGCCTTTGCACATGCCTCCCACAGCAAAAGCCTCAGCACAAGGTCAGAGAAATATCTTGACAATACTGCAGCAGTGAGAGAGTGCTGTATCCCTCTGTGCCATTTAAGGAGGCATGCAGAAGGCGAGAACTAACTCTCAGCCTCTTAGAAGCCGAAGAAAATTGCCAAGTGAACAAAAACCTAATGCATGTAGATCCGTAAGAAAAGGGCCAGGTGATACATGGTGTGGAACTGCACTCCAGAGGAGAATGACTTCTACCCAGGCAGGCCAGTCAGTAGGAAATCCTTACTCTGCAAGGCAATATGAGCCTGCTTGGTACAGTTTTCTTTAAATATAAACTGGTTTTTCTTTTTTGTTTTTCATTTCTCCATCTGATTACAATTTCTGGAGTTCAATTAATTTAGTTGCCTCAAAAAACCAAATTGCATTCTAAGAGTCTGAAAAACGTACCAGGGAGATTCGTGCTTCACCTGCTAGTAGTTCCTGTTGTTCATGCATTTTGCGGAAGTAAGTGAGGGGAAGAAATGAAAGGTCCCGGAGACCGGAGGATCATTTTCCAGAAAGAGATCTTTTGGGAATGGGTGCAAGGATGTGCACAGTCCCATGAAACCCACAGCAGTTCCTGGTGCTTCGTTTCCCAGGACCCTAACTTGAAGCAGCAGAACACACCCACTGCAGAAGGACATCACTGTCTACAGTAACAATTCTACACAAGACTTTGCCTTAAGCTATGAAAAAACCAAACTTTTGTTTTAACATTTTGTCTGAAAAATGACTGAAGTAACTCGGTGGGAAAAGAAGCAACCATAGATATAAATGGCAATTCTTAACAGATAAATATTATTTACAAAAGCCAAGAAATTCAAAACTCCTGTTCTAAATATACTGTAACACAGCTAAATACTCACTTACAGTAAGTCAAACTAGAAACTCTCAAGTGTGGCTACTGAGGATTTTACGTGGGAATATTATGCAAAAAGCATACTGATTACTGAGATGCGTGTTTTCCAATGCATGGGCCATCATGTAACTGCTATGGACACGTGCAGAAAAAGCAAACGAAAACTCTTTGAGAGCTGGTGTTCTAAACCACTTGGAGCACCTAACAGCTAATGACTACTTATAGAAAAGACAGAGTTTCTGTGGGAAACGCAGCTTTGCATTTCCTGACTTGCCCAACTGTAAAATATATTAACTGAATTATGCCAATGAGCCATCTGATAGCACAGGGACGTAACTGTATAGGAAAACCAGAGTCAAAATAGACCAGAAATAAGAATTCTGAAGAAGCCCCGAAAAACTTACATAAGCTTCTAACAGGACGTTTGCTTGAAAAATGCCATTAATTATAGCTAAGTGATTTCATTACTTCAATTTCCAAGATCTTCTCTCAGAAACTAGCCGAGCAATGTAGGCTACGCAAACTATTTCTACCTCTCAGGTTATGGTGGTATTCTCTACAGTGTGAAATAGCTCTGTTTTGCTTCACCAGCTGCTATTTTCAGGGTGGTATGGACAGTCTTTAGCAAAAGCTTTCAGTGAAATTTAGTCCAAAAAAAGAAACAGCAGGATATTAAGGAGAAAGTAAACTATCAGTAGAACAGTTGTTAAAGAGTTTGTCCAAAACAGTTCCAGTTCCAAGAAAAAAAATAAAGACCTTTAGCCTTATCCTAATCTTCTTCCTTCCTTGAAGCATCTGTTAGAGATTTGCCTCATGCCACAACAGTTTTAAGAAAAAAATAACACAAAACCTAACTCAGAGCAATTCCTGGCTGAAGAAGAGAGGCAAAGAAGTATTTAGTTATAGCCGTATTTCAATATTACAGTTTTCAATACAGCATAATGTTAATGTTAACATATAAATAACCCATTTTCAACACCAAACAAGGACTCTGGAAGCTTTATTTTTCACACAGATTGTTTTAAGGGCTTCTTGCCCTCTTACTCATTTCTTGTACAGATCATCTCCTCCCACAAGCAATTGTGCAATCTCTCTGTGGCAACAAAGCCAATCGCTTAGTGTCCCAATATTACTTTCCCATGTACTTATGGCTGCCTGAATATAATTCACTAGCTGGAGATAAAAAGGAATTACTATCATGAAGTTGTGCTCTCTAGGTCACGTTCTGAGAGTCTGTGCTGCAGAAAAATAATTAAGTGAAGCTACATCTACCTCGTGCTTCTGAGCTGCTCATATTAAAGTTTAAAAATGCTCTGCAGTCAAGCATTGCCACCTGTTCCTTCATTTTAATTTAAAAATTCTGAATCATGTCAATGTAAGCCTGAAAATGCTTGTATTCTGGAAATACGTGCACTCACCAACCACAACAATTATTATCATATTAAATTTATGAACATATATGAAAGAATGGTACAAAGATTAAAGGGTATTATAAAGCCAAAAATATATATGCATGTATATTACATACTACAAATATATGTTTTCAAACCACTGTCTCCACTATGTCTAGAGAAGACACACATTTCAATTAATAATACATTCAGGCTTTATTTTTAGTTGTAACTTTCAGGAGACATTACCCTTTCAGGCATGATATTGTAACAGTCCTACTGAACTTCAACTTTCATTAGAAGCCATCAATCAACTTTCTTTCAGTAAAAACACATGTTCACTGTAGACCACAAAAATTTTTTAAACAACAAAAGAAAGCTCTATCATATATATATTTATGACCATAGACAAAAGATGAATCAAATCTTGTCATGTATTTATCAAATAAAAAAAGCTTTATTTACATCCAACTCTCAAACAATTTCTCTTTTCTCCTAACACCCTGAATTCACACTTCATTTCAGGGCTCTAGATTTTCTAAGCTCTAATACCAATACAACTGCTTACCATTTAAACTCTGAAAAAATACCTAAATGGTCCTGCCTCTGAAATGTTTCTCCGTTTTCAGGCAAGGACTCATTGTCCCTTGCTATCTCAGTAAAGGCAACTGTTTGACATGAAGTTTTTATAAACAGGGTGCTTTGAACTTGTAGTAACAGATGTGCTTAATTTTAAAATGTTGTATTTACTTAAACCTACGTATACTTATCATGTTGCAAGTTTTCATTTTTCTTTCAAATGATTCTTAATAATTTTTACCCTCAACTTTTTGCCTGATTAAGGTTGCTGTGGTGAAGCTTTTAGAGGCAAGACCTTCTGGTTAAAAATGACAGACAGTTGTTTCCATTTGCAAATCCTCTAGATTTTTATTGGCTCATTAAATATGTATACTTTGAATGAGATTTAAATTATCCTGGTATATAAATCATCTTTTTTTTTGTTTCTCTCAAAGAAAATTGACTGCTGCCATCTCGTGGTCAAACGTTTTTATCTGACACACAGACATAGTTGAACTGTACCCAAATACCTTGTATTACCTTGTATAGGTAAATTAATTTTTTTAAAAATAATTATTCCAGAAAACAACAGATTCAATAAAAAGTATTTTACTCCATTTCCATCCCTCGCTAACACTCTACTCAGTGATACAGGCTGGAAGTACTTTCTTGTTAACACTTGGAGAGAAAGTAGAGGTATAAAATCATGAAGTTCCGTGTTAGGAAGACTATCCCCTCTTTCCTCCTTTTCTCTGATGCTTAATAGCAAGTGCTGGGAAGAAGAAGAAAAGGAAGATTCCTATAACCGCTATTAAGGAAAGCTGCTTTTAAAGTTGGGAACAGGTCGATCCTGCAAGGCAGACCTGCCACATAATTTCCTTTTTGGCAATTCAGAGGTCATACTCAACTTACTGGAAATTCACTTTCCCTGGGCAATTTAGATTTTCTGAACACCAGAGAAAAAACACAGTTCTTCCTATTAGAAAAAGTCATTGCAATATTTTCCACTAATATTCAATAAAAGTTAACCCCCATTTTTAAATAAATTCTTTATTTACCCACTTTAAACACACATGTTGATAAATGTCCCTACAATAAAACACACACGGGCACTAAGGTGTGCCACTTCAATTCTGTTAAGCTTTTCCACTAATTGTCCATAGAAGCTAAGTTTTATGTTATTCGTAACTTTCTTCATATGTAAACCATGGTTTTGAAATTAAGTTCCAAGTCCCATGATCAATAACATTGGCCTAGGGCTTTTCTTAACACTTACGAATATTTGAAGCAAAATAATTCCATCAGAATTCTAATTCGATTAGATGTTTTAAAAAAATTAAATGGAAGAAGTTCAAAGAATTATTTTAAAAAGGGCTTCAAGGAAAAATTTGTCTATACTAGGGTGGAGCAATTATAATTGCATATATTGTAGACATGCAGATTTTTAGATTCCTCTTCTTAGCACGTAAGATTAAAACTGCTACATATCTCTACCACCTCCACAAACTTCTTATCTCCTAAAACAATTAAGTATGGCAATAATATGCACAGTTTATGTATTCCAACACTGACTTGAACTACAACGAACAAAAAATACTCTCTTCCTGTCATGCAACATACTTAACACTTTGAACACTGTTAAGCAATTTCCAAAAATAGCACGGTTATGCATAGATAATACATAGTGTCCTTCACAAAAGAAAATCACTCTCTGTTACACACTAGCTTGAAGCCTATCTCAAACCAGGCCATTTTAACATTGAAAATCCCTATTTTTTTTCACATTTGCATGATCTTAACTTTGTATTATCTTTCAGTTCTCCTCTAGTACCCCTGCATTTTCTCATGCATATGAACCACTGCCATCTATCACAACATTATGAATATTTTGTTTGCTGAACAGCATTCTATAAAGCAATTAAGATTCAGCTGACTACATAGTATGCACATTGTAACGCTCTTGGCAAATAAAAATTTAAATAAATACTTAATTGCAAGGATTCTGATGACTCACATACAGATACATTTCCAATCCTTTCAGTGCATCCCAACAATACCATAAAACTATGTACACAGATTTATACACACTATATATAGACGTTTGGAAATTTTGGGAACTTGGTAGTAATGAAAAGCAAAATTTAAAATATCAGAACTTTATTGTACATTAGTACACAACGACGTTTAAAAGTGATGTGCTTAACTGAAAGAACTACATTTGCTTATTGACATTGATTTACCTTCTTGTTGCATCTCTTCAGGCTTCCTTCTCACATGAATAACTCGGGGTCTCACAGTCTCGACTTGTGCAGCTCCTTGGCTTCCCTCCTATATATCATACATTAAAATCATATTGCAAATCTGACTTTTGATGTAAAAGCACACTAAAATTACGTGGAGCTTCAAGAAACATCCAAAGAGGTTTTTAAACATTCATTAAAGGATATGCACTTGTTCTCCTTCCTTTCGACTTCAAAAGAATTGAGATCTGAATTAGCTTAGTGCAAGGCTATTTCCTCTAGATGAACATCCTGGGAGCCGCAGGTATGGCAAAGTGCCATTTAGACCTGAAGACACAGAAGAACCTCAATTTCTACTCAAGCATGTGGTGGAAAGAACATAAGATTTCTCTAGCTTTCTCCAATACCCCAGACTTCTCCCTAGGTATTATCCTCCTGAGTAAAAAGAGAAAGTTGAAAGGAAAAAGAAAAAATAAAAATTTCAGCACACAGTTTGAAAACCCATGCCAAGTATAAAATTTATTTCCTTGACCATGTCTTTAAAATCATTTTCTGCTCTTCCTGAAATGCTCTTCAAGACCTAGGTCTGCAACAATGCCTATAGGAAAACGGTTTCTTAAAAGCAACAAACACACTGTGTGTTAAAAAGGAAGACATCGTATTTGTCAAGTACGCTTGCTATCTTTTTCGTTAACTAGAACAGGAATTGTGGCCCAAGGACATTCCACTACATGTAGACAGGAAACATGAGAAGTGCAAAAGAGAGTCGTGGAGTCCTGGAAGACTTAAGCATTCTCTAAGACAGACAAATTTGATTTCATCAGTTATTCTGTTGATTCCGTAGATGAATATAATTTTTTTAATGAGGATTCTTGAAGGAGGAACACAAGAAAGATCATAAATGTTTATATATCAAACAGTATTCAGAGCCTACAGACAGAATTGCTGTATGACTTCTGGAAAAATTATATGCCCTGAGAAGCAATGGCACAAGTATTCTCTTGAAGACCTGATGACAAAGTACCAGTGGTATTTTGCTCTCCAGAAGCTTAAAAGGAAGAAAAAGGAAAGTATGCTTCAGTTCTGTAAGAGAAACCCTCCACTACTGTGGAGGCCACAAGTGAAACAAGCAGCCAAAAATATAGATGAAAAGAAGGAAATTTTCATGTCTGGCAAACAATAAGCATGGTGCCAGCTACGCAAACTGTCTCCTATGGTAACAGGAATCTCAACAGTAATGATATTGCTTCTCATGTACTTAAATGATCATTTAAGCCAGTGATGCAAAAATCAGGAGGAACAAAAAGATAAGCCATTCAGTCACTGTCTTTTCCTCAATGGCTGCACGGACTTGTTTACACTCCCCAGTAAACAACGCATAGAGAGGGCTACACTAGTAGATAGCATGTCATCTCTAACAAGCACCAACACAACCTCACCAGCACAGCGTAAGCTGACAAAAGCGAATATACGTGCACCTGAGATCAAGCTAGCGTTTCCACAGGGCACCACGTGCATGGATAGACCAGTTAGGGCTGGCACTAACTTGGGCACCTCTACACACCACGATGTTGACCAACTCTGTTCATCATGTAAAGCTGACAAGATAAGAAAGAGTTGAGATAAATTTCTGAAAGCAGGAAGGTGTCACGGAAATGTGATCAAAGGCCACCAATGCTACAGAACATTAAATGTAAGCAGCATAAGAGTATACTTGTGAGTCCATTTTAAGTGGTTTTTGTTTTGTTTTGGATTTTTAATAAGACAAACCAAAACCCAGTTTAAACTGAACTTAGGAGTAAACAGAAGTTGAGAGATAACATATAGATTCATAACCTACAATTATGCATTCCTGAAGATTAAAAACCCCATGTCTTTTGAAATACTAAAAATGAAAGCTAATGAGAATACCAAAGTGACAATCCCACTTAAAAAATGTTGATTGTATAAAAACATTCATACTCATATAAGAACATTATGAAAATATTTTGCAACTAACTGATTTTCTAAGAGTTTAACAATGCATTTGAGACTTGAAGTTATTTAGATTTACCATGTTTTAAATGCTTAACGACAGAAATATGACTTCAGTGTTCATGTCCCTCCCGTGATCAAAATGATTTATCTAGAACAGGAAGAGCCCAGCTTCTTCCTAGTCATTCTCTTGCTTCTTAGAGCTAAGAGCACAGGGGCAAAGTGGTCACAAATAACAGTCAATTCCTGTATTGTTGCACAAGAATGGACAGAAGGGGTCAAACTGAAGATGCATTTAGTCTGGCATTCTGTCTAACAGTGGTTAAAAGCATATATAAATCTCAAAAAAATCAAATGCCAGAAATGGAGGAGCAGTCAAGGAATTTGGGTAGATAAGAAAATTCCTGTATGAGTTAAGCCATTTGTTTTGGAGTGAGTGACCAGACAGACTTCATGATTAAAAGGCATTTGCTTCTGCCCTACATGAAAAGACAATGCTCTTTCTGTTGGTCAAAATCTGATCTACACACCGGTGCCAGGGAGCAAACAAGCGGTACGTATATGGCAGCTCCACATCACTGCCCACAGCTCCCTGAAACAAGGATCCTGTCCAGAATGACTACAGAAAGCAACCAAGCTTTGCCATAACAAATCCTAACATCCAGGAGGATCGTACCCATTTAAATCAGAAGAAAGCTCTACGAAACCCAAGGTCCAGCTGGACACCATCTGAAATACAGTGTCTTTTCTCAGGTCTCTCAGCAAACACCATGAAAAGCCTAGTTTTGCTCCTAAATAGATTTGTCTTCTGGCTTTGTATGTAGCTGATACAGTTTCATTTCAATGAAGGCAAACACTGCCTAGGGATGAAAAACAAGATGTGAAACAACTGACATGAGAGTCAGTAACTAACTTGGGAAGAAATCTTCTACGAAGTTTAAAGTGATTATCGCGTTAAACATTGAATAGAAAGAATCATTCTGAAAGCCTGAGTATCTCTTGCTCTCTTAGCTGATATTATGTTACCTGAAAATCTGTTTCCTACAGGCAGGTGACAAAGCAGATACAGCCACAGATCTGAATACAGATGCCATCCCTAATTGAAACTAGGGGAAAGGTTCATCCTTGTTACACGGTAGATAGATGCTGTCAAAACAAGCTTTCAAATCATCTGGTACAGGGAATTTCTTTTTTTTCAGAGAAGGATTTACAGATCTAGTAGAGGATCTTATGGAGCATGGTTTTGCCCCATGCAGGATAGATGTTCACTGTGGTTATTGCTTATAGGTATGGTCACATCATAGAAAAGCTAGAAAGTTAGCTAGTGAGAAACTGTGATTTAGAGTCTTACATCAGGAACACCCACATACAGGAAGAGATTATTTTGTTTGGGGGAAAAAAAGAAAACAAACAAAACCACACACACAAAGTTCCGGGGGTTGGTTGTTTGGTTTGGAGGAAGGGTGAGTTTTACATGCCAGCTGGCAAAAAAAAACACGCTAAGGGTTCAGATACACGAAAAAGTTTCTAAATATAAGATAATATATAACTATCTGTATACTTTCTATGAAAGACACTGTGTCAGATCACCTTACATTTCATGCATAGGTAAGACTACGTACATGGGTAATCTTACACATCGTACATTATCATTTGCCTGTACCCAGGCAAATAAAAATCAGTCCTAACTCCACCAGCTAATTCTCCATAGGATGAGATGCAGGTATCACTGTGTTCTTTATCACAGCTAATGGTGCTAAAAGAAGGAAACATGTTTTACCCTCTCTGTCGCTTTTACTTTTGGCTAGTGAAACGGTATCAGGATATGAACTTCACCCCAACAGACAGAGCAGTTTAACAGAATCCAGTCTTGCCTGTGAACAATCATTCCAAGAAATAATACGTTCCAGTGATCTCAAAATGAAAGAGGTATAACATTTAAAATCCTCTTTGAAGATGCAACACATCTCTTCAGATGACATGTTTAAGAACTGCTCAGACACCAATGGCACGATACACATCAAGGCTCAAAAACATAAAACCAAAGACAGGTCAATATAAGAGACTTTAGGTTATTTTTAATATAGAACATCAGGGAAGGACAGAACGCATCCATGAACATAGCAGCTATGGTAAGTGTATTATTTCTTCCAAACACACCGTGAAGCTGAACATATTAAAGAGCAGTCTGCCACCTCATTTTTAGCTTTTGCCACTCGCTATTTGAATTTATCTTTAGTTAGCAAGTAAACCATCATCTCCAGGTAACAGCACATACTAAGAAAGTAGCAACAGATTATAGGTTTCAAGCAGAGATCAATAGAACCTTCCTCTACCGTCAAGTATTCTGAGGTACATCATCATTACCACCTTTCCAACCACACCCGTACTAGGGCAAATGAAGCTCCTGAAATGCTGAATCAGTGGGTTACAATTTGTGAAGCCGAACCTCTATTGTTGCTTCCTCTGCCATATATCCATCATGTTATTCTTCTATATTTGAAGCACTGTGACCCTAAAACATTGGAATGCCCCAGCTAAACTGAGTATGTAGAGTATTAGGTCCTGTGAGACGAGTGAAGCTGTGAGGAAGGGAAGAAAAGGTAGAAGAGAAGGCCTAAACCTAACAGAAAGGATTCCGCCACAGCAAACACAATCATTTTTATTACACATGTGTACTTTTGACTTCAATTTCTCAGCTGAATGTGTCACTTTAAATGCACCAGTTCTGTGATGTCAGTTACCACAGTGAAACATGAAAATTTATTTTCCTAGGTTTGAGTTTGCACTTTCTGACTAGTCATACAAAAAATCCTTTGAGTTTACCTGGGACAGATCCTCTGAGAGAGACGTCACTCTGCAGCTTGCTTGGGCTGCTTGCAGAATAGGATTTGAAACTGGTTGCGACTGCAGTTCAGCCATAAGCATTGGACCGTGACTTATATCTGCATCTCCAAGAATTTCTGCTGAGAGAGAAATAAAGAGAAAAAAATACCTTGACGAGCTGGAGCAATAATCTCCCGGTCAACTCATGCAGCAGGATGTGGAGCCTTTCAAGATTCAACAATGGGACATGCAATGTGGAAAGAGAATTATTTCCTCCTTACATGGCTCACTGTATATCCCTGAAATTGTTCTTGTGAGGAAAAAAAAGAAGAAAGAAATACATGTCTGTGGAAATTGAAAAAATAAATCAGTTTTATCATCTGTAGATTTCTAACATGGCAAGCATTTATGATAGCTTCAAAGCTGTATAGTTCATCATACCATTATATGCTTAATGAGCTTTATCACACATATTGGAAAGAGATTGGAAAGGCTTCTTCATGAAAATATTTCACTGTTGTGTGAATGAAAAGAAAACTGTATATAGTCTATTTTAAAGGGATAATTTGCTATATAATCGAGCATTTATCATGCTTTTGCAGCCTGCAAGTGTGTAAAGCATCTTCATGAAAAATGTACTGACAGCTCATGAACTAACTTTAGCCTTCTGCTATCATACAGAGCCAAAGAATGAATTTAAAGCTTAATTAACTATAATAATTGCTTAATTAACTGTAATTATTGTTCACTTTAAGACTACATGGGCCACATTTCATTTGCATGTTGTTTTTTATATCCATGACTTTAAGCACTGAAAACAAGGATTTATAAATGAAAAGCTGATCATCAGGATGCTGTTATATACATACACAAGCAATATGTGCTCCATCCTGCAAATAGACATGATGTTTCTGTAATACCAATAAAAACCTGTCACAAAACTGAAGATACCCATAGAGACACAATCCCCAGAATTCTTACAGATGTATCTGTGAGTGACTCATTCTGACAGAGAAACTGAGTATCTGCTGCAAGGTTATATGTACAGAGATACACACCCTGAAATATGTGAACTTTCACACCCATTGGTATCAGAATTATTTAATTTTACTCCTACAAATAGTCATCAAATAAAATGACAGATGTGCATTTTAACTTCTGTGGCTATCAGGAACTAGCTTTTAGTCCTGACTTGCAGTAGACTGAAGGACATGCAATCTCACATACCAGTGGACAGAGAAAAAAGATTTTGAAGGAAAGTGGAAACACTCGCAGATGATAGCTCCCTGCCCACCCCCCCACCCCCCTCCAATTCAGTGTTGACTTCACTATCAAAAGGACTTGGGAAGAAGATTTTCTGTTCCTCCCTGATATGAAAACACTCTTGTCTTGAAAATAGATCCTAGCTTTTATACAATCCTGTTTCCTTAGCAATGCCAATGAATACTGTGCCATGTGTTCAGAGGTGGGGAGGGAGGGAAGCTAAGTTAAAAATCAGATTGCAACAGAACTCAGTCTGAGATTAGTACAGATTATGTAAAAGCACAGGGCATTCCCCTATGGTGGTTAGTCCAGGGCACTTGCCTCCTCCCAAAAATTTACAACAAAAACAGTACTACTAGATTTAGAGAAATAAGCATAACAAATTAGTAGAGAAACACACTGCTTCTAGGTTATCATCACATGCAGGAGCTGGTTTTGAAAAGTGTTAGGTATTTACAGGACAGACAAAGGGCATCCTAAATTAAATACATTTTAAAAGTAGGTATCGAGGAGATACAAACATGTTATGCCAGACAGAGCTACGGACAGTCTGGGTAAGAAGGAAATATCTTTGGTAGACAGGTTCTCCCATTAACATGCATCTTCTAACTCTCTGTATGGTCCTGAGCACTGCTAGAGGCTTAGCACAGATTGATCTAGATCACGAATTTATTCCTACATCGCAGTATTCTTACTGCTGATTATCCTCCAACAACACGGTGTTAAACAAGTGACTTGGAGAAACGTCTTATGCCAGGGAGCCTAATGTAACCAATCTCCAAACAACATTCAACAAACTACTTTCAAGTAAAAGTTTGATAATACATAATTTACCAGAACATATTTTCAAGGCTCACAGTGGTGTAGCTGGTCCAAAACATTAGATAATAGCTAGCTTAAAAAGCTTACTCTCTGTGTAACCAGTTCAAATGTAAATCAGTTCAAAACTAAGCAAATACTCTTATTTCTCTGAGATTATTTTTGCCGCATGTTGAACAGATTGAATTTCAATCCCCTTCCTACTGATCAAAGGCTGATAATGTGAGATGCTTCTCTTGTCAAGTTCATAAATGTGAAAATTAAAAGGACAGAAAACCAGCTGTTTGATCACTTTAGTTTACACAACTTTTGATGAATCAGTGCAACTACGTTCATGTTGTAACAGCTTAATAATTATTTCAGTTTAGTTTAATCATATTTAAAACCACAGTCAACAAAACGACAAGTTTCTACACGCTTGCAGCAGTTTAATTAAGCAAGTATGGGAGTACATTTGCAGATAACAATAGAGAAACTGGGATAAAAAATAAGGGAGGGGAAGAATGGGCCATTGGTTACAGCACTAGTTTCAACCAAAAAGAAAGAAATTAATTTCCCTACTTTACCAGAGCAACTTATTCCTGCACTACTTTGTACAAGCCATTACGTGTGTGCCTCAGCTACCCACATGGGAAAAAAAGAATTTCCATATTGTTATAGGAATAGATAAAGCTAAACTATATCACTGATTATGAGACACTGCAGTATCACCTTGATGGAGTGATAAAAACAATGAGGAGGAATGCTGTGTAAGGGGACAGAGAGAAGTAGCTTGAACTGCTGGTGTTAATACCTGTCCTATGCAAACCAGCTTCAAGAATGGTCAAATTAAGTGTTTTTGAGAACTGAATTTCACTTAAAAGAATAAAAAATCTACTTTACAATCCAACTTTTGTATAGGCGAGTGGGTACTTGCCATGATTTTTGTTCAATTGTAGAATATTACAGACAAAGAAGAGTGAAGACAAGGCTTGAATTAAATCCAGTCCTCAGAATAGGAATGCTAATAATTTCATTGCAACAATTGCCTGTAAATTTTTTATTCTGGATCTTGAATACATTCTCTGAAATTATTTCAGATACTGTTACAGAAAATCCTCAGAATCCACATAAATATCACAGAGAAGAAATAGCAGCCTGATTGTACCTCCAATTTGGGCAAGCTGCCCTGGCGATGGAGAACGGAAACCCTGGTGTAGTCTGTTCTCAGAAGTCCGAGCAGTCCAATGGTCCGTATAAACTGAATGTCCCATTAGGATTCTCTCTGCTGCTCTGGTCAGCCTCGGTCTTTGACCTTCACTGAGCTGCCCAACACTATCATCAGAATCCTACATAGGACAGCAATATCAGAACAGCAGGTATAAAAAAAAACCAATGTATTTCTTCCAAAACCAGGCACTGTTATCTAATTACATTAACCCTTAAAGCATATATAAACTTAACTCTATACTATGAGCATTGAATAAAGAAAACTGAAACTGAGGAGATACCATCTAACTGGGTTTGAAAGTAAGATCTACATTTATTGGTACTGGACAGAAAAGAATCACTTACAGCCAAACATGACCACTTACTTTGTTAGTGGTATCCCAACACGATCACACCCTAAGTTGTATTTTTAGCATGTGAAGCCTTTAACGTTACACATATGGCTGTTGTTGACTGCCTGACCTTGTAACATTGGAAGCATCTAAAAGCTATTGACTCTCTGCTGTATAGCATGTCAGATAAAAAGTGCAATTTTTAAGTAGGTTTGGATGGCACTTAAAATAGGGATGGTTCTCTGGATTCTGACTTTCAAAACTGCAGAGAAAAAACAGCTTGCTTCTATGCAGGAAAACAGGTTGAATACACATACACACATGTGCATACTATCATTCTAAGGCAATACTAGTTAACACCTAGGAGAATATTCTTTCTTTTATGAAAGAGAAGGTATGCTTGCACACACCTTGCAGAACGTGGCGGGGAGTTTATTAGTGTCTTGTATGGACAGACTGAGCAGTCTGTGACTATGGGAAAAGGAAAAAGCAAATTAGAGATGCATTTGTAATTGGCAATGCTGATGAGAAAATGTCACTACAATTACAGCCAGACTCAGAGCTGACACTGTAGAGAGCTTTTCACTAAGTCCAGCCAGCAGAGCTCATTAAGCAAAATAGAGACAGACAAAGGAACAGTTAAGGAGGTGAGTGAAGTTAGTAATTATTTAGACTAAACTGACCAAGACAGAAGGAAGAAACTGCATATGCATCAATAAAATCACAAAAAGCAAGATCTGCCATAAATAAAGGTGTTCATGAACCACATCGCAGTATTCAAAGTTCACTTCCTTTAAACATTCCTCCAGCTATGTCAGTTAGAATAGACGTCCAGTCCAAACTATTTTCCACACAGAAAATACTTAGAAGTGTGACAAAAACTACTTTTGCCTTTGTGATGCAGGTAGTTATATTTTTCTGTTAGTCTGCTTTTTCTGCCAACTGACTATGAGTATTTTGAGATTTGTTCTAAGATCACTATCAACAGCATGTGCAAAAGTGCACGTAAACATTTGCTTACTTATTCTTCGTACCCCCCTAAAACACTCATATGGCTGTTAAGTGCAGTGAACTTGTACTGTTAAACATACCGCCTATATTGCCAAAGTGACAGAAAGCTTCCCTGGTATTCGAAATGACAGGACAAATTTGGTACACTGGAACAGTCACATACATGCCTTGAAAACTAGGTACGTGTGATATAACAACACTTAACCTTCAGTGTTTTTAAAAAGTTTTACACGAGAACATAGGCAACAGAAGTGGGATCACTTCCAACAGGGAATGAAGTGTATGAACCTCTTCTATAGCCAACAGGAAGGATAAGCTTGAAATGTTTTATCTACTTTTGAGTAGGAAAGTATCACTTCAAAACTACTGTACTGGAAGGAAAAGGACTGGAAGTTACCTCCAAATGGTACATTCCTTCTTGTGCAGCAACAGGTGCTTGATTTAATTTGGCTAGAAGAGTCAGGACAGGATCCCTGTGATAGCCTTTATCCAGTCTTCTCACCACTTGCCCTTCACTGGGAGGATCATAATCCTACAACAAACAAAATCCACATAATACATGATACAAAACTGTTTTTCGTAGGAACTTGCATAATTCTTACTTGAGTTCACAATTAAGCTTTTCTCTTTTATAGTAAGTTTTTACAGTTTCCACACTTTGAACTTGTGTCATGAAAATCTAAGCATTTAAAAATAAGCAAACTCATGACACCCTGCTTTCTCCTTTTACCCACAGACATGCACAGTCTTTGTTTGATGCATAAGACTCCAATACTTAGAGAAAAACAAGGTCCTTTAGGCCTCCAAAGTTCAGGAGAACAGTTAAATCCTCACATGTACTATTGCTAGCAAAGATCTGGGTGCAGAGCTGCTCTCACCAGCAAGGATTTAGCTTCCTCAATCAGAAAGCCTAGTTTGAGGATGGAGGGCTACTGGAAGAAATTACAATCCAGCTGACAAAGAGAGGGGAAAAAAATCTTAGCGAGCAAGCTTTCTAACCTGATGAAGAGAACTTTAAGTTAGGTTCACCTGATAACACAGTCTTAAACCCAGAGTTTAAGAGAGGAAGTGTGGCAGACAGAGGAGGCATCTAAAGGGAAGCCCACAAAAGCAACTTTTACACTCCTGATCAAGAGAGAAGGCATTCTCCTCAGGTGCCTATACACTCACATGGCAAAGTCTGGACAATGGACAGAAAGATCTGCAAGTTCAGGGCACAGTCTCACAACGATGACATGAATGAAATCATAGATATTAGATGGGAAAATATGCACAGGTGAAGTATGGCCATGTATGGGTAGAAATGTTTAGGAAGGACAGGCAGGGAGAAGAAAAGTGGACTCCTACTCTAAGACATTTACACTTTGCATTACTGAGGTTGGAAGGGACCTCTGGAGATTATCTAATCCAACCCGACTGCTCAAGGCAGCACCTCTTCCAGTGTTTAGCCACCCCCACAGTAAAAACATTTCTTATGTTTAAAAGGAATTTCCTGAATTTCAATCTGTGTCCACTGCCTCCTGTCTTTCACTGGGTATCTGTGCTGGTTTCGGCTGGGATAGAGTTAATTGTCTTTCTGTTAGCTGGTATAGTGCTATGTTTTGGGTTTTGCATGAGAAGAATGTTGACAACACCCTGATGTTTTCAGTTGTTGCTCAGTCGTGTTTAGACTAAGTCAAGGACTTTTCAGCTTCTCATGCCCAGCCAGCTTGAAGGCTGGAGGGACACAAGAAAGTTGGGAGGGGACACAGCCAGGACAGCTGACCCAACCTGGCCAAAGGGGTGTTCTGTACCAGGTGATGTCATGCCCAGTATATAAACCGGGGGGAGCTGGCCTCTTGGGGCTCGGGCTCCCGATCGCTGCTCGGGAACTAACCGGGCATCGGTGGGCGAGTGGTGAGCAATTGCAGTGTGCATCACTTGTTTGGTATATTCCAATCCTTTTATAATTATTGTCATTTTATTGTTGTTATTATTGTCATTGTTAGTTTCCTCCTTTCTGTTCCATGAAACTGTTCTTAACCCACGAGTTTTACTTTTTTTCTGATTCTCTCCCTCATCCCACCGGGTTGGGGGGAGGAAGCAAGTGAACAGCTGTGTGGTGCTGAGTTGCTGGCTGGGGTCAAACCATGACAGTACCACTCAGAAGAGCCAGGCTCTGTCTTCCTTACTTCTTTCCACCAGGTATTTATACACATTGGTAAGGTCCCCCCTGAGCTTTCTCTTCTTCAGGCTAAATGACCCAAGCTCTTTCAGTATGACAGATGCACCAATCCCTTAATCATTTTTGTAGTCCTTTGCTGGACTCACTTCAGTAAATCCGTATTTTTATTTTACTGGAGAGCTCATAACTGGGCACAATACTCCAAATGCTGTCTCACAGTACTGAGTAAAGAGGAAGGACCACCACTCTTGACCTGCTGGTAATGCTTTTCCCAGTGCAGCAAAGGATGATGGTGGCTGCCTTTGCCAGAAGGGCACACTGCTGGCCCATGTTCAACTTGTCCAGCAGGATTCCCCAGGTTCTTTTCTGCAAAGCCGCCTTCCAGCCAGTCAGTCCCCAGCACTTACTGGTGCATGCAGTTGCTCCTCCTCGGGTACAGGACATGGCATTTCTCCTTGTTGAACTTAATGAGATTCCTGTCAGCCCATTTCTGTAGCCCGGTGAGGTCCCTCTGAATGGTGGCACAACCCTCTGGTGTAGCAACTAGCTTTGTATCATCTGCAAACTTGCTGATGATGCAGTCTGTCCCATCATCTAAGTTGTTACTGAACATGTTAAACAGCACTGGCACTAGTACTGACTCCTGGCGTACACCACTAGTGAGTAGCCAGACAGTTTTCAGTCCCAGGTCAAATAATTCCTTGAATTCACAGACCTCCAAGTGCCTACTGGTGGTCTTCAGTCAGGATCAGAGGGGAAAGGAACACTAGGGATGTTATGGGAAGGGTCTGCTTCAGAGTACCTGACCAACAGAAAGAGGAGGCTTTTACAAAACTTTAACAGGGGACTGATGATTGCAGGTTTTCATCCTCATAGCAGATTTCAACTATCTGGGCATGTTCCAGAAGAGCCATACAGCATTGTGGAGGCAGTCCAGGAAAGTTTAGAAATCCCTCTGGAGTCCCCTTCCAACCAATACTATTAAAATTTCACTATCAATTTTTTTATTCTTTTATAAAGAAAACAGTTTGGTTTACACATAGTATTAGTCTACCTGACACTATCATTTATATGACAGCTATGTCCTACCAAGAGGCATTATACAAAGTGAGAGAGGGAAAGTCCAGGCATTTGAGGAAAAGAAAAGTGTTAAAAGAGAAAGTGAATGGAGAATACCTTGACTTGGGAGGCTTCCAGGACAATGGACTAAAGCAGACATCAGATAAGCAACTATACTGAAGTTTTAAGCGGTTGTAACTAACTACAACCTCAGCTAACCTACTTCAATAATTTATGCACACAAGCAATTAAAAGATGGCTCAAAGCTGAAAGCAGCTCAGAGCAAAACAGTGTTGTACTCTGTTTAAGATATCTTAAAACTAAAACCAATAAAGAAATGAAAATGCACATTAGCGCTCTCTCATCTACAGAAGTATATAAATCATTTCACTTTTTTTTTTAAAACATACATTAGTTTGTATAATGTGGGGTTTTTTCTTTGGAGCTCTGAAATTCTAATATTCTTTGTAAGTGTACAGTTTAAAAGTGTAAATTTAAGAAGTTTGTAAGTGAAATTGCTTAAAGCACATCCAATTTATCAAGATGCTCAAGGCAAAATACCACACTAACTCCGTTTCCTTGTGAAACGTTTCCTTACCATTTCATTGGCATCTCGTAAAGTACTGGTTAAGCTCTCAGTGAGATTTGGAAGAGACAGTCCTCCTTCTGCTAAAGCTGAAAAATATTTTAAGTTACAAATACTAAAAAACATGCAAGTTATATGAAAGAAAGCCAAGGCCACGTTCTTTAATAATTGCAAGACAGTGCTTTAGTAAAGTTGTAAATCCCTACTGCCAGATGTGTATTACAAAGACATATTTTCAGCTTCCAAGAAAATCACTCTTACATTTTGCTTTCAATAAAAACTTAGTATCACATGGTACTTGTGCAAGACAGTCTCAATTATTTCCAAGTTGATCTTATGACAAAATAGCAGATTTAATCTTTTTTCATTAGTAAGCAGAAGCATTTTGTTCAGAGACAATAAAAAGAGCAATGAGGTTTCTTAAATCCAAAACCATGAACTAAAAGTGAAGGACCAGGTTAATGCTTGCAGTTTTATCAGAAAATGTATGAAATGTAACTTCAGTACACTGGAAGCGACGTTTATAAAGAAAGAAAATTAATCCAAATTCTAATTTCCACAAATTTGCTTAGTTAGCTACCTCTTGGAGCCAGCATCTGTCCATAGCTGAAGAGTACCTCCCCTTCTGAGATGGGTCTGTCTGCAGTTTCTGTTTCTGTTTCTGTGAGGGTAAGGCTGCTTTCCTGCGTGGACTGCCCAGAACTAACTGTAGGCACAGGTGATGGAACCTGTGGATTGCAAGGAAGCGATTCGAAGGGCCTCGCTGATGACTGCTGAGATGGTAAAATCAAGGCCTCTGGTTCCTCATCATTAGCCACTGACATCTCACTATAATGTAAGAATATGCATTATGAATAGATCAAAATGCATTTAACAATATATACTAAAGTCTTAAATCAATACTGAAAAGAAATTAATTTGCAAGTATTTTTTCAAATGAAAGAGCACAGCATTCTACAGAATAGTCCAAGAATCAACATGGTTAAATAACATTATTAATGAATTTCTGGTTATAACTAAAAATTACCATGCGTATTCCCACTGAGGTAATAGGAAAAATAAAATGCTAATAATACAATATTTAATTGTCACTACATTTATTACTGGCAGGTGTAACAATATGAGTTTACTAAGTACAGCATTCAGCAGGATGATGAATAAGGACCGATAAATCCTGAGAAAGGTCGATTTCACATTTTTCTCCAAAATATAAGTCAAGCAATTCAAAAAAAGAATCGTGGCTTATCTCAGTGCCTCCTGACATACACATTAAGCATTTCTTTCTACTAACTTTTTGAGGATATATATTTAGAAAGAATATACATATTCATTTTTTTAATAAATGAGAAAACGGTGCAGCCGGTTCAACTCACACAGCCTTAGACCGGAATGGTTCTTCAGTTAAAGGACTGGGCTTCTCTTCTTCCAGAGGAAGTTCTGCATCATCCCATGGGTTTGGAGGCTTTGGACTTTCCATTTTTGCAGGTTCAGAGACCCATTCTGAGGCAGGAGAGCTCGGTGTCGTTGTTCCAGGAGGCGTATTGACGGGGGTAACCACGGGTGTGCCAACACAACCAACAGCATCTGGCATCTCAACTCCTGCATGTGTGAAGTCAAATTTCAGATCAGAAAGTAAAGCAGGAAGTAAATCTCAAGACAGAGAGCTAGTCAGTTCTACTAAGCACTTGTAGTTTTTGTGATAGTTACGGAGACAAGACTAGAT
Organism: Sagittarius serpentarius; assembly: GCA_034782735.1. Taxonomy (NCBI): domain Eukaryota; kingdom Metazoa; phylum Chordata; class Aves; order Accipitriformes; family Sagittariidae; genus Sagittarius; species Sagittarius serpentarius. The sequence goes on from JAVKLA010000040.1 coordinate 16,620,261, forward strand.
TAAGACTAGTTTCTTTTAAGTACAGTGTTGGCATCTGAAGGAGCTAGAATAAAACCTCAATTGCTTACTTCCTTTAATAAGGAAGACTGCTCTGCATTTTAAAAACTAAGCTGCTTTACTTGAGAGTGTAAATTTGGCTTAATTAACATTAGAAATGCAGGAAGGAGCAAAAGACAGCTATTTTTCTGATGTGAAAAAGTTCGGAGGGGCTGGGAGGGGTGGAAATCACACAGACCATAGAAATGTGCATTAAGTTTGAAAATAGAATGTTACCAAATAAAAGATGTTTGCTTTTTATACGAATTAGCCCATAATTTTTGTACTACCTGAGCTCCCACTTGAATTATAGCCTCAGGAATATTTACCCTGAGAGATAACGTCTCTTTGAAGAAGAAAATTAAAGGCAGTAGATTAAAGCATATTTGCTACTTCTAAACTTCAATTATTATTTTCACTACCTGTTTCTTTAATTTTTTCCTGTTCACCAACATCTCCACTCATTTCTGTAAGAGATAGAGAAGACTCTGGAGTTTTGACCGGAGGCAATTCTTTTTCTGAAGGTGGTGTTTGTGGTGGTGTGGCCTGGGGTGTTGGCAATGGAGTAGGCACAAGAGAATCCTGAGGGGAAAAAAAACCATAACCACAGGTATTATCTCAATGCAAAATTCCTTGGGATACTCCCAAGTATCCCCAGAGATAGCTGAGGAAGACAGAGAAAGGCAGGTTATCACAGAACAGGAACAGCTGTTGCTTAGATACATGCTTCATGGATCCAACTCCTCCATCTAAACAAAGCTGCACCAGGCTAAATGCTATGCCTGGACAAAATAAATTAAAAACCAGTAAATTATGCATTAGAATTATTACATTTGGAAACCATTACGAATAGAATAGAATAGACTATTTCAGCTGGAAGGGACCTACAATGATTATCTAGTCCACCCACCTGACCAATTCAGGGCTGAACAAGTTAAAGCATATGGTTAAGGGCATTGTCCAAATGCCTCTTAAACACTGACAGGCCTGGGGCACTGACCACCTCCCTAGGAAGCCTGTTCCACTGTTTGACCACCCTCTCTAGTAAAGAAATGCTTCCTAATGTCCAGTCTAAATGTGAATTATATGATTATATGAAGTTTAATAAACATTTGATAAAATGTTAAGCAAGACATGGATAAAAGTGAGTCAGTATGATAATTTTATGGTAAGAGAATCAGCTAAAGAGAAGATTACAAACAAAGCAGTAGCCAAGACAGTAAAGCACTAAAATCGGCACATAGTTGTGATGTTCCTTAAAAAAATGACAGCAATGGAGATAAATCTGACAAGCAAGTATGACGGTTGTCATTTAGCCTGCTATGGAGGAATATGATGGACATTTCCAGGTTTTTTCTATCCCTGTTCTCTGACATTTCATAAAGAAAACAAGATAATGGGGCTAAAGGAAGGCTTCCAGGCTAGCTTCTGAAGAATAAATCCTCAGACATTATTTTTATTAAAAACTCTTATGGGAAGTGGAACATGCTAACACATTTGGCAGTTTGCATGACATCATGAACACCAAAGAACTCAGGAACTGGGCAGCTGGAGTTCTAGATCAGAAACTTCACAGTAAGAAGGGGTAGATCAAGAATGCCAAAACTACATACTCAAGAACTTCTGCTATAAGCTGAGCAGAAACAGAAAAAGGAGAAGAAAAAAAACTTATGAATGTACAAATTATCCAAAGGATAACTATTAGCCACAAATGTGGGAAGACTTAAAAAAACCACAATGAGCTACCTGAGATTCCAATAAAGGCAGGAGAGTATTACTACTATAGCACTAGGCACTGAGGAAACCCCATCTTGCATACTACGTTATTACTAAAAATGTCTATTAGCATATTAGTGTTACCCATGGTCAAGACCAATCTAAATTGGAAAACATAAAAGTGCTACCCATCAGCAAGAGTTGAAAAATGGTACACATACGGATGATTGCTTTATTTAGCCTAAACAAACACACGCCAAAAAGGACAAAACTGATCTCTTGAAATGCGCAAATGAATATATAGTCAGGAGAAAACAACCATTTCAGCCTAAGGACATTTCAGTTTAAGCTGGTACAGAAACAAGAAGGCTTAACAGCGCCATTAGTAAATGTAGAATGGTTATTAGAAGAGGTTTCTAAGTATCAGACGAACAAGCTACAAAGAACAGTCCTCTTTAGCATCATACCCTCCTTAATCTGTAATGGAGTGGGGAAGAGCTCTTTAGATGCAGGATGGCTATATTTAAGCCCACAGGAGTGAAATGATTTCTTTTGACTACAGAAATAATCTGTTGGTCACTTACAGCAGGCACTGGGTGCTATTTCAGTCTATATGCACTGTAGCAGAACAGAATAATGGATCTCACTTTCAACAAAGCTTTGAATAGTTAGATTTCTAAGCGCAGCAATTTCCACATTCATCCCAAAGACTTTATACAACACCAGATTGTAGCACAGCCATGTTGTTAGCAAAATAAGGCCAGCTGTCATTTGATTATCAAAGGGAACAAAGAAAATCATCCTGTATTACAGGAAGCTCTACTAACCATTTAAGCATTTACCGAAAACTACTGAACTCAAAACTTCAAAAGAATTAATACTCATTTTTACAGATATTAAAGAATGGCTGCAAGTCCGTAAGACCAAAACCAATATCGCTCTCAGCTTCTCCTTTCTCTTATATGAAGAAATCAATTTCTTCATATTTCATATCTTTGCAAGAAAGTAGCATAGCTATTTTTCTTGAAAATAACATGAGCTATCTTTTAACATGAAATTAAGTACCAAGTCTTTCCCCTAGAAATCAGTTTTGTGCTCAGCCTTAAAGTAAATAAATAAATATAGCATGTTGCATGCAGCACAAAGGAATTAATTTTTTTTTCTTTTCAAATTTTTTTTAAAGTGAAATAGGTTTAATCTTGTTGCTTGGTGGGGTATAATAAGGAATAATCAAAAAATGTAAATCATGCACATTCAGTTCATCAGTCTTTTTCTGTCATCTTTGTCTTGCACATAATTAAACCATCATGCCACAAAGAAATTATCCCTTAGAACTTCAGTGGGAAAGCTTAAATAAAATGGACTCTTACCATCATAACCACTGTACTTGGAATAACATTCGTAGCAGGAACTGCTTTCTGAGCCTGCTTGTCACCCAGCATGGTTGCAATTGTTTCACTGAGAGCTTCATTTACGAAATGACTTATCATTTCTGAGTCCACAGGCACACCAGCACTGATAAAGAGCTGAAATCCTCTGCCACCTGCAACTTCAACTGAAAATGAAGAAACATAAAGCAGACATCCAGGTCTCACTTCTTAAAACACGTGTACTGTACTGCAGCCACTCGTTTTGTTCTCCATGAACTTTTAAACATTCCTTTGAAAAAAGTGATTTTTTTTTTTTTGTTTTACAGATAAAGAAACAACAGTAGAGAAGCAATTCAGGATCATAAAAGAAGGCAGCAGTGAAGGAAAGTGACATCACAGGAGAAATGCATTTGTCTCCCATTCTCACACATTTATAAGGGAGGTAATTTTTGACACATCTATTAACAAAAGAAAGGCAAACAAAGATTACAGGCTTAGCAAAATGCCAAATCTGATTTAGACGGCCAGTAACAGAAGTTGATTTGTACAGTGGTGTGTTTTATGTGTTCTTTTTTTTTTTAGATATTTAGTTCAATGGCCTTATAAAGCTTGCTCTGTCTCAACATAATTAAAGCATGCACATTTGCATTTTATAGTTTCACTGGTTCAGCATTATCCACTCTTAGGCTCAGGCAACAGCTACCCACACAGCTTGTTATAATTAGCCAAAAACTGAGATAATCCATCTGCTGAGAAGAATAACTCCTACTTACCAATGTCAGAGGTGACAGTCTCGCTGTCTCCACTCTCTGAGGTGCTAACACTGGGCACTGTTTCTTTCTGAACTGGGTACATCCTACTGATAATTTTTGCCATTATTTCTTGTTCCACCCTAGCAGAATAAAACCCATTTAATTACCAGCAAACACCAAGACACCTGAAAGTGTACAAAAGAGCATTCCTGACATAAAATGCAAGGCAACCTAAAGGAAAAAGGAGAAGGGAGGAGAAGAAAGGGAAGGTATTCTTATGGAGTCATTCCGTCTTCTATACATATCTCCCGCCACTTTGTTACACTGCAACTCACCAATTTATCAACCTGTTTTCTACAGTTTCTCTCCTTTGAATCAGTTCATCCAAAACATCAGAAGACTGCTGAGGAGCAGAAGCCACTGGAGGAAACACAGGACCATTGTATTTTGGCGAGGCAACTTTAAGCTGTCCACTAAGCTCCAGTAGAGGCTCAAAGAATTCTAGACTTTCATCCCTCTCCTCTTCCTGATCCTAATAAATAAGTAGTAAATTAAGTTATGGTGAGTTTCTGGAAGGCAATGTCATTGAGGTAACTGTCAGATTTTTTTCTTTAAGAAACATTTGTAGGTGTGTAACACAGCACACAAACCACATTCTCCCTGCTTAGTATGTTGTAGTTAATTGATACAATTCTAAACTTAGCAAATCATAAATCTGCAGAGGTATAAAGCTATAGGAACTGCTAAGTAAAACATGATTTGGCTCATATTTCCTGCTTGTGCTGCACAGGGCAGGGAGCCAATGGTAATGCTAATACTTGAGAAATTTACTTGTGACATAAGTCAGGTTTCTTTAATATATAGTCCAGAAATGCTCCTCCTTTAAACAAAAAAGTTTAGGAAAATTTCTACAGTTACTTGTTGGGTTATGTTTTTTGGTTTGGGTTGGGTTTTGTTTGTTTGGGGTTTTTTGTTTTGTTTTTAAGAAATTCAACTTATAAGTCTCCTGTCTGAAAAGATACATTCCCAAAAGTTAATGAGCATGTAGTCAGTCAAAACTCTAAGAAAGCTGCCAGCACTGAAGACTAGATATTAACAGTTTACACGTTACATGTATGTTTACACTTTCATTAACTTCAGCTGCTGAAAGTTAAAAGGTATTTCGGGGTAATCAATTCACAAGACCCTCACAGACAGTTTGAATTTAACCTTAATGTGCTATTTGTAAAAAATTATGGAAGTTACTCAGGGTGTGTTATAATGTTTGACTGTTTCCAAAGACGTCACCCTCCTTTTCCCCTCGAGCACATACACAGCATCAAGTCCCAAAAAGCAGTCACCAACCCATCATACTGTAATGTAACACTTTAGAAATGTCTTGTGATAGATGAGAACCTGCATCCTTCACTCATAATATTAAAAACAAATGTCTCTAATAGTAATATGATTCTCTAAGAAGAAAATCTGGCATGCCAGAAAGAGAGGAAGAGCTGAGCCCTAAATTACCAGTGAGAAGTATGTGATGTTGCATAAAAGATCTCACTATAAATCTACATTTACTAAGATTAATCTCCAACACAGTGAAATGAGAAAGAAGTATTTTTTTCCTTATATAAATTAAATTTACTTTTAACTCATAATATAAAAAAACCTGCTATATATTTTCTATGAATAAAAGAACAAACCACTAAAACCAGAAAGAACAGAGAAGGAAAAAAAAAGGATAGTAACGTTTTCCTGTCTCCTTCCCCAACCCCGCATAATACTTCTTTCCTACCTTAATATACTTCAAAACTGAAAAGTCAGATAGGTCCATGATGGGTATTACAACAAATAGCTACTGGGGAGTGGGATCTTTTCAGGATCTTTAAATAGTAGTAATTCTTCAAAGAAAAGCTGTAACTTACAAAGCAGGCAAAACAGAGTATGTATATTTGGGTGACAAAGATCTCTAAATCATTCTAGGCAGAGAAATAAGACAGTAAAGTTAAACTCAGAATGGCACTGGATGCATTGCAAGCTGATAAGCAGTTCATTCTGTTAAGATATTTGTATTCATAATCATAATTCATTCTGACAGCAAATGTAAAGATGTCTTTGTCCAGTGTTTCATTATGCATTTTCTTCTGACTGCGTTACTCCATAAATTTTCTTTGATGTTGCCTATTTAATATAATCTTTTCTGAAAGTATGCAAAATACAAACATCTGGATTAAATAAACCGAGTACATACAATAAATCTTACATATATTTAGGAACTTCTGACAAACTTTTGCAGTCCTCCTGCTTTTTTAAAATATGTGCAAAAATATTTTATATTTAATAGTGCAAAAATCCAAAAGAAAATTATATTCATTCTGGGATTATAGATTATCTCTGCTGAAATAAAAAAATAATATAATAGTATTTAATTACACAGATTGAACTTGCACATATATGACCTTGTAGACCAATCGTGAATAATCTACATTCAGTTCTGCATTTTACTTCCCTGGAGACTGTTGAAAATATCTATCATGACTCCCAATCAAAATATGGCATAAATTAGAAAGTCTTTCAGATATGACTGGAATATTAATCACTGTACTTTATAATAAAGTATCAAGCCAAAAATCTATTTCCCACATTACATTCAGATAATTAAAAACATGTTTAAAATGATTAGGTGGTATAGATTAATTTTGTTCCATTACCAAACATGTATATGCATAGTCTTTTATTAAAGCAATCCAAAACTTAATCACGGATTTCTTCCTGACAGATTTCTAAAGCAATTTTCACAAGCAAGGTCAGGCTGCCTTGCAGGTGCCACCTGTAATCTTTTGTCTGAAGAGTTCTATGTGTAAAAAAATCACTGCCCCCAAGAGCATCTATGGAAAACCAGGGTTGAGGAAAACAGGTTTACTCTGATCTCTGCAAGTTATATATTTTGCAGTGGTATTCAAAATGGAAGCAAAAATTCTGAGAAAGAAGTCCCCACCTTGCAATTAGGGCATGTTCAGAGGGAGCAAACGTGCCTCTAATCTTAAATCCTAGTAAGTTTGCTAAAGGTACTGCAGGACGTGGCTGCTCGTAAGAGTTGGAGAGAAGACTCAAGAAATCTGAGAGTCCGTTCTGGGCTATGGTAGCTGAGCAAGTTTCTCACTCTGGAATAAGGCAGGGTCCATGCAAGGGCTGGCCTCACGAAACCTCTTTTTTCGAGAAAGTCTGAACCTACTTTGTTGTAGGTGTAACCACTGATCAAAAATAAAGTGTGTAAATCAAAGCTGTAACAGCTTTTTCTGCTTTATTCCACATGTGAATTTTCTTATTTCAAAATAAGAGCACCTAATGCAACTACTTTGGAAGATGGAGCTCTGGGTCTTTAATCACTAGATAGCGAAGTTGGGAGAGTAAGGAACGTCACTTCTTCCCATGGCAGGGCTTGTGTTTTACGAGTTGGGGCACATTGCATTAGTCCTCAAAACTGTTAAAACAAATTACTGTTAGGTTATGTGATAGAAGGTTGTCTCAACCCCCACAAAAGAGCACAGAGGAACGACAACAGGTGGGAGAATAACAAAATACGACAACCGAGCACCCCAACGTGGCTGCTCCCAGGGCTATTGCAGGAGAGGGCTCAGCCCGTTCTCCAGGAGGGAAACCCAGCAAGACGAGCCCATGGAAAGACTCTCCATAGAACCTTTCTTAAGGTTGGGCAGGTGCATTTGGATGAGGTGATGACATGAGGACTTATTCTGGGATGCAGGGAAGAGTATTTTGGGATGGTACAACACTTCTTATGTGGTGTTTATGGGGAGGAACCAGAGGTGTGGAAAGGGAAGGGTCAAGGCGGTTTGGAGAGGCACAGGTGTGGAAAAACAGAGGGATAAGGGGACAAGAGTGGCTGGTCAGCACGCTTGCCTGGCCTTGCCCTGTGCCTGATCAGCACAGTCTGCCCTCGTGTACACGTATGTATATGTGTATTGCATACGTGTGTTTGGGTGTGTGCCTATGGGCAATACGTGCTCAGCCTCACTACTGGCTGGACCCAGGAGCAGACAGCTGCAGCAGCCTTGCTTCTGTTGGGCTGCCAGTGCTAACAACTAGCATTTCAACTCCTAAGTAACTCTTCAATAAGTATCTTCCAGTAGAAAAGGTAAAACAAATCCTAGGAAAGGGAAATGCCTGGGACAGGGTCCTGAGGCCTTTTTGCAATATCCACCAGGAAAGGAAAAAAAAAACAGAAAAAAGGGAAAACAAAAAAGAAAAAGAGTATTTCACATAAATACTTATCCTCTTCAGTTATAACAGAATTAAGTTTTCATAATGGAAGGGGTTTGGGGGAAAGATAACAATAAGCTATTTTCCTGTATAGCATTTTATGCACATTTTTTCATGAATCTGAAGCCTCTTTTATAACAGTAACTTTGCTTTCTTTTGATGTCTTAAATATCCCTGCCACTCCAGAGGCTGATTTTATGCTTCCACATTGTGTTTGCCTTGCACATTTTTAAGAACACTGTCTGTGTGGTCATAGGCCAAACACATGTTTCACTTGGAACATTTTTTGGTATTGTGGTTAAAATATATCCCGTTGCCAAAAATAAGATAAAAGCAATCCAGGAGAAAAATGAAAAAAGAAAAGATGAATAACTATTATTCACATATAAAAAAATTTAACATTGCAGCATTTTTTTTGTAAGTTCATAAACTGATTTCTTAAATAGCTTTCCTATTTATTTTTATAAAATAAAGCTTTTTTGTGCAAACAGAAGAAAGTTGTCCAAATAGATTTAACTCCTCCCCTCCAATAACATAAGGTAATTTTGAAACTAAAAATTAATAAAGAATTTCCCCACTTTTGATAGGTAAACCACCCCTTTAGGACTGTTTTAACTAACTGATAATGTTAAATGGTGAATTAGTCTTAAAAATAAATCTACCATACTGACCTGTAGGCTATAGAGTTAGTTACTATTTGATGTACACTCTAATCCTGGGATCAGGAGCACACAGAACAGGTAAAAAGAGTACATTTTTGGGTAGATTTTGATACGAACACAGCAAGTCTAGCTCACTGGAAAGAAGCTTGAGGAAAAAGCACTTCAAGAGAAATACTAGCCAGCAACAGCAATTTCAAGCTCCTGCTATTTACTGAGTCCTAAATGCAGCAAAAGGTGGAAGCTGCCGTCTTCCACCGACGCAAGATACTCCACAACAGCTGGGTGGCAGCATCTTGCTTCCTTCAGAGGCAGCATTTCCCAGCTACCATTGAGTTTCAGCTTCTCTTATGTGGAGAAGTGAAATACAGGCTGGTTCACCAACTTTGAGCGCTTGTCAGCCCTGCCTCTGGCTAACAAGAGGTCAGCTAACTGAAAATAGGACTTGCTACCTAAAACTATAAAAGACTATCTGAAATAAACCCATGTTATCATAATCCAGAAACAGCAATGTTGTTAAACATGCACAGACACACCAACAAGGCATCCAGCAAAACAAAAATTTTATAAACTCTTAACAGGATCCATGAGATGAGTACTACATGTTGTATGCATATACTCACATACACTGCTTTTTTTTTTTTTTTTTTTAAGTTACGTAATGCTTGACTGAAATGAGATATTATGCTAAAGCACTTTAGGATCTCAAAGGCATATGCAAATTGCTCTATAGCAAAATTTTCTAAGAGAAAATAGAAAAAGAAAAAACCTCAGAAAATACTTTCACATTTTAAAATACAGGTCACCTTACTTAAAATCTGTAAGATTATCTTATATATGCATTACATTTAGAGTTTGAAATTACGAAATCTGTTATAATCACTGCTGATTTTAGAGGACTATTTTTATTTCTAGTGGATTCTAATACATCCAAATAAAAGCTAATTTTAGTTTTTTATTGTAATTCTTCAAGTGTCCTTTACTTACTAACACAGTAATTTCTAATACTGTCTATAGCACTGTAAACCATTCAGTATTGCTCACAATGTGTATTTTTAAAGTTGCTAGTAAAGCAAACATTTTCTACATTGTGTTTTCAGTTATGGCAGAATAATATAAAACAAATGTAAAAGCATTTAAAAGGAAAGGACACCTTTGCAATATAATTACCTGCATGACATCAGTAACATCAATGAAATTAGTTCCTGGAAACTTTGTGTCTTCCTCCTCACTGTATGTTTCTTCTGGAGTCTTACAAAGACAGATTGAAATCATTAGGTACTTCATATTGGGGGGAAAAAAGTATATTAGCAGAAAAACTTAATGACAAGAATGTAACTAAATCACCACTCACTGTCAACAGCCTGAGTCCAGAAAAAATGCTTTACCCACCTTAAAAGTTAGGAAGAATTTCTTTGCACAGCATAGAGAGATTATTAGAACTTTTTCTTGTTTCCTGACAACTAAAACCTGCTGTTACCAAATCTAATGGAATATCTCAACATCAGAAGTTCTAGGAAAATACTTGTAACTCATTAAAAAAACAGTAAGACAAAATATGGTAAAACATAACACGAGTGTCTAGAAGTGTCTTTAAGAATTTACTTATGTGCAATTTCTACAGTGTTATTTAATAATATCCTTTTCAAATAATAACCACTATTTTAGTCCACTGTCTCTGTCTTATTCAGTGAATACCTTGACCACAGGACTCTGCAGGACTTAACTCCTTAAGTCAGAATAGCGGCCAACACACAGGGAAAACAGAAGGTACAATAACTATACAAAAATAATTACTGCATCACCATGCCTTCACACTGTCCAGTCTGTGCAACGCACAAGACAGAAGCCCACTGGAAGAAACAATATGCCATCCTGTAAACATATGCCCTTGTTTACAACCTTATCATTCAGCATGCAGCAGTTAACCTTCCAGTGGCACAAAAACCTTCATTACTGCTTAGATTAGATTAAAAACACTTCTCAAAAGTTATATGGAAAGAGAACAGAGTAGATCGGCCAGCTCCACGCACAACAGGCTACCAGTGAACAGGCCACACATACATGACACTAACCACTCAAGTACAGCCAAGGAGCAGAAGGAGGAATGAACATCCTCAGTCTTCATGCCAGAACACTGAAACCAGTATACATAAGACAGACATGGGCCAATAAGGAATTAAAATTCTTAACAGGAGAAAGAAACACTGTTTTTCCTAGAGTTTTGCTATGGTGATTATTTAATCTCGGAAGAACAGCGTCTTGCTGCAGTTTTTCATTTTCTTAAACAAATACCTCATATTATAAATTCTTAAGAATAATTACTCAATTTTTCCTGTAACTAATTTCTCTAACTAAAACAAGATTATGAGATAGCTTTGTAGTAATTTAACATATTTTCTTTTTTAACAAATTTGAAGTCACAGACATTTAGACTAATCAATACCTGTATTACAGCATCAACAGGAGGAAGTGCAGGTTCAGAGCCTGGAAGAACGTGGTTTACACTCACACTGTCACTTGCAATACTGTCAATATCTACATTTGGTAACACCTAAGAGAGAAAAAAGCACCAATCTGAAAATCTATGTATTAGCTCAACTACTATCGTTGAACTTTTTAGACTCTCTCTTCCACTTGCTACTGAGCCACTAAACTTCAGTGACCTCCTTTCTCATACGTGTATCTGGTAATAACTTGGTTATGAAAAACAAAATACTGTAACATACAAAAATTAACGCTAGAAATGTTCACCTCTCTTCTTGCAGTACCTGGTTTCTCCTGTTCTCTGATTTCCTGATACTTTGCCTTGCATGTGACAAAAGGTGAGTATACCTGTAACTATTTATATATCAGACGTGTGTTTGACTTACAGTTTGTTTACACTATGTTCACCTACAAGCCACTGTATAGGCTGGTTATTGGCTTTACATTGTCATACATCTGGTATAGTAAAATAAATGGATAATTGTATTACAGTATAGTTTGTAATAAAGGCATGTCCATTACAGCATCAAATTTGGGGGGGGGTGGGGGGTGGAAATCACCTTAACATTTAAGAACTGGGTGAACTAACACAAAACACACGTGGGTGCAATAAGTGATACAGCAAGGGGACAAACCACATACTACTCTACCTGTATTTAACTTTGAGTTCCATGAGTCATTTGTATCTGAAAGATGTGTGTCAGAGTGTGTATATTTTCAACAATTTGAATCCAAAATAACGAACATGGAAGAAACACTAACTTCCTTGACAACAGATTTACGTAAAATATTAAAAAAAAAGAAAAAACCCAACCCATTAGGTAATGACTGCAATGGTTGATTAATCAGGAGTGAAATCCTGGGGTTGACTATCTTGCTTGAAACAGAGATCTTAAAGGCTGAAGCAGTCATCCAAGAAAACTGACATTTATATTAATACTTTTTTTATTACAAGTTTGTTCTGGCTCAAAAGTCTCGTTAAAAAAAAAAAACAACTAACAAACAAAAAAAACCCAAACCAAAACACGACAGAGAACTATTTTACAAACATCCTGCATAGATGACTTGGAAGAAATAGTTTTCTATTTTGGTCAAATAATAAAGATAATTGTTAAAATATGAATAAAAGTATTAGCATAGCTTGACAACTTCTTGGTCCCTCCATTCTATACATTACTAATGCTTTCTGAAAACCATCTACTGATGTCACAGTAAGTTACTGATGGATGAGACTGTCTTTAGTTAACATTCATTAAAATAAACAAACTCTTGACATGTACCTGGACAGACAGTTGAGGTGGATCCTTTTTCTCTGATCTCATCTCTATCACAGCTATGTTTGGTTTTTTTATCCCAACCGGTGGTTTTGGTGGCTCTTGAGGAAGAGAGGTTGTAACTGTAACAGGGTGGGGTTTACCTATAACTAGTCCGGCAGGCTGCAGTGAGATGTCGCTAATTTGGGTTTGACCTAAGGACAGTTTAAAAATCATTAAAGATGTATATAAATCTTCAAAGCCAGTAAATTAATAAATTAATTAAAATTAAATTCTGGGTGTCTGTGTTTCACATGAGACAGACTGAGATCTCATGCACAATTACAGACCAGTTAGAAAGACTCCTATTAACACTAGCTAAAGTATAGTGCTTCACCAGGTAATTTTAAGGCTTTCCCAGCAGAAACTGTAAACGCAACATTGCCTTTTTTTAAATTATTCACTTTTCTTGACTACCGTGACACCTACTGCTGAAAACAAGAATAACTACATTGAGTTTGCCATTCAAAAATTACGCACCATGCTTCCCCCACCTCACATTTTCTTAATCATATTCGAAATACTATTACATTTAGTATAGCATCCCACAAATTTTTGTTTGAGACACCGTTTTTTTAAATAATTATCTTCTTTAAATGCCAGTATAATACTAACTCTTCCCAAAACAAAAGGCCTATGTAAAAGTTCTGCTGAAGGTCCAAAAACATGGAGGCCATGACAATCAATTTAGTGTGTTTGGCACAATCTTACTGAAATCGTTGGGTGGGCTGAAGTCATCGTAAATGTTGAATCCAAGGGCCTGCTTAAATGGATACTAAACTTAACGCCAGAACAAGAACCCTAGAAATGTAAAGTGTACCAAAGAAGGTATGTACAGCTAAGCAAATGACGGCTCTGTCAGGGTGTCACCAGACATCCAGCACGAAGAACAAGGAGAACCATGTTCCACATGTAGATCTCCCATGAGAAGGGCGGCGGCAAATCTCATGGGCCAGGGCAAATCACTGACTTAAAAAGATGTAAGTTGTATTTCCATGAAGTAGCAGTAATTAACATTCACACATCCTTCTACAGGTTATTTGCTCCTACCTAGTGGAATAGCCATAGGAATTAGGTGACCTTCAAGTGGACCGCAGACAGCAGGCACATCTCGACTTGGAGTAAAAAGATACTGATTTTCTTGGGCAAATGCATATACAGGATGCTGTTTCCTAGGGCTGGTTACTACCTTCCGCGTGTGAGAAGTCTGTGTTCTTGCTGACTTTACCTTTGTACCTGAAACAAAAGCAACACATGTACAAACCCAGTAACGTCACACACTCTACCAATTTAAACCCTCCTACTAAAACAATTACAAATTTTTGCTGTGGGATGGAGGGAACAAGGGAGACAGACAGTAAGGGCAGACTCTAAAAGTGTGAAGTTAGATGTCTTAGTATTGACAGCAATGAAGGAGTTAAAATTACATTTTTTGAGCATCTGATTCTGGCAAATAAAGGCACAGAAACATGAAGAAAAGGACATAAGGATGGTAGTAGGCTGGAATGAAACGTGTGATTTAGCTGCTAAGAAGAAACCCATGATTTAGGTTTGAAATGCAGCATTAGAAGAGCATGCAAGCCTGGCATAAAAATTAGACAGGATATAGAATACAGCCCAACTTTCATCTGTTGTTCATCTGATTAACTGCCTCAATTTTATAAGCACGGAGTTTGTCTCCAGCCACAAGATTGACAGGTACTCAAAGGAATAGGTATAATCTACAAATTCCTGGTTTAACAGCTCAGTGCTACTGGAAAATAAAGTCGTAACTAATACCCATAAGTCTTGACTTGCAGCATTGAGGAAGCACTGATTTTTTGGTCCAATTTCAAAAACATATTGTTAAATAGCCAACCAGAAGTAATTTGTATGTAGCAATGCCTCAGCATATAGCACAGGAGAACGTTTATTGCAATGTCGCATTTCTCACTATACAGTCATGCAAGGTCTTATTCAACCTACATGCTTTGCAAACAAGAGATATTAAGGAAATTATTAACTTTAATCTAAATGGATAAAAACTGCCTGAAAGTTCCCCCAAAAAGGAGCCTACAATTGTGAATCAAAAAGAAGTGCTTCTACTGCTATTTTGTAGGCGTTAGGAAAATGAATCTCGGAAGAATCACATTGGTAACCAACTCCGTATCTTCCCTACAGTTGAAAAATGTCATCTTACTCCTCTGTTGTTTCTAATCATCACCCTTCCTGTATTAATAGCCAGTTAACACACGGCAACAAGCACTTTTTAGCTCTGTTCACATTTAATAGCTTCCTAATTAATGGAAGAATAAAAGTCAATGATTATAAAATTCAGGGATAATCAAGATTGATAATGTGACTTTTAACAAATGCAGACAAGCAAGTAAGGCAATTCACTCAAGAAGTGATATTTTTGTACACACAACTTATGGGCTATAAACCTAGAAACGAGAAAGGTATAACTCTTCAATGAGAAAATACAGGTCAGAAAGAAGTGTCTCTGAAAGTATTTAAGGTCATGTTGGGTAAGCAATGCAATGAGAAATCGCAATACAATGCTGTGGTCGATGGGATAAATGATGTCTCAAGAGGATGTCAGTGAGGTGGAGCAGGGTAAGATTTCTATATATGATAATACTGCATTCAGTACTAATTCTCTATCTCTGTAAATATTAAAATAGCTTGGACATTAAAAGGCCTTTTTCATTTTGTAAGGAAAATCACCTGGAAACCGAAGTAGCTGTAAACTGAAGCCCAAAACTCTGTATATCAGATATATATCACTACATTTATCACTATAAATCAGATACTAAATTTGAAGTATCCCATTTACTTTTGAACCATAGGTATCTAGCCATGGGAAGAAGTAACTAAGGGCAGAATTTCTGATGTCTGTATGTCATGAGCATGTGACTTTCTGCAAAGCATAGGTTAGCCAGAAAAACTGTTCTTCAGTCACAAACAAATTACTGGACTCAGTAACATAAACAGATACAGTTCAGTGGCTTGTGATTTAGAAGAGGTCATACCACACGATCTAACAGTCCCCCCTGGCCTTGAACTTTTGAGTAAAAGCAGAAATTGGCAATGTATCTGTAGTACTGCCAACTTGTAAAAACAAGGTTCTCACAGCAAGAATGATTAAGTACTGTATACACACATCACCTCATTTTAATTGCTTTCAACTTTTCATTTCCCCCTGAAAAGATTATTTGCACTGGGCAGAAACTAGACATTTAATTAAACTTAGCTTTAAAAACTTAGTTTTTTACATATATTTTATCAGTTCAAATTGCAGGAAAGCAACTCCAACTTTTTTTAGAAATGCTCTCTTACTCATAAAAGTGTTAGCTGGATTTTTTTCTTAACTTCCCATAAGAAACCAAGCATTAGTCACTACAGTTTATTTGCAAAGAAAATGGTTGAGAGGGTTATAAAATGACTGAAAAGAGACTCTCCAGATGGCCATTTCAGTCTTAAATAAACATCCTCATTCTAACACTAATTTAAAACAAGCTCAGTGGACTGCTTTAACAAAATAGAGTCATTTAATAAGTCTGGATTTTCCAGCCAATCAAACCAAAGGCCAACAACTTCCAATAATTTTTAAGCCTTTATCACCTGGCACATCAAGGCCAGGAAGGGAATCTGTGGGTGCAGATCCATGAAGGAAAGAACTAACCGTGCCTAATGCAAGCAAGATTTGTTTGTTTTTTTTTTTTTTTTTTTTTTTTTTACGAACCTGGTGCTTTAAAGTGCTCATTCAACTTTGTTTCGTTTTATTTACACTCCTACTATAGAGGAGTACAGATCTGTTTCTAATTTTATTATTTATACTTTCCTGCCATAACAGCATCTTTCAGAATAGCAGCCCTCAAAATCATTTAACGATTTTGTCTTCATGAGACCCATGTGAAACACAGAAGTATTACCTTTTTTTTATTGGCAAGATATAGGAAAGCACAAAAATTAAGCAGCTTGACCAACTGTCTTATAAGAAGAGTCAAAGACAAGTAATGCCAGTATCAAACAAAGGCTGACCTCAGTCTAAAGCCATTAAAACCAGAAAACTTAGAAACAGGACACATATTCATTGGAGTGCTATTCTTTCAAGGGACATGAAAAAATTCCGTATTCTTCCTTTCTTCCCTTAGATAAGAATACAAGGGGGTCTCATTTTATTTACTGTCATGATACAGACAAAATCATAACTTCTTGTAACTGCAGTCTGCTGTGAAACAGAGAAACGCATTTTAAGGCGGCTTTATTATTGCAAACACACATGTTGCTGTACTGCTGTAGTATGACTTAATGACTTGGAAGAGAATCACTTTGGGTAAAGGCTATCCAGAGTTCATTCTGTTTTCAAGCAAATAGCTTTTAAACTGTATTTGTCACATGCAGGATTTTTGGAAGATTGAATGCAGCATGGATCCAGTACACAGTTTTCTCTTTCATTTCTATTTGCCTCCAGCAGAAAACAAGCTAAAGCACAAGAGCAGCTTATTACAACTGCATGCAACCTGTACCTTTACATTTCACTGATGCTACTGAATTAAAGAAGCTACCAGTAGAAAACTGGTAGTATCAAATGATCAATTGACCTCTTTATTATAATTAGATTGGGAGGGAGGGGGACGCTTTTTCTGCCTCTCTACACGGTATTGTTTCTGGAAGGATGAAACTGGCCTCCCTGGAAAGGTTGTGACCTTCTATAAACGGCAAGAGCCCAATAAATACAGAAGAAAAATGTCATTTAGGACTCAGCAAAGGCAGAACTGCTGATGAAATATTTTTAAAGAAGTGTCTGTTCTTAATCCAAATCTTAACAGTCACCATCATTGTTATTGCTACACTAAGTGCTTACTGGCACACGTTTTATTCAAAAAAGTCTGTACAGAATAAACTAAATTACAGGTGCGCAGCATAGCCTGTAGTCAAAAAGAGTGATATATCATGCTGGTCCTTCAAATGAGTATACCAGTATTTTTCACAAAAAAAAGAAGTGTTTTAAGAGAGGTCAAATATATAAGCAACAAGACGAGCAGTTTTCTTATACCAAGTTCTCACCTTCTAAAAAATAAAGTAACTTTTCAAAAGTCTTCTAGATTTTTGCCAGGACTATAACCCACATTTTGCAGGAGGGTTATTAGAATTGCAAATACTTTCTACCAATAACACTTTTTTGTCTTGGATCACAACTGAGCTCCAGAGCATAGGTAAGAAAACTGCCAGGAAATGACATAAAGACTACGCTAAGCTTAACATAGATTCTTGTACCATTTTGAGGACTTGCCGCTGTGGATGTACATCATAATGTCAAAACAACCCTGAAAAACCCCCAAACCAGTAGTGCTTGTCTTCAAAGACATATACCATACATTTTAATGGCCTAAAACCACAGTCTCATCAACTGACTGCCTTCTTATGTTAATCTCTTGTATTTCATACAGAATATAATATTTTGACCGTTATAATAAAAACTCAGACACCATTTTTTAAACATGACAGTTAAGATTGCATCAAGTATATTTTCCCTGCATGGGTAACAACAGCATTAAGTGCAAGAAGCGTAGAGGGAAGCCAACTAATATTTTTCCATTGATGCTCATCCTATTAACTCGATTGTGCCCACTATCACTTTAACTGCCTCTTACACTTAACACACTTTCTCTCCTTCATTATCTTTTATCACGTAATTTGCTCACTCTCATGCAGTAAGAAGATGGTACACATTAGTTTTTCTGACATATCAGTTAAAGATTAATCTTAGTTTCTGTATTAAAAATTAGTTGTTTTGAAAATATAACTAGGAAATAAAACAGATCCAATTAAAACATTACTTGCTACTAGCTCAACGTTTATCTACACTTACCTATGTCAGATATCACAGTTTCACTTTTTTATTATTTTTACACATTTTTCATAGGTTTTAAAATTAGAATCTTCTGATCCTAACACTTTGCCTACAAAATTAATGAATGGAATTCGTTATTAATCAACTAATAACCTTTATCAATTAATTAAATAACCTTAACAAGCTAGTACAAAAGACTTATACTCCACTTTTAACCCTGACTTGACTAACAAAAAGTTACCTGCATTTAGTGAACTTAACCAATGCTCCTCATTAACATCTTTCAATATTTTCAAGTTAATAGATGTCATCTTCACACCCATAAACTTGAATTTTCATATTGCAATTAATGTATTAGAAATGGAATACCAGGCTTAATTTTTCAAATCTCAGTAGATTTCTTAACTCTAAATTAATCAGTCATTTAAATGACATAACTGGATAAACCTGACAAGAAGAATACATCTCTCAGCAACCTTTATCAAAAGCTGAGTTTGTTTTTCAACACACTCAGCTTTCAGGTGCTTATGTCATACTTCTAGCAATTCAGCTAAGACTTGGGCAACAACATATATATATATTAATATGTTTATTAAATTTAGAAATAAGTATTAATTTGACAATATAAATAAGTGAGATACACACTAAGCAAATCTGAAAACCTACTGGTATTTTTTAGTTTTGAAAAGAGCATCTTTTAGAATAGAATATTTCAGTTGGAAGGGACATACAATGATCATCGAGTCCAACTGCCTGACCACTTCAGGGATGACCAAAAGTTAAAGATTGGTATTAAGGGCATTTTCCAAAGCTTCTTAAACACCGGCAAGCATGGGGCATCCACCACCTCTCTAGGAAGCCTACTGTAGTTGCTAAAGCTTTAAAATGAAGAGCAGGTAAACAACCATTAAATAATTTCATTTCTACAAGGAATTCCTAATAGAAAAACTGAGAAAGAACACCTTGTTCACATCAAAGAATTACTTACCTCTAACACACTCTATCACCTTGGGTCTTTGAAGTTTAGATTTGGGAGAGGGAGAGTTGAATCTCAGATATGGTGCTTTTTTAAGCGTGCTACGATGGCCCTGGTAAATTGGTTTCCCATAAACTTGACACAGATAGTGTTCATTTTGTAACATTGCACTTCCATTCACAGGTCCCTGACACACATAAAAAAAAGTAGTTTACAATTCTTAATGTATGAAAATTTGAACACATCAGTAGTGTTGCAAAAGTCTAGAGGAAAAAAAAGTAAGAAGTTCTGCAAAAAACAGAATTGCAAGCACACATGAAAACTTACACATACAGAATACACAGAAGCAGCTTACTAACAGCTCAATAAAATAGCAGGTACTGGGTAGGGCAAATTCACAACACAACAATGAATTCTACATTGTTATACATACTTAGAGCTTAGACTTCCACAGCACATGAAAGCAAGGACAGAAAGGACAGGACAGAAATCCACAGGACAAGGCTATCACTTTCATTTAAAATTATTATAGTTACACATGCAAACAATTCTTCATGTGAATACTGCAATCTAAAGCATAGCAGTCATTACGAAAAAAGAAAAAAAATCAACTACTTGGGAACTCACATCTGCCCTCTTTTCTTTCCTCTGCAAACTTTCAGAAGAAAAGTAAGTTCTAAACCTCTGTTTGCTTGTGTTATCTTCTGCTTCCTTCTGCAATGGCTTAGGTGCAGATGAAGGTTTCTTTGTCAAGCACCCATGGATTTTTTGAGTTTTTGCTTTAATTTCTTTATTGGTCTTCATAGCCTTGATGTTTTGGGCTCTCTTGATCCATGGGACCTTTTGATCATGTTTCATTTGTTCCGAATCATTTCTTGCCATCTCAGCCTAAAGATAAAACATAAATATAATGACCCTTGAAGTTCTGAGAAATGGCCTGTTTTTCATGTTAGCCAGCAACTGCGACCAGTGATTTTCTTTAAGCACTTGAAGTTTTAAAATAGAGGTAAATATTTTATTAAGCATACTACATGCTAGTAATAATAAGCATTTTCTCATGTTTTCAGGTTGTGAATGAATCATGTTTAACTATTGACATGAAAGAACAATGTATGGTGGAAAAATATAACGCAAAAACCTGAACACATTTTTTTCCAGCCATACCTGGATTTCTACACTGATTGCTTTAATCCACTCATCCACAGTCTTTCTGATACGAATCTCTTCCAATACGTCTCTGAAATAGAAGAAAGAACTATTTTACGTCAGTGCTTCTTAAATTGCACAGATTTGTTCCTGGGAAAGTAGTGACCTAGAAACACTATAAAAAGAGAAACCCAGAACACAGACAGTAAGACTACGTACCCCTACAGCCTCCAAAAGGCACTAAGCATAGCCTGAGTTTCCCAAACCTAAAGCTGTTCTTACATAATGTCACCTGCAAACCCCACCCCTCGCTGGTATGTACTAACATTGTTACAAACATCTATGAACAAGTGGCAGCCATGCGTCAGTTCCTATTTTGATCAAAAACTGAAAAAACAACGCAACAAAAATATTCCAACTCAAAAGACAAAAAGCAGATGACAAAAATTGCTTCCTCTAAAAGATAATGATAGCAGACATCATGCCTGAAAAAAAGTGTTTACATGAAGACAATAGTTACCTTCCTCAGGAAAACGCAAGATGAAGTTGTATTTTAACAGTAAAACTTTCATTATGATTCAAGCAGGAGTATTTAACACAACTAACGAAGCAAAAGTTCAAAAGCCAAAGACCTGCTGTAGGATGGCTAATTCTGTAACATTTACAGGCTTATGAAGCCTCTTCTGTTCTGAATGATGAAATTACTCTTTAGTTTTCCTATTCATGCAAGTTTGTCTACAAAAAGCTAAACGGCCCTTTGTCATGATGGCAGAGCAGTTTGTCCAGATGACACAGTCTCAGAATTCAGATTTACCAAGAAGTAACAGGTACCTGTCAAAACATTCCATTCACATCAGGAGGGTCAAAAAACATTTGAAGTTCAAGAGAATCATCTAATGATTACAATGAAGAGTCAATAAATCCTTTTTGCAGGAAAGTGCACTAGTTCTTCAATGCATGGAATTAAAAAAAATTGGAAGAGAGGTGATAAAAGGTGAGCACATACAATGAGAAGTCACACGAAGCATTGAATTATAGGGTCTAACCTGTTTGTAGTCAAGGCGTTAATAAAAGTATACATGGCATCTCCATCTTTTGCGCGAATAACAGCTTCCAAATTTTCTTCAAGAACTTTTTTATTCTTTTGAACTCCTCTCAAAATCCTTTCAGCATCCCTCAGTATAGATTTTGGCACTTTAACATTCTGAAGGATGGATGGTTTATTGAGCAGTTGATGTCCAGGAAGATCAGATGCAACAGTAGGCTTTTTTGACTGAAATTGAAACAGAACCTCTAGCTTTTAATCAGAGATTGTAATTTCAATTTTCTATACACTGATCAGAATTCCTATTAATTTATTATCACATCAGTGCCCATCATATGAAATACCATCCACATGTACTATCATCAACTTCAATTACCCACGAACAATTCAGTATGTTGCAAATATATTTAAGAGTCAAGCAAATGGAAAGACATCCAAAACCTCTCAAATGTGAAATGATGTAATGTATGAGAAGCAATGCTAATGAAGCTAATAAGCATGTGAAAAGATGGCAATTAGATACATGAAGTATCACATGCAAATCTCTCCATGTAACAGTATTTAAGTATAATTAAAAGACTAATAAAAACCAAAAGTTGTCTAAATATATGCACTCATTTGGCATTAATCTACTCCAAGAAGCGCCAAGCAATATACCTAAGTTTTAACAACAACAAAATAAATCCCTCAACAGTCTCCCCCTTTTGCTGATTTTTACTTTTCAGAAGAAACAATGAAGCAACTATTAGCCTTTTACTTTGCAGAACCCTTTTACAGAGATAAAAATCAAATACGTATTAGCTGCTAAAAACAAAAGGAAGGGACAAAAGTACACGGGGAAACAAGGAGCCACACAGCTGCAGTTCTCACATTCATTCTTACACTCCTGATGAAACCCAGAGGTCCCCAAGTACAGTGCTTCATTTTCCAGAAAGGAAACAAAAAAAAAAAAAAAATTTTAAAGGTGATAAATGTACATAAAGAAAAAAAAAAAAAACACAAACCAAGAACAAAATACCTGACTCTGAAAGCATCAACTGAATGAACAGAAAAAAATCTCACAGATCACAAATCAGTTTTGGCTTTGAGGACACTTTCTTATTAAATCAGAATTAAACAAAAGTTTATGTTCTAACAGGTGTACTGCCAAAGCACAATGGACATAAAATAGAAATCAACACACTGATCCTATGATCTTGATTTTGCCTGGTAAGAAAAGAACAATATACCAAATTATTTACCAATTTTTATATAGTTTTTCATTTTAAAATTATACTTTTTAGCAAATACTAGCTCAATAAGACAGGTGAAATTTGTGAGAAAATAGAAGAAATACAGGTACATGTTCCATCACAAAATGATGTAGACTTGCCAGTTAGACCCAGATCATGCAATGGTAATTATATTAGCAGTCCACACTCTGTTCGTTTGAGACAGCAGCTTTCTGCCTGACATTTGTACTATTCCCTCAAGGTAATTCACTAAGATTGAATAAGACAAGTCAAAGAACAAGTTAAACATTACTTTGAGTAATGTAATCTGTACATAATAGCAACCTTTTCAAAAAAATACAGGTATGCAATAGTTACTGTAGTGTTAGCTCATTGCAAGCATATTCAAAACCGTTTCAGTATTACAGTATTTAAAAACACCCAAAACATAAAAAATCATGGTATACCTTAACAAGATCATTCATGCCTGATTTCCATGAATTTGCTTCCTAAAAAGACAGAAGAAGAGCTGTTGAAACTTGTCTAAAGACAGATCTGTCAAGGAAAAATCTAGAGCAGATATTTGATCAGTTTAAATGGGCACAATGAAGTCCTCGTGAACTACTAAATCTCACTGCACACTTCTTTTGGATTAGAGCACCACCTTCTGTTCCATCACAGCCTACCTCAGTTAATTCAGGCCTTTCGTTTGCTTGTATGACAAAGCTAGGGGTCATTTATCCCAAGCACTTATTTTCTTACCCTACAAATCTCTCAATGATGAGAAGGCAACAGCTAAGTATCTAAATGATTCAACTCCGCATTTGCTGAAGCCATCATCTCTGCCTTCCTACTGACCTTTTTCATAAGAAAGGAGATTTGAAACCATTCACATCAACTGTGTCTTTCTCACCTGCCATTCCTTCTCCCATCTCGTGCTGTTCTGTTGCCTATACTAAGGTATGTTACTCAATTAAGTTTTTAGCAATAGCGGCAAGCAAATATTTGCAACATAAATGGGGCACATGGCATCTGTTCTCTTACTAGTACAAACAGTTAAACACACAATCCACTAACATGTTACAAAATCTATGAAACAGCGCATCAGCTATAGTATAAGATATGACAGATGAAGCTGTTTTCTAAAGATAGAGCAACAAATAACTGGCATGTAATACACAGTATTTTTAGGGAAATATGCAAGCTGAAACCTTTGACCACAAAACAAACCAGTAGAATCAAAGCTGTCATGTTCCAAGCCAATTCACAAACCTGTGAATATCTGAAGTCTTTCTTCTTTCCCACCACTTATATTTACAAGAACACAGAGGACCATAGCCCACAGGCTAAATGATCAGGTATAACTGCTTCCAAATGGAACCAGGTTAACGTACAGATAAAAGCCTCAGTTTTCACAAGCCTGACACAAGTTACATGTTGCCAGCACAGAACCATTCTAGCACCAAAGGTACAGAATCATTAGCGTGAGAAACAATACAATGATGTATACCAAGTAATTCTTCAGAAACAGCACCCTTTACAAAAAGAAATGGCAAAACGAGAAAGGAAGTAGCTTAAGTCATCCCTAAAGTTGACTGCAGATAAATAGAACATTGTTCTTTCCCAAATGAGAATGTTAACATCAGCTCTGCAGCTCTAGTATCACAGGAAGAGAACAAGCACAAAACAGGCACTGAAAATATCGAAAACCTTAAACCAACCAAATAAATAAAACACTTTTTTTTTTTTTTTAAGCTGATTTATGTTTGGTAGAATGGCAGTAAAAGCCTCTACAGTCTAGTCCATTGCATACTCATTGAGACATTACTCAGGTTCAAAGCCCTTCCACATACAAAAACTGCAGTATTTCAAGTCATCGTGAACAAATGTCAGTCTTTTTACAGGGGCAGAAGCAAGGGCAACATTTTTACCAGACCTCTAAGTTTTTCTCCACACTTT
This sequence comes from Sagittarius serpentarius, assembly GCA_034782735.1. Lineage (NCBI taxonomy): Eukaryota > Metazoa > Chordata > Aves > Accipitriformes > Sagittariidae > Sagittarius > Sagittarius serpentarius. The sequence goes on from JAVKLA010000040.1 coordinate 16,645,033, forward strand.
TTATTCCCCTTATTCAAACCCTTGGTCATTCTGATAACATGGACTTTACCTGTAGCATGTCACGCATTTCTCTTCTCAACTGGCCAAGATCTTGAAGTAAATCATCTGCTTTTTTCACTGTTTTCTCAATTGAATTGCAATTTTGGAAGGAGCTTTCAAAAGCGGGGAATGAGTCTGTACACAAAGCAGTACACCTGATGGGAGAAACACTCTTGATTAAAAGTCTCATGGCTCCTCATGTGGTCCAACAAAGCAGTCAACTTTGAAACGGAGCATGAATTTAAAGTCCAAGAATACCAAACCTTTGTATAAAATGGAATTTGCTTTTTCAGCTGGGGTTACAGACAGGTTATTGGGCTATCTCTGTTTACCACTTAACACCTTCAGCTGGATCCTTGTATTTTAAACAGTGAAACTACATCTAAAATTCAGATCTAACAGAGTAACATTTAAACTTTGGATACCTTTCCATTTGAAGCAATTAATATTTCTGTCCATACTATCATAAGACAGTATATATGCAGCTGTTTCCCATTGTATTAGTGAAATTATGACATCATATTATTGCTTGGGGAAAATATGTTTCAGACTAGATGGCTAAGAACATTTTCTCACCCACTCTAAAGCTTAGAAATTGTTAGGTGGATGCTGCTCCTTCCCAACAAAGTGTTCTCATACAGCTCCCATAAGTGAGCAGCTTCAAGTCTCACTGACAAGGGCAATTCCACTTTCACACAATGCCCGTATAGTTGACTTCCTCACACTACTCCACAAGCTGCTGCAATAGAAGAAATACACTCAGAAGACAGAAAAGCACTTCAAGGGACACCCACTGACCTCTGAGAAAGGAGTTACAAACTATCCTTAGCAATGAGCTTTGATCTACCTTCAGTAGGACAGAAACGCAAAAGTAGTGCAGAATACCAGTACTCCAGGGTTTTACTTCAAGCACAGCTTTGTCAGACTCAAGGACCATGCCAGTGACTCTATTACACCATCAATATCTAATACACCTTTCTCAATTTCATGAAAACAAACAAAAAATATTGCTCAGTTTTGGATTGTTATGTCTATTTACCTGTCTCTCTCAGAATGCCAGCTCATTTTATTACTGTTTAATGCTGTCTTCTTGGAAGACTCAATTTGCGTCAGTGGCATTTCTTGAGAATTCAGAATACGCTCAAGAAGTCTCCCTTCACCTAAGGCAGAAAAAAGAAAGGTAAGTTTGTTCAATATATTTAATCATTTCTTTTCTTTTCCAGATATTTCACCAATATATAATACTCACCAAGGACAGTAAAAATAATTTTTAGATTTTAAAATACAGATTTACTTCAGATAAGACAAGTCACATAAAACCACCCACAGTAATCTATTTTACTATGACTGCTTTACATTAGCAAAGTCAGAAAACAGATGAATGAAACTGTGATGGCAATTAACTGAGTCACAGAGAAACATTCTGTCCATAATGTCACAGAATTTTTCTTCCTCCTTTTATCTCATTTCATTTATCCCCAGACCCAGGGAACAACAGGAATATGTGACAGCTTTGTAAAAAAAAGAGATAGAAGCAGCAGTCTGAGAAGGATCTGATAAAGACACAAACAGGCATTTTGTCTGTGATAGAGTACCATGGCTGGATCTTTTAAATGTGCCTCCTTAGTCTTAGATCCTCAAGCAATTCTAAACGCAACCAGCTAAAAAAAGATGCTTTATTTTCTGATGAAATCTTCAAAACTGGGTTTCATGCCACTAAACTGATCAAAAGCAGTAAAAGAAAATTACTTCCTTTGCTGTACATATGCTATTTTCATTACGATGGCCCGCAGACCCTATGAATGCATGTTTTTATGGAAAAAAAAAAAAATCAGTTCAAACGATGATAATGACTAAATTATTGGGTAGATTCCAAATTTTTCATTATTCTATACAATCTTCCTTAAACCTGACAATGGAAGGTCGCTCAATTTTTCATCTGAGAAGACATTTCAGTGAGCAATCATGTTGAGATGCTATAGGTTAGATCAGTACTGTCCCAAATGTACTTTCAAATATTCTGAACATATGTATTTAAGTACCAGCAACACAACAGCTCAGAATAGGTAAGGACCACATGAAGTAATCCCCAAGCCATACTATTCATACCAGTGGAGGGCAGGAGTATCTTACTCACAATACCTTCACTTGCGGATTTGGGATTATTTTCCTTTTCTGTCACAGGGTTTTCTTTCTTTGAGTTCTTCACATTTTTTGACACAGGTTCTGGAGCATATCTCCGAGGAACTGGTGTCTTTAGAGGAGATTTTTGTGTATGAATGCCACAACTTTGAAATTGGCTTGAATATGCTTCAGGGAAAAAAAAATGTTATTTAAATGTTAACAATTCTCTCCATAGGAAAATAAATCTAGAAAAAAAATCATGCCAACATTAGGCATTTTTCACAAAAATTCAAAACATGACAGAACTAGTTAATAAAGAGGAAGAAAGTTTCATAGTTACAAGTGCTACTATAAAGGGATCAAAAAACCTCTAATCATAGTATGAGCTAGTTCATTACAAGCTTCCACATAGATCATTATTCAATAAAACTACTTTAGGTTAAGCCTAGGCCTCTCTTGGTACAGAATAAGCAGTTAGTAAACACCAAACTCTCACTTTAATTTAAACGGGAACATTTTTAGAATAAGTGGTATACGTTATACAGTATATTAGGCAATAAAATCAAGTATACAGAAGGAATGTTCACTACATATTACTGATGGGATGTACAATCCAATATTAATGGAAACAAAATTAATGCAAAACTAACACTAGAAGTAAGATACTAAGAATTTGTCTTCACCTTGGGCAAGTGGACCACTGGTAGGAAATAAGCCCCTCTGACATGAAGATACTTCGTTAGTAAGCAATTGCTCTTCTGGCTTCTCAGATTGTTTTGTCATGAGACTGGAGGACGGTACGTGAAGTTGCTGTAAGCCTCCCGTGTTGACTGCAGAGCTAATGAGATGAGACTAACAGACAAAATTACAATGTATTTCTGATACATGCATAGTTTCCCCAAATAAAACTCTTAAGCATGAATACTTGCCATGTAATCATATTAATCAGATTTTTGACAAGCTATTTGAGAGAAACGTCATTTACAACAACCTCGGAACACAGACATGCTTGGACATTATTCTGCCTTTCAAAAAGCATGCAAGACTCTCCAAAGAAAGAATTTATAACTGTTCTTAGATCTTTAATCTGACTGGCTACTTATTAAATGCAAGTTTCTTCAATTAACAAAGGTCTAAACAATTTCTTATTGGGAATGAGAACATTTCACAATTTTTCCATTTACTTTCCACACACACAAAAATTAGGGCAGGGGAGGGGAGCAGGTATCTGGGACAGAAACAGAAACAGAACTTCTCCCAAAAAGATCTAAGCTCATGTGCTGGCCACTGGATCTTTCTTTCTTTGTAATACTAAGATATGATCCAAATTTTTATAACATTAACACTGAGATACACAAGAAGTTATTAAGCTAAAGCTGCTGCATTGTTACTTAGATACCTGAATATTCATTTGTTGCTCCTGTAACTTTTCCAAATGCTGAATCCGTTGCACCATGAAAGCATTCATCTGTTTTTCAAGCTCACTGACTCTTTCGTGACAGTGGGGCTTCTCATGTTGAGTCTTTGTATTTGTTTGCTGTTCAGCAACACGCTGCAGTTGTCTGTCTGTCTCCTGCAGTTTATGAAGTAATGCTGAAACTGAGTTAACTTTTGCTTCCAAATCATTTTGAACCTGCAAGAGAGAGAAAGAAGAAAAAAAAAAAAGGGAAGGGAAGGGAAGGGGGAAAAAACTTTACTGCAAAAGTGGTGCAAGCATGAAGAGAACAAAACACCCTTCCCATCATCATGGATGATTTGCTTCCCAAAAGACACAAATAAAATCCTAGTTAGCCCTAACGTTTAGTGGTTTAGCAATACTATGAAATTCTTCTAAAAGATAAATCAAACTGTCTCTGTCCATTTGCCCATTTAGCCAAATCCAAATCGGTTCTCTGGTATATTGGTCAGTAGCCTGAGATTACAAACACACAGAAAACAGTAAGCAAACACATTCAGTCTCTCTGGCTTTACTACCAACAATTTCAGGCTTGCTTAGAACATCTACTTCTTTAAGTGGACAAAGAACTAATGTTACCACAAGCTACTTACTTTAAGAAGCGGAGCTGTAGTAGCAATTGCAGCAGCAGTTGCTGCTGCGATGGTTGTTGCAGAATCAACTTCCCTGTGTGCTGACCTGGTGTCATGACCAACGCTTTCCTTTTTTTCTGTGGAGGTATTTCCTAAGAGCTGTACCTTCACCTCCTTAACTACAGGACTATTTTGAGTTCTATAAAAATAAACAAATGCCTGTTAATAGCATTTTTTTCTCCATAGCCCCTCCAAGCAAATGATTTCTCACATGTAGCACTGATATCACTACTTATATAAGCATTTCTCCTTGAAGCTCTTGACACCTAAGAAACAATTTTATTCTCATCTTTTAGAATGACATGAAAAATTTCTCAGGATTATGTTACAGATTGTAATATAAAAGGCATTTCCCCAAGACGACTGCCACCACAACAAAGAGTATGTTTACAGGTTGTATTTTGCAAAGTTCAATGTACTAGTGTGGTGGGCTGACCATGGCTGGACGCCAGGTGCCAGGTGCCAAGCTGTTGTATCACTCCCCCTCCTCGAGTGACAGGAGAGAGAGAGAATATAATGAAAGGCTTGTGGGTCGAGATAAGGACAGGGAGAGATCACTTAACCAATTACCGTCACGGGCAAAACAGACTTGATTTGGGGAAAACGAACTTAATTTATTACCAATCAAACCAGAGTAGGGTTTGAAATAAAATCAAATCTTAAAACACCTTCCCCCCATCCCCCTTCTTTCCAGGCACAGCTTCACTCTCGAATTCTTTACCAACTCCCCCCCAGCGGCACAGGGAGACGGGGAAGGGGGGTTACAGTCAGTTCAACACACGTTGTCTCTGCCGCCTCCTTCCCCCTCAGGGGCAGGACAGCTCACACTCTTCCCCAGCTCCAGTGTGGGGTCCCTCCCACGGGAGACAGCCCTCCATGAACTTCTCCAACATGGGTCCTTCCCACAGGCCGCAGTTCTTCACAAACTGCTCCAGCATGAGTCCTTTCCACGGCAAGCAGTCCCTCGGGCACAGACGGCTCCAGTGTGGGTTCCCCGCGGGATCACAACTCCTGCCAGCAAACCTGCTCCGGCCTGGGCTCCTCTCTCCACGGACCACAGGTCCTGCCAGGAGCCCGCTCCGGCGCAGGCTTCCCACGGGGTCACAGCCTCCTTCAGGCACCCACCTGCTCCGGCATGGGGCCCTCCCCGGGCTGCAGGGGGAGATCTGCCCCAGCGTGGGCCTCCCCGGGCTGCAGGGGCACAGCCTGCCTCACCAGGGTCTGCCCCACGGGCCGCGGGGGAATCCCTGCTCCTGCGCCTGGAGCCCCTCCTGCCCCTCCTGCTTCACGGACCTGGGGGTCTCCGGAGATGTTTTCCTTACATGTTCTCACTCCTCTCCGGCTGCAGCTTCTGAGCCCCAGCACTTTTTTTTCTTTCTCAAATCTGTTATCCCAGAGGCGCTACCACTGTCACTGATTGGCTCGGCCTTGGCCAGCGGCGGGTCCATCTTAAAGCCGGCTGGCATTGGCTATATCATACACAGGAGAAGCTTCTAGCAACTTTTAAAGAAGCCACCCCTGTAACCCCCTGCTACCAAAACCTTGCCACGTAAACCCAATACAACTAGTAGCAAAGTCCAACTAAATTTCTGACATTCAAGATTCCCAGCCTGTGGATAAACAGCATGTGTCCTTATCTGTCTTTAAAAATATTATATGGTTTTGGCACAAAATGAATTATCTATCAGAGCAGATCTTGCCTGACTCTTGTATCGTGAAATCATTATATTCAAATAGTCTAAAGACATTACCAAAAATATGCAAAATAAACAAGATACTCCAGTGAGCTCAGAATGATGAAATAAACCGAAAACACCTTCATAAACAGAAAAAGAATACTAACAGAGAACAATAAAGAATACTTTTTTCCTTACCAGCTATGCATTTTGGCAGAAGCTGAAGTAGCATAGTAGTATATAAGTACAGAAACAGAACAGCTGAGACACTAACAACAACACATACTTACTTTTGCTTTAATACTGCTCTCAAAGCCTCTTTCTGGCCAGTAGCATATTGAGAAATAAAAACATCATCTGTGGGGAGGGACATAAAATATACTGTATTGAGTTAACTGACACAAAGAGTCTCTTTCAGAAGTAAACACAAAACGTTATCTCAACAACATGTACAATTTTGCTGCAAAGAATCTGTTATCTGTTGAAACCACATTATCTATTGCAATAACTAATTGTTTCCCTTCACTAAGTAGCAGACTTAAATCATGATGAGGGTAAGAGTAGGCTTCATTTAAAACAATTTTATATAGTATTGAATGTTGGTATCAATAAAATCTATTTTGGTATGCTATGAAAATGACAATACCTTACCTTCATAAAATTTGGGGGAAAATGCCATATAAATGGTAACTTGAGCTCAGACAACCCATTCAATAAAACCCTGCAAAGTCTAACTTGAAAAACACTTAATTAAAAAAAAAAGAATAGAACTGTGATATGAATATTTTGCCGCAGTCATCACAAATTACAACAAATTTTCTTAATAGCTTTAAATTATGCTAAAAGGATAGCAGGCTCTCCTTCATCCACTGTTTGCTGGGCAGAGGTAACAACCTGAGATGCGGCAGGTTTGGTGTTTCTCTGCTGCTGATTACACAGAGCTAGTACATACATGCCGATAAGCCAGCTAGCTGCTGCCTCTAGGAGTGCAAAAGAGGAAACTAAAGTATTGGGGTTTGGCCTTAAATGGGAGTATTGATTTGTCTTTCTTTTCTCTACAACCACAGATATCCAAGAAACTTGCCCTGAAAACCTGAAAAAGTATTTTGTTTAAAAAGTCTTCAATTCACCAAATCTGATTGAAACTGACTGGCAGATTCAGAAATTAAAGGAAAAGGCATTGACAGTGTGACTTCTTAGATTCTTAAGGATTAAAAATATACTTTTTATGGTGTAGGTTGCTTGCAGAAAAATATGCATTTGTAGTACAATTACTTACAAAAGGAAAACGCCTCCAAACAAGGTGTTGTCCCCCCCCAGTTCTCTATTCAGAGACATGATTAGTTCGATTAGCAAAAGGAATCTCAACATTCTGGTGCACTGGTAGAAGTCCCTCTCAGTTAATCACAAGAGCTACATAAGCTACTGTAATGCCAGCAAGACTGAAATAAAATTTACAAAATTTAAGGATGTAAATTACAATTATCATCTTTTTATCAAAGAAACCTTTGAATATTCTCACTCAAAAGTTTCTATGTTGAAGAAAAATACCTAAGATAAAATTAAAGCTCCCTTTTCCTCTAATTAATCAGTTTTTTTTATAAAAAAGGGGCTGTAGCAGTACATCGATGTGTCTTACCTTTAAGTCTTCTGCTATCTTCCAGTAGCAGTGAAGGATCTTCTTGTACTGCAGCTTCTCTAGGATAATCCTTCAGAACAAGAAGAGCAGAAAGGCATACATCAAAGCCTCTGGTATCAGCGGCCAAAATTTTAGAAGCAGATGGTATTGCTAATACATAAATGTAAGCATCTCCACACGCTAACACAAGGTCTTGGAACAAAACATGTTAAGGTCTCTACCGCAGAATTGTCTGGACTTCGTAGTCAAGAACTCACACAACATTTTAGGGACAAAAACCCTAGAAACACAATTAAAAATAAAAGTATATGTTCTAATTGCTGACTAAGCGTACTCTCCTCATTTATGGCCAAAGAAACAGTAGTGAAACTACACGTGTTCATGTTTATACAAGCTGCTAATCTCAAACAATTCAGCATTACCCATACACACAGGATTAAGCACTCATAACACTGACTGTGGAACTGAAGGGACAGAGCTGTATTTTCTTAAGTGGAATCCATGAATAATCAAAGTCTATGAGGAGTTGTAAAGCCAAGTTAGGAAGGTAAAAATCTCTTACTTAACCTTATTTGATGGTGGAGTACTCCACCATCCTTTTGAGACTTTTGTTCAGCTCACTAGGTCTACTTTGAGCCATGCAATCCTTTCACAGCATAGGTTAATTTTATCCTCATGCATGCTTAGCACCACATGGATGCCCTAGAGACAAGTTTCCACTCTATGTAAGGGACCACAAACAAATCAAAAGGACATAAGCCTTTCAACTGTGTATTAAAGAGTTTCATATAAACTAATGTCCATCTCATTATCTATGGTATGAAGAGAAAAAAAAATTACAAAAAGTTTTAGGGTTTTTAACAATTATTGCGCCATCTGTGACCATCTTTTCAGAAGAAGAATTACACTAAAATTTAAAAACAAGCCTTGGTATTAATTATGCAACAGGCAGCAGTACAGTAAACAAAGCCCCTCCAAACACTTCAGCATTAGCATCACATTAGCAGCAACTCAAAAAGGAAAGCAGCTGCACGGTTATTATGCAGCAGCTGAGCCAAAGATCTGCTATGCTTGTACATAAGCTACAGCTTTTTGGGAAAAAAGCTGTTCTCTTAGTCTGAGATTGCAGGAACGAACAGTAAACTTTTCTTACCATCTGTGATAAAAACATGGGCTCTGTAGAATTTTCTACTGAAAGCAGATGTTCTGGATGTCCTTTAGTGCTTGGGACTCCTAAAATAAAAGCAGTTTTACTGTATTCATAATGATTTGTTAAGCATTTTCAGTATACCTTGACTAATCCAAAGCTCAGCATTTCCTCTGCTGGTATTTTTGAATATTGAAACATGATGTCTTTCATAACACAAATGACCACAGCCATCAAACTGAACCGTACAAACCTTAATGAATTCTGTGAGCCTGGATTATAGATTTGTTTTACAATATATGAAAAAGTCACTGAAAAACAGAGCATCTAAAAAAATCGACAATGTCTAGCTCAAATTCAAGTCTAAAGATCATAGGAACATAGAAAGTTACTTGTCTAGAGAGACAATTATAATTATATGAACACATATCTTACAGAAGAAGGACACTGAGGACAGTACACATTTTAGCTATGTCAGAGACGAATATGTTCTCCTAACACTATTAAAGTAACATCTTTTGAAGCTGTTTGAACCTTGACCCCAAGACTAAGATCCCCTCCCCATACTCCAAAGACTGTAACTGATACATATTTTAAAGACACAAAATATACTATCTGACCAGATAAGTAGCACAGAGTACCTCATTACAGTCTCATTCTATTAAAAAAACACTTAAAATTATTTACTTAATACTACTATAAATAGTTTGCAAAAAAAAATTACAGAAAAGGATGCTTTTTTTTTTTTTTCATTTTGTTAACTCATCTACATGAACTTCATTTGTACAGACAGTTGACTAGTGTATGTTGTTTGTGTCAAGCAGGTGGGGGGTTAGGAAGGGTAGGATTGGTTGGTTTCTTTGCTTTCCAAGACTACAAGGGAAGAAAAATAATTTCAACATGTCAAATTTAAAGTTATGGTAGATAGCAGGGAAACTTGGTCTTTTTCTAAGAGTTTTTTGAATAGTTGTTTAACTGACCAGCTCTGAAACTCATATTGTTTCACAAAACCTGCAAAAACTCTGGAAATTAAAAATTACAAGAGCTGAGTGACTTTCTCAGAATGCCTACTTCCAACATTTAATATTTTTTACATTTCAAGTGTCCAATGAACATTTCTTTAAAAAGGCAAGGTTGTACAGCTATAGCTTGAACATCTACTAGCTCAAGCTCTCTAGGAAAAATCACCTTAAAGAAGCAGAGAAAGAGGAGAAGTGTTTAAAAGACTTTTGGTCCCTCTTCCGGTATAAAACCACAAAATAATTCAGAAAATTCTATGAAAACACTAAGAAGGCCCAAATATTGGGACTACTCGGAGCTGTCTGTTGGCAGAAGCAATATTCTGTTAGGCACAGATTTAGCCTGCTGACTATTCTTTGGGCATAAAATTGAAAAGATACATACAGTGTCTAAAAAGATGAGCTATAAACTGCATTACAAACTATGACAGACTGAAAAGGCATCAATTTCGCTGACTTTCTCCTTCAGGTCCCTGCACATGTACACTGTTTTTTCCTCTGATGCTGCCTAAAACCTTCCTGCCTAGCGTATTTGTGAAATATCACAATGACAGTCATGATTTTTCTGAGAAAGATGGCAATCACCTAATTTAATGGGACTAGGAATCTGGAGTAAAGACGGGAGTTGTGTTAGCGGAGCCGCGACTGAACACCTCACCCCGCACCGCTTGCTTTTGCCGTGCAAAACAAAGTCTGGCAAAACAAACATAAACAAACGCAACTTTTGAAAGAGTGCCAATATTTGCATTACCAGAATACAAAAATGACTTCCTTAATTATAAAACTACTACTACATGACCGAAAACACCGCACAACGATTTTAACCTCAAACCTAAGCTAAACACTCACGGTAAATCACGCACCGGGTGCGGCGCTGCGGGGTGTGCCGCGGGTGACTCCCCCGAAGGGAGCCCTGTTTGCTGACAGGGCTGGAGGAACGCAGGGTGTTCTGTCTCCTGCCAAAGCCGCATCAGCTGCCTGGTAGGGAGAAACGACTTCACGAAGCTTCTGGACAGCGATCGTCACTTTTTTCACGCGGCCGCCAGCTCCTGTTACAGCGTCAATGGGCTTCTCCCTGTGGACACCAGTGGAGTGAATAAGGACGTCGCCCGCCGTGAGACTGGCCAGGGAGTCCCGGCTGAGGCTGGAGCTGCTTTCCACTTCCATGAGGATCTCATCACCCAGCTCTAGAAGGGAGTCTAAAAGCAGCAGCACCCTGACAAAGAGGCTGTCCCCACGGGCCGGGCGCTACAGCAGCAGACGCCCCGCCGCCTGCCCCCGCGCACGGAAAGCGTTCTGAAGGCACCGGGGAAGGGTTCCCCCCCCCCCGCATCCCGCCTCCCGGGCACGCCTGCCCTCCTCCGGCGGCCTGACGGGCAGAGAGCCCCGCCGCGGTGCGGCCCGGCCCGGCCCGCTCTCCGCACCGGAAGCGCCCGCTACCATGGCAACGGCGCCCGCCTGCAGCCTCACGCCTGCGCGAGGTCCGTTCCTCAATAGTGTCCGGAAGGAAACTAGTGCCCGAGCCCCGCCCACTTCCGGTAGGGCAGCGAAGGGGGGCAGATAAGAGGGCTGCGCTTCGGGGCGGAGAGTAAAGCCGCCGGTAAGTTCGCGCTCGCCGATTCGCCACGCGGCGAATCGGCAGGAGCGGTGGGCCGGCTGCGGCCGGGCCTTCCCCACCACCCCCCGCGTGGTCCGGGCTCGTGGCGGTGCGGGTGAGTCTACGCGCGCGGGCGGGCGGCGGCGCTGCCTCTCCTGAGGCGGACGGGCGGGTCCCGCCGGCCTCACGGCGGGCGCTGCGGCGGTGAGGTACGGCCTGGCGGGGCGTGGGTTGCGAGAGAGGCAGGCAGGCCGGGGCCAGCCCTCAGGTGCGGCCGTTACCGGGAGAGGAGCCGCGGGGCCGGCGGCCCTGTGTAGGGCAGGAGGGGGTGAAAAAGGTGCCGTGGATGAAGGAAAACCCGTCGCTTTTCAGGCTTTTTCCTGCTGCCGGGGCGTCTTTTCCTCGGCTGGGGCAGAGGGGAAGGGGCGCGCTCGTGTGCCCGCACCGGCCTGGCGGGCCTTGAGGCTGCTGGGCTGGGGCTTGGCTTAGCGATTTTCTCCTAGGGTAAAGAAACTCAAGGTGCCCTTGAAAGCAAGAACCGAAGGATGGAGTTAAAAAAGGAAAATAAATCAAGGTGACATTGTTTTCTCTCAGCTCAGGTCTTGATCTTACTGGGTCATAAGTATCAGCCAGGCCTAATCTAACTTAAATAGGAGAGCGCTTATGAAAAAATACCTGTTTTATCTCAGGACAGATGCACTTGTGTCTTGTGCTCAGTCTGTTCAAAGAGGCTCTTGGAGTGTCTGATTTCAGACTTGCTATGTTAACTCACCTTTGGTGTTAGGAAACTTCTACCACTGGCCTTTTTTCTTCAGAGTAGGGTCTAGCCCACAAGTATACAATCATCAATTATAACAACCTGTGCACCAGGTGCATCTTATTATCCAGCCACCTTCTGACCAGTCCCTTTCTTGTCTTGCCATGTGCCTCTGAAGGCTGACTGTAGCGTGTGGAGTGAGAAGAAAACGTTTGTGTAACCGCAGTGCAAGCACCAGTCTGAAGGAGAGCGGCTGGACCCGCTCCAGGTGCGGGGGAGAGCTGGGTTCTGCCCTCTCGACAGGAGGGGACGCCACGGGGCCATCACTGCTACCTCGCTGGGCTGGTGCAGGATGGAGGGTGGGCTGTGCAGACATGTAGCACCGGGAGTTCAGTGTTAAATTGCCTCATGCCCTAAATTTTACATGATTAGTTTAGCAGCCTGCTGGTTTCATAGGTATTTTTAGTTTGATAGCTTCAGTAAGAGAGCTCTTTAAATCAATGAGGGTTTTTTAATCTGATGTCAATCAAGTTCTAGCTGAGTAATTCCCAACAATAAAAAAAACTTTCTTTACAAGCTGTGGGTGCTTTATCTTGACACATTTCTTTGACTTGATATTTTTATTCTTCTTTGTCCTTTTTACGCACATGCACAAACACTTGCATGGTGTTCTGTGTGTACAATTGGAAGCAAAGGCTTAAAAAAAAATTGCAGCTTTCTATGTATAGAGTAGTTGTACCTACACTTAATTCATATTGTTAATTGGGATAACAACTGGGATGGATTTATGGTGTCTCTCCGTAGCCCTTCTCCCACAGTAAAATGTAGCTCCTCACAAAAAGGTTGAAAAAAAAACCCCAAAACACAGGGCTTGTTTAATTTCCATGGGAAAGGATGCTGTTGACTGAAGATTAGGTAATAGATACTGATGTTGATTACATCAGTGGGAAAAAAAAACCAACTTTGTAGTTTACAGTGCATGCTTCACCTGTAAGAACTCCAGGCTGTTAAATGGAGGCAGGCTTTTTCAGCCACCCAGCAATACAGTGATAATAATCAAAAGCTCTTGTTCCAGTTGTTAATGCTTAGGAGTTATGTTCATGAGCTGTTTGCTTCTGAAGGTCTGGAGATTGCATAGAATGGTTTGGATTGGAAGGGACCTTAAAGATTACCTAGTTCCAACCCCCTGCCACGGGCAGGGACACCTTCCACGGACCAGGTTGTGCAAAGCCCCATCCAGCCTGGCCTTGAACACTTCCAGGGAGGGGGCATGCACAGCCTCTCTGGGCAGCCTGTTCCAGGGCCTCACCACCCTCACAGTGAAGAGTTTTTTCCTAATATCTAATCTAAATCTACCCTCTTTCAGTTTAAAACTTGCCCCTTGTCCTGTCACTACACTCCATGACAAAGAGTCCCTCCTCAGCTTTCCTGCAGGCCCCCTTCAGGTACTGGAAGGCTGCTACAAGGTCTCCCTGGAGCCTTTTCTTCTCCAGACTGAACAACCCCAATTCTCTCAGCCTGTCCTCATAGGAGAGGAGCTCCAGCCCCTGATCATCTTTGTGGCCCTCCTCTGGACTCGCTCCAACAGGTCCATGTCTTTTCTGTGCTGAGGGCCCCAGAGCTGGATGTAGTACTGCAGGTAGGGTCTCACCAGAGTGGAGCAGAGGGGCAGAATTCCCTCCCTGGGCCTGGTGGCCACACTGCTTTTGATGCAGCCCAGGATACGGTTGGCTTTCTGGGCTGGAAGTGCACATTGCTTGGTCACATTGAGCTTCTTGTCAACCAACACCCTCAGGTCCTTCTCTGCAGGGCTGCTCTCAGTCCACTCATCACCCAGCCTGTATTTGTGCTTGGGATTGCCCCAACCCACGTGCAGGACTTTGAACTTGGCCTTGTTGAAGTTCATGAGGTTCGCACGGGCCCACATCTCAAGCCTGTCAAGGCGCCTCTGGATGGCATCCCTTCCCGCTAGTGTGTTGACTGCACCACACAGCTTGGTGTTGTCGGCAAACTTGCTGAAGGGTGCACTCAATCCCACTGTCTGTGTTGCTGACAAAGATGTTAAACAGTGCCAGTCCCAAGACCAGCCCCTGAGGAACGCCTCTCGTCGCTGCTTTCCATTTGGACATCGAGCTGTTGACTGCAACTCTTCCCCAGATACAGCTGGGGAAGTTGTTTCCCACAGAGTTTTGGAAGAGTTCTGACATCTGTAGTTCTGGCTCCTGTTCCTCCTGCCATGGAAACAGATAGATGATTGACCCAGGCTAGCTAGGAATCCTTAACCTAATCTCTGTTTTTATTTAATAAACTAGCTTTACCGTTTTTTAAAAAAGCTGTCACTATGTAGTGATTTCATGTTTCCATGGCAGTGGGAGTGACAGCTGCAGCAGAAGCAAATATTGGAAGTATTTTCCACATTCTAAAACAGGGCTGGGAGCTGGGATGGATCTTGCATAGAGAATAGGTTTGAATAGGCTAAAGCCTTTATTAACTTTGGAAAGAGGATGGAAAACCCATTATGCCTAACTATGAGAAATCAAAACCTCAAGTTATCCTTAACGGCTAATTTTGCTCAGAGAGGCTTATCTTAAAAGAATGTCTCTTCAGAACATCAAAACATACTTGGAAGAGCTCCAGAGCCCTTCAAGAAGGGAGATTTTCCAGCTGTTGCTACTTTTCTGGTGAACCAGCACATCCAGACCATGTGGCCCTTGTGGCAGAGGTTTATTCAGAGATAACTGCTTCCTTCAGTGTGACGTGTTTAAAAGTGCAATGCTGAATTTTCAAATCATATTTAGCCCAGAGGAGAGTAATCCAGGCTGCGTAGGCTTAAACCTGAAGCATGCTGGAGTAGTTTGAGCAGCTATGTAAGAAGCTCTGTGGTGTGTTAGCTGAGGTGCCAAGCCTCGTAATGGGCTCTTTCAACACTTTTTTTTTTTGCTTATGTCACAGGCTGGAGGGAAAGGCGACAAACAACAGGAAAACTTGAAATGATACATTTAACAGACTTTAAGAATAAACCAGATAGGCACATTTCTGGGAACATTCAGGTAGCACATTTTCAGATGTTGTCAACTGCCTGTAATTTATAGCTACTGAAGAGGTACAGTAGAGCCATATAATTTCACTGCCTGCTGTGTGGAAAGTGTAAAATGCCTGTAGAGGGACAAATGCCTCAGATGCTTAAAATCAGATGTTGCCATTGTGCCGATTTAAATGCGAGCTCTTTCCCAAGTGCGAGTGTAAAAGCTTTGTGGAACTGCAGTTCAGTAAATCTGTAATTTTAAGCTTGCCAAACTAGCCACAGAAGAACAAAAAGATCAGGTTTGTTATAAACAAGCATAACGAAGCAATTCTGAGTGTGAGAAAATGGCGATGACAGTTGAAGCTTTTAGCTTTCCGTGCTTGGGAGAGGACAAAAGTTTCCCTTGTTCTCTGTGGTTTTTAACTCTCTGTTTAATGATCCACTTAAACTGACTTGATGGAGTTGTCACTGCTTTATCTTCCACCAGGCTGAGAAATGAGAGAGTGGAATTGCCATCCATTTTCACTAGTTGTTTTCATGTCCACTTCTAAAACAAGTTCAAGGTTTACATTAACCTTAGTAATACCTTGTTTCTTCTGAGCAACCATATCCTGTAGGTTCTCCTTAAGAGTAACCTGTGTGACCTGTCTACCCATGAGGAATTCTTGGTTGTGGGGGTATGCGTCTTAAATCCAAGAATCGTATGTGCTTTTTACCTCCAATCCCTGAACTGGCTTCCTGTGTAGTGATAAAGTGTAACGATAACAGGCAGATGTTATAATTGCTGTGCTACTGGGAGGGTGTGTAGGGAGAGTGTGTTTGTGAGAGCTCCACAGTGCTATTTTTAGTTGCTTAGTTTTCTTTCTGTTGTAGAAGTAATTATTAATGTCGTCTTGTTCTTGTTCAGAAGGCTTGCTTACCCTCTCCCTTCCCCCTGCTGAGAGACTGGAATAGTTTAAGCTTTCTAAAACATGAATGTCTTGCTCAAAATTTGGCAAAGCATAATACAAGATTAATTGTAAGTAGCCCTTGCTAAAGGGCTAAATGAACTTTTTTCACAGTGATTACACTTCAGTGCTAATTTTTCTTGCACAAGTTGATGTGAATTAAATGGAAGGATCTTGTTCTCATCCATGTGTAATGTTAGCTTGCACATTATCACTTGTGATAGGCCTTACCTGATAGGTAAATTAAGGGAAAAGGAAGACTAGCTTTCAGTATTCTAGGAAACCTGCAAGGATACTGTCAAGCCTTAACTTGTTTACTGTGTTGGATTGGGAATGTGAGTCTTCCTTGAGGATGCTTGCTTAAATTCTTGGATCCATTGCTGCTCATTCATCACTTTTTTCTTTGTTTCACTTCCTTTAAGGCCATTCTCATTCTTCTAAGTTTTCTTGCATTTAATTCACTATATTCAACGACCAGAACATTTGCTCTAGTTTAAGTGTGTGGTGAGAATGCAGCTACACAGAAACCAGGCATCTGCTTCTCTGATGCAAGATGGCTTATGCTGCGTCTACTCAGAGTGGCTACCATTTTATAGTTGCCTTCTTTCTTTACTGTTTTTACAGATGACACTAAAGCCACTGAAAAAAACTGTAAGGCTAGAAAATGTTATTGCTTGATTCTCCCCCAACTCCTGCCCTAGCTTTACTTTGTGAGTTTGAAAGCATTTACAAAATACCTTTTTTTTTCCAAGTCACTAACTGTTTGAAATGATTAAAAAGTGTTTAAAGAACAGCAGTTAACAGGTGGATCTGGGAAGGTTTTATACCTGGAATTAACTTGAATGTTCTTTTAACTGAATAAATCTCAGATATCTTTCCTTCAAGTGGGTGGCTTGAAAGTTTGCTAGCAAAGTTGCATTTAAAGACACTTCAAGGGCATAAAATTCCATTCTGCTGTAAAATGTTGCAGTTCATATGTATGCTTTTTGTGTGAAACTTAACTTTTATCTTCAGAATAGGTGACTGAATTACAGGCGGTAGAATATGGCTGGACAAATATCAGAATCTGATCAGATCAAGCAGGTAAGATGAGTGGTGGCTTTGGAGATCTTCTATTACTTTGTCACATAGAGTAAGAGGTGTAGGGCATGGAGAAGGACAAAAAGTTTAAGTTATCACCTGAGTTAAGACTGCAGTAGTTCTGCAGCAACCAAAATTTAAACATTTGACCATGGACAGACACAGTATAGTATCTAATCTGAGTACTAGCAGCATTTGGTGCTGAAATCTTCTGACTGAGAGTAAATTTTTTTTTAGTGACTTGTCCTTTAAATGTTAGTGTCGCCAGATGGGCTGTGCAGCTGTGTGTAAGAGAAATTAACGCAGATTTTTTTTAATACTCATTGTCCAATTTTTATTTATAGTTCAAGGAGTTTCTTGGAACATACAATAAACTTACAGAAAACTGCTTCCTGGATTGCATAAAGGATTTCACTAGCAGAGAGGTTAAACCAGAAGAGGTACGTAAATGCTTTTAATGACCCTTTCGTAGAATTGCTATGTAACATTTAAATTTCAGAAGCATCTTAGAAAGTTTTGATCTTTCAACTAGCTAAAAAGAGAGTAAGCAGTCTTCAGTGGAGTATAGGTGTCTGGCATGTCGCTTGCAAGTGAGAAAGGAAGCAATTTAGTGGAAGGAAGGGAAATAGCTTGTCTGTAGTTTTGCTTCTCCAAATATGTCCAAAGGTGATGACAAATACTTCTTTGCACCCTAGCAGCCTGTTTACAAAAAGAAACTAACCAACCAAAGCCAAATGCTTTTGATGTGTTAGATCATCAGCTACAGACCAACTACGGGCTAGGACTTCTTGAGGTTTTGTCATTGTTGTCTTTTCAGTATGTATAAACAGGAGGGAGTCTTCCTGATCTCACTTGAGTCCTGGCTGCTTATTGCAATTCTGTGTATTTCATTCTCTGAGCTATCAGTGGAGGTTCTTGTGCTTCAGCTTCTGATGGGTGGTATCTTTATGGACAGGGAAGTTGCCCGCCTACAGCCTGCATCTTGTTCTTTGAAAGCAGAGGCCTACTGAAATACCTGTTTACCTACCCACGTTCCCTGCATTGTACAGAGTCATAGAAACATAGGCCTCCAAAGCTCTGGCTGTTAAAGCCACTTCTCTGCATTGCGGGGAGCTCCATCACATAGTCATCTGCAATAAAGATTAAGCTCTCGGTAAGATTAGTTGCATGGGTTTTGCCTCTCCTCTCCTGTTGAGAGGCTGTTTCAGAACCTCATAATTTTGTTGGTTAAAAGTCTAATAACCTTTGATTGAGTCTGCTGGCAGGAGAAAAAAAAACCCTAAAGTTTTAAACTAACCCTTGTTTTTGAGTATTTTCTGCCTCCTTGGAGTTCAACTCCTCCGTGCAGACAAAAATCATGTCTCCTTTCAGCTTTTGTTTTGCTGTGCTAAACAAAGCTCTGTTAGCTTCCCAAGGCAGATCCTTGTTTCCCTGATCATCTCTGCATCTGCTTTAGTGGAATTTTTGACTACAGGAGATCCGAATTATTCTGGATAAGGTCTTGTTACTGTCTTTTACCAACTCATTTTGAATTGCTTGAACAATACAAGGAGTGTCAGTTAACAGAACTGACAGAAGTGTTAGTGGCACAACCTCTTTACCTTTCTGTGATGGTATTTGATTTTTAGTAGAGGATTATACTTTCTTCTGCTACCCAAAGTGTTACTGGAATTTCTTTAAAAGTAACTGTTCGTATAGTCTTTCAGTAAAGACCTGGGGTCCAAAACCAAAGAATGCTAATCGGAGGGTAATTAAGATTATTTAGATACAAAACATATTCTTAGATTCTGATCTCCTTTTTTATTTCTTCTGTGATCTGCAAAGGGGCCATGTCTGGCAGTACAGGAGCTATCTCTTAATGATGGACGCTAGGAAAAAAACTTTCTTTGGGAAGTTTTGTCCATAACTATCCATTACGAGGTTTCTTGCAGAGCATCTGGCTCTCACCCCTGCTGGAAACAGGAGACTGGTCTAGATGGACCACTGGTCTGATCCGGTATGGAAATGCCTATGTTCCTGCTTAAAGTTTTAGTTCCCTATTAAATAATTAAGATGAATGCCTCCAGGAATTTCCTTTGAGATTCTACATTTGAAGAAGCAGCTTCTGACCTCTTTCCCTACAGCAAGTCTGCACTGCAAGTCTAGACTTCCCCGGGCACCATGTCATAAATACCACGCCCTCTGGGAGAAGTGGCTTGGGGTAGTTCCAGAATTCATTTCCTAGCCAGACTTAACTTCTGCTTAACAGGTTTTGCTGTGGCTGATGCCAGGTCAAGGAGAGAGAAGGGTGGGTGGTGGGTGGTGTGCATAGCTGCATGGCTTTTTTTTGTCCACTTTTAGTCCCTCTGCTTTTCACATCCCTTTATACTGAGCAGAATCAAAGCAATTTCTGGTTTTCTAGTCATCATGGAAAGTGGTTGTCTTTCCTTTCTGTCTAAATTTGTTAACTTTTACAGTGATAGCAAAATTTAGAACCATGGTACAGAATATCTAGTTGGTAGAAGTGTTGCTCAGAAATAGATCTCTTTCTCTACACTTAAAGAAAGAAAAAAACCCTTTAAACTTAAATAATACCGTGGGTGGAATAGGCTGTGCTACTTATTTCCTTATCAGCTGACTGATAGAACTTCAGACGGCACACTTGTTGCTTTTGTGAAGGTTAACAAAGCAAGTACAAGAAGACTGAGTAAGCTAACAGGAACAAGGTCAAAAAAAGTTTAAACTGAGCTAGCACACAGGAGACCAGATTTGGCTGTCAAAACTAGCATATGTTTGTAAACAGAATTAAAAAAAATAATTAATAGATTTAGTATTTATTGCAAAATAAAATGCTTGGTATATTTAAATTTCACAGGAGCCCAAGGATGAAATGGTAGTTTCTCTAGACCTGAAATGTTTTCCATGAAGACTTTCATATGAGAATGAATACTAAGAGATGATTCAGACATCCCTCAAAAACTAAACTTCACATTTTCCACTGCACAGAGGAGCTGTGCACAATTAGACCCTCATCTTGAGGCTTAACACAGAATATGAGATGTAGTCACCTAACCATTTATCCCTGTATATGATTATAGTTTGGGTCCTGTTTGGGGAAGTGTTTTAACTACTGTTTGAAGCCTTCTGTTTGCCTCTTCCTCTAGATGACTTGCTCAGACCACTGCCTACAGAAGTATTTAAAAATGACACAGAGGATCTCCATGAGATTTCAGGAGTACCATATTCAGCAGAACGAAGCTCTGGCAGCTAAAGCAGGACTGCTTGGCCAGCCTCGGTAGACAAGAGCACACTGTGCAGACTTTACAAGCAGTGCCAGCATTCATCGGGCAAGAAAACATTTCGGATTTTCTACTGTTAGGATGTATGTCTGGTAACTCAGAAGAGAGTTCTAGATGCTGCTCAGACAGTGGAAACCATGAAGGGTTAAACAAGAAGTTAGTCATGATGGACTGGCAATGGAGTCTGTTTCTGAGGTTCTTTTCACTCTACAATGGAGTGATATTGATACAAACTTTTCCAGGGCCCACAGACTGGTATGTTTAAATTTCAAGTGGGGTGGGAGGATTATACTTTTCTGCTAGGACTGGTTCAGATGAAAAAAGTGTAATATGGGAAATACACTTTTTTTATTTAATTCACATAAAATAAATGGGAACCATACAGTTGTATGTATATTCTTTCCAAAGATACATTTTTTGGACACTACTTGAGAGTAGTGTTTTGTTTGCTGTGGTCTCATTCCTGCACAGCTACTACAGAGTTCTATTCATTCATTGCTGCTTTAAGTTGCTGATAGATAACAGAATTAGTGACTTTGTTTCAGCAGCTGGGGATTTGTGAATATGCTGTGATGCACTCCAAGCACTGAGCTTGCTGGCAGTTTCCTCCTTTAATTGTGTGAATGCCAACAGAAAGTACAAGGTATGCACAAAATCATGTCTTTTTTGCCGCTGGATGAGTACAGAGAGAAGTATGGGGAAGCTAGCTGTTCTGATGTTATGGGTTCAGTTTAGGAAAAACACCAGTCCTTTGAAAAGGATCTTGATAGCTGAAATCCTGCAGTCAGATTGTTAGTGCAATAGAGTGATATCTAACAGGCACCTTTTACTTCAGTTAAAACTAATAAAAATGGTAACAAAAGGAACATCAGGATTACCATATTGATTTTGAGACTGAAACAAAGCTATTTCATGTCAGCTGCCAGGTTCTGTTATTGGGTAGAAAGGCAACAATAAGGAACAGAAATGGCAGGAAGCCTGCCCACATGCTTTTTTGTTACCTTCTCTGTTGCTTTTTATTTCTAGCAGCAGTTTGAAAGAATTATTTCCTGCCTGGTTTTTTTTCTTTACGGCTCAAACTCAGCTCCCCAGGCTGTGGATTACTAGGCCCTGACCACAGCACAGTACACTTGCCACTTGCACTGGACACTGCTCTGCTTGCTGCTGTTTAAAGCTGCCCCAGCTCTCCACAGAAGTCTGTTCATATGCCTTTCAAAGGTGGAAGAGACACGTATGTTCCTACAGTCTCATTTACATGTGTTTTGTACTAGCTGTATCACCGCTTTTTCTTACGTAGCCCGTGCCTTGTTACCTTGGAGATGGCTAAGAGCTAACGCTAAAATAGTAAAGGCTAAAAAAGAGCTGAAATAAGGCAGCAAGTCTCCAATGTCCTGTTTTTTCAAAAGAATAACTGGCTAATGTCTAGATTGTTTGCTACAATTAGGCCACAAATGTTACGGCCAATTAGAAAGAATATATCCATAGTGAAAGAGAAGTCTTTCTTTAAAGCAGTCTCTTTGTTAAACATTTGAAAGTAATGCATGAATGAAATTATCCCATTTTCCATTGTATCTTAGTGTGCAGAGAACAGTTGCTCAGAAAAGTGACTGAAGAGTTTAAGTGACAGGAGTGGAGGATGTTCAGGTCTTCTGGGCGAAGCTCCTTGGGGCTGAAGTGAGGGAGGGTTAAAAAAAAAATCATGGTTTTCCCTCATGTTTCAGTGTTTGGGGATTTGGGCGCAGG
Source organism: Sagittarius serpentarius (assembly GCA_034782735.1). Classification (NCBI taxonomy): domain Eukaryota; kingdom Metazoa; phylum Chordata; class Aves; order Accipitriformes; family Sagittariidae; genus Sagittarius; species Sagittarius serpentarius. The sequence continues at coordinate 16,667,192 of JAVKLA010000040.1, forward strand.
AAGATGTTTAAATATTTGTTAAGATAGATTTACTGTAGAAAACATTAAGCAAGTGTTAGAGGGACTTAGTTAATAAATTACTCACTTTCAGGTTCCCCATTTTCCTTTTATTCCAGTTTTAAAGCTGCCTTAACCCACTGTTATCCAGGGAAAACATGTATTCTTAAAACCTAATGAGATGTCACATCCCCATGCTTCTCCCCATGCTCACTAAATCGGTGGGATGAAAAGTGTCCCTGGAAGTATGAGCATCAGGTTGATAGCTGCTACCCTGAAATGAAGCTGGCCAGACAAAAACTCTTGAATTCTACAGGAGCAATGTGCTTATAGTGACTGTAGTTTGTTTATGGATGCACCTGTTAATTATGACTATTTAAAAGCTAACTAGAGTGGAAAATAAGTAGCAATGCTACTGCACAAAGATGCAGATAAGGATGGAGTCACTGGGTTGCTCTTTTGGATAACCAGTTTTTTCCTAGCTCGGTTTCACTCAAAAAATGTTGTGGTCTTTCCCCATCTTTCAATCCAGGTGACTGACTGAAGAAAGATGATACAAATATATTTTAGCTTGGAAGTGAAGTGCATCCTTGTAACTAAAGCATCCAGGTGCTGCAGAAAGCAACAGTGAAAACTTTCTTAAAAGGTTAACTTGTTTTGCTGAGCTTTGACTTCCCTTTGCTTCCTTGATGAGTTAGTGTGTCCTGATGGCTGGTTCAAACCATGTTATTTAGAAAACAGCACCTCGTAAGATTTTGTTAACAGGACTTGTGGGTTGAGAATGATTTGTGACACAGTGTTTCAGTGCCTCTCACACATGTTTTACCAGCATGTATTGGCAAAGTGTTGCAGCTGATCTTTCCTCCTTGGAGCAAGATCTCCCAGCACCCAATTCTCAAGAAAAACTTTAACTGCGAATGCAGGAATCAGTATTTCTACAGTGCCTGCATGAATGTCTGCTGTGAAGGCTGGGAATGACCACCAAGGCAGGCCAGGCCCCATGTTTTCTCTCCCAGCAGGGTATTCTAACCTCTGTGACAGAGCTTAATCTGGAGTGTTCTCCATCCCTCCTCTTGAATAGTTTCAAGCTTAATGAAAATGCACAAGCATAATGAAATTCAAGCATAATGAAATGCACAGTCAACATCAGAATCAAAATGAGAATACAGCTTAGTCTCTGGATCCTAACTGAAAGGCAACAGTGTTTAAGGTAAGGTGTGTGTAGAGCATTAGAGCATATGAATCACCTCGATGACGCGTGTTAGGTTAGGTGCAGGAACGGAACCAATCTTGATGGAAGGAGGAGCAAAGGGTGAAAAACAGTGCTGCTGAGGAAGGAGTATGGAGAAAGCTGTGGAAAAAGTGAGCCAGAGTGGAGGTGGGAGGGGAGAGAAGGCAACAGCAGTGCAGCCTGCCGAAAACTGGCACGATGAGACTGGGCTGGTGAACAGATGCTCATTTAGAGGTGGTGGTCACTGCAGCAGAGCCAGAAACACAGCTCCTTCATTCTGAAATGAGTGCACCAAAGGCTAGAAAAGCATGCAATTACTAGTCAGCCCACAGAAAACAACGATCTCAACAGGAAGGGTCAAATGAGAGCCTTGCTCCAGAATGCCCTGTACATCAGTGGTACTGGCAGAGCGATCAGATCAATCATCTGGAAGATTATAATAGATGTTCCCTGAATTCTCTCAAGGACAGGAGCAAAGTCCTAATTTCTGTAACCCCCAGCTGAGAGCTTCAACTATTGAGCTCTGTTGGACGGCAGGGAAAGGATGTGACTGTAATCTGTAAGGAAATTGTGGATTAAATACCTAATGCCCAGAGGCAGATTGTGGCTGTTACTTCAGTGCAAGGAGGCATTCCTCTGTACTCTTAAACACCTAACTCTGAGAACTAGAGTTTAAGCAACAGCTCTTTCTTCAGCATTTTCTGTTAGCTAGGTTACAAAGTCAGCACACAGCATTTGAGGAATCTAGTTCAGCTCTTGGGAAGTCCCTTAAGCTCAGCTCCAAAATTTCTTGAATGAGCCTGGCCCAAACTCTAAAACCTGTAAAAGCAATTGGAGCTTGTGACACCTAAACTTGCATCATGCTTGCACCTTGAGTTTCAAGAAGACAGCATTAAAAGAACTCTGAATAAAGTTACAGTTCTGCTAAATATTAGAATTTTTTTTAAATTATGTTTTACCTTAACTTCATGCTCCTTTGTGTTTTGGTGTTAGGTTCATTCTGTAAACACAACAGGGAGCATTCCACATTCAAGCTTCTGTAGTTCAGGACTGTAAAATGGTCAAGTCTGTTGTCCCAGGATTTCTCACATACAGAAACAGATGTAACTGAAAGACAGATGAAAGACCCTAATCATTCTTAAAAAAAAAATGTCTACACTTACTTATACAATGCTTGAACAGACCATGGCGGGCTAAATTTTTTTATCCTGTATCTCACTTTAACCTAAGGGAAAGTGAGAGGACTGCAGAGGGAGCTGGACTTACTGTGTACATACTTATGGTAGTCTACTTGACATACCATCATTTGTTCATGTAACGTGAAGGGGAGCTTATCTAAAGTTCAAATAACCAAAGTAGAAATCCAGATGGTGGCCATTTCTGTATTTTACACATCCTGCCCTTGTGAGGAGATAGAACGGGGGACCCTTGTCCCCTCTCTTTCTGTCCAAGGACTGACTTACTGAATTTCTGTGTGCTCCTGCCCCAGGGATGTGCCAGGAGCTCTTGTGTTGGGTCATGGCTGGGAGAAGAGGGTTCCAAACCTCCTTTGCAGCAAGGCACCCTCTAACCACCTTATTGGTAGGAAAGGGGTGTTGGCCGCCTCTCCCGCAGTGTTTTTGCTCTGGGGCCTGCTTAGATCTCTGGGAGAAAGCACCTCTGTGCCCCACGGAAGACGTGGATCCTCTGGGAACGGTGGTGGGGCCTGAGGAGAAGAGCACGTCAGTGCCGCCACCTTCTTCCCCGGGGCCTAGCGGCTCTTCCAGCCCTTCCCGGGGACAGCCTCCATCGTCACCCCGCGCAGTTCCCTTCTCCTCAGCGGCGAGCGCGGTCGCTGAGGCAGGAGGGCGCAGCCCCCCGCCGCCGGCCGCAGCGGCGGGCCCAGCGCGATGGCGGCGGGTTCTCCCGCCCGCCTGAGGGCAGCGCGTTCCGGGCGGCCGCCTCTGCCGAGCTCCCGCCCCTCTTATTCGGGGGCGGTGGCGGAGAGGCTGAGGGACGCGCTGGGGCCGTGCGGGCGGCGGGGGGCCCCCTCGGTAACCCGCCCTTCACGCGTGGGGGCAGAGCTGCGGGTCGCTGTGGGCTTCCTGTGGCCGGGGGAGGGAGGGGCCTGCAGTCAACGTCTGTGGAAAGGGAAGAAAAAAAAAAAACAAAACAGGTTTCTTTCTTACAGGTTTTTATTGCCTTTAGGGCACGTAGGGAGGATGGCTCAGAGAGGGAAGCGAACTGCTGCGGCCGGCGACAGGTGACAAAGGTGACCGGGGTGCAGCCATGGCGGGCACCGCTTGGCTGTGGGGCCCGGCGGTGGGAAGGCAGCAGAGCTAGAGCCACTGCCGTGACAGGGCTATAAACTGAAAAAGAATGAAGAGCCTAGAAAGCAACACCTGTAAGAGACCCGACCAAATGCAGGCAGTCAGGGACTTGGCTGTAAAAAGCAGTACTCTACAGAGAAGCTGCTGGGGTGGCACACGGTAGGCACTCGCAGGGTGGGAAGCAGAAGGAATCATGGGTTTGGTGGTGGTGGTGGTGGTGGGGGTGTCCCTTTTTTTTTTTTTTTTTTTAAATAGCTTTAAACCTTTCCCATTCCACAGGGGAGTAATTTTCAGGACGTGAATGCGCATCAAGAGAAACGGTTTTAAGCTGCGCATACACATAAACAAGGGGCTTGCTGGAAAAAAAAAACAAACACCACCCTTGTGCAATAGAAGTATTTCATACAAATTCCACATCTTGCCCCTCCTTATGTAACTGCCATAGCTGGCAGGATCATGGCAAATTAGGTCAAGCTGTACCCAGATGAGGGATTAGAGGAGGAGTAGTTTAGAAATAGCTGAAGACATGGACAGGGCTGGAACGGAAATGTTGGGTTACTCTAAAGAGGAGGTAAACAGAGACAGTGCCCCTAACGTCTAACTGTGTCCCTCACCAACAAGGTTCAGAGCGAGAGTTAAGCAAACACACTACTGATATACAACCTGCAGGTTTTCACAGCTGTAATGGAGCTCTAGTGCTGATTTTCTTTGCTGGCAAGCGATGAAACGGAGAAAGTAAGCGTCGCACTGCTTCCGTGTTTTTTTCATAATGAGTGAGCGGTACTGGTGAGTTAAAGCCAAGTGTCATAAAACAAAGACAGACACTTTTCTACCTTTGAAAACTATTGGTATAGGATAAGCAATAACCTAAGGGTACTAACTAATATAAATAGCTGGTAGTTGCAGACCTGAAGCATAACCAACCGGCACAGCACTGTTCTGAAACAAAAAGTAGGATTTCTCTGAAAATGGGAAGGAGCAGGAATAGCAACAGAAATAGGGCTGAGATAATGCAAAACAAAGAGGAAGCCAGGAAAGTCCTATTCTTAGAAAGGGTGAGAAACAGTCTGCTTTCACAGTTAAGATTGCCTTGTCATTTAAAGAAAACTGGAAAGATAACACAGTGAGTATTTGTCATTGGGCTGTGACTAATCACAAAATCCACCACTCAACTGCATTAAAACAAGCACATATCCAGACCAGTAACACTGTAACACGAAAAACTGAATTTACATACTCCTCCAAAGCAATGGATGAGACTAATAAATGCTTGTGGAATTTGAGGAACTCAGATTGCCAAAACAAACAGAAAACCCTCAATAAATACCAGATACTTAGTGGTAACTAATAAAGGTGAATAATTTTAAACTCTCCCAGAGACCTCTTAAAAAAAATCATTGTATTTGGTAGAAGACCATTTGGTAGAGTGACAGCTTTTCTCAAAATTTGAGGGTAATATCTTGATAAATAGCTGTGAGCTAATCATAAACTGTTTTTCCTAAGCCCTGGAATTACAGTGAATCCATCTCTGGTAATATCTCACTGGTTCCACTGCTTTATTATGTTGCTTACATCTCCACACAGAGTCTTTATCCTGCATTCTGCAGCAAATAATAAACTCCTAAGTACAGAGAAGTAAAAATAACCAAGATTTTACTGCACAATATCTGCAAAACGCAAGGGCACAGCGAAGTAAACAGCTTGACATACTTTTGTTAACACATTCATCTTTTGTTTCAGCTTGTAAATCTGTCTTCCAGCTCAACCGTCAGATTTGTTTCAAGCAATCAAATCAAACATGCTCTTTTCTTAAAAATAAAACAGCAGCATTTCTCAGACTTACTGCTGTAAAAGAATTCCAGTAAACGCTGCCCAGAAAACCCATTTGGCTGCCTCAGGTATCCAAGAGTATTTTTAATGGGGAAAAGAAGAACATTTTATAAGAATATTCGTTTTTGTAATGTGAAATTCCACGTGGCTGACAAACCTATCTGGAGATAGGCGGCTCTCAAGAGCGGATAGTCTAAGACACAGGAGTTTACAGTCCTAAGATTCAGATTCTCTTTCCAACTCCCCATCAAAGCCATCCTGTGCAATTTTGGTAGCCATTACTATGTGGCTCCCTACACGTAAAATAAGACTATGTATCCATTTTAAAAATTTCTGCCTAGATTATTCTAATACTGCACCTTTAAAAAAAATTAGATTCAAGTGGAACTTACGCAAATACCACAAACAGTGAAGAAGCGATTTCATCGCTTGTTCTCTTCTACTGCTGTCCTTGAAATTAAAGGTCTTTGCTGCTCCCCGTGAAGGTCAGATACATTATATGCCTCATGAAGATACACGCTTTTATTTGCCCTTGTTATGCTTTTCTTTCACTACTAATTACTACTGTAAATCCGTTTAACCGCTGTTGAAATAATGGCTTGTTACTATTGTTCTGACATCTTTGCTTCTCCAGCCTGATCTGTTCAAACCGATTAAGCACGAGAAGGTTTCTCAAACACAAGGAATCTGATCTAGGAGCCAGAAACAAGCAGAGATTTAACTGGGTGTTGCTAAACTTACATATTAGAGAGAAAATAAAAGCTCATTAGTATTACATGTAGCTGGTATACTTTATGAAAAGAAAGTAAAAACTAAAATAAGAAGGAAATGAACATTTTCGTACCTTATGTGCTTGCACGCAAATGTTCCAAGTTTTCTTCCAACTTTCAGATATAGGCTAATACAAAAATAAAAAAATCTGCCAGAAATCTGACAGTTCTATCAGTTGCAGGTGGTGGGGGGAGAGTCTGAATTCTCTTACAGCCCTGTTCTTTTTAACAGTTCTAACAGCAGTTGATCCCATAATGTTAATTCTGGTTTTTTACCTCCTAACTTAGCTTGAAATAACATGTAATCATTGAGAAAAACTGTCAACGAGTAGAAGGCAGAACTGTGTGAATCCTGCCAAGAGGGTGCTTTATTTTTGATTGCTCTTGCAAACATGATACCTAATCTCTTACTAAAAAAAAAAAAAAAAAAAAAAATTCCAATTAAGTATAAATGAAATTACTACATCCTCAACAGCATAAATTTTCATTTAAGGCAGTGGAAGACAGTTTGGAATTTCTTTTATGTCAACAAAGGAGGAATAAGGGGATTATAGTAAAGTTAGAAATAAAAGACCTATTAGGGTTTCTTGTTGATTTCACCTTTAGTACAGGATAGTCCCGTATTATATAGTTAATCTTTTCTTCCCTGTGGTATTTTTAAATGTCGTAAGAAACTACTTTAAACATCTACTGAATAATCTGGCTAACTGATAACGCTTCTTGCCAGAAAGATAAAACTAGGGAATCAGTAACATGCTAGAGGCTTTGCCAGTGGCCTGGCAGAAAGTCCACCTTTTCTTGCAGGTTTAGTGTTCCGCCAGAACAGCAATGTTAGTTGTTACTGGGGGGTGTGGGTGGGTGCGAGTCCGTCTGTCCGATAAGTACTCGCGCATGGTAAGCAGGTGGAAAGTGGACGTAAGGAAGCAAGTTCTCTATGTCAAGGAGCAACCATCTGTTAGAACGGGTTTCCACGTTTCAGGGAACCATCCCTTCAGTCTCCCATGCAGTATTTTAAACATGCCTAAGAGATAAGGAGAAGCAGGCAGCGTACACACTGTGAACACCGATGCCGAAGTACAGACGGGTAAGGGCTCATCCATCATCTGTGAATGCCAAGTGTGTATATGCCTGTTTAAGGTCTCACACAGCTTATAGAGAGGTTAGATATCTGCGTAAGATAAAATTAATCCTATTATTTCACTGAATTTAAAATTTACTTCTGCAAATACTGAACAAGGAAGATAATCTGAGAAAATGTGACCCATGTTATTTCCTTTTAAGTGAGTATTGCTTTTTATTCATAGCTATTATAAGATTAACAGTAAAAGTTAGCTCTGAAAAAAGTTTTTACAACAATTTATGGAGATCAATTTTCCTATTTAGGTAAGTCCAGACATTTACAAGAACAATCACTTAAATAAAAATAGAATATAAAGCCTATGTTTAAAACATGGCCTTTATTAATGCTGTCTAGTGAGCTCCATATTTATCTTACATTGAAATAGTTCCGCTTTGCTTAAGAAAAGACAGAAAAAGTGCATTTACAAGAGTACTTTTTCTTTAATTTTCTGCGAAAATGGAAGGAATTGGAATCACAAGTTGACAAATGTTGTAAAATGAAATTTCAAGAAACATCAATTTTAGTAATGCTACGCCATCACTAGTGTTTCGTTCTGACTTTCTGCCGTGTGAACCAGAATATCCTGATATACAGTCTAGAGCATCTATGTTATTACTCTACAGTATATTGAACACAGAAAAAGGGGTTAAGAACCCCTTTCAATGTACAAACATGAATAAAAAAATTGATAAAAAATCACTTTTATACATAATGTATATGCAAACTGTTTAAATACATGGTTTTGGAAGAGTTATTTACAAACTGTATCTGTCTGTGGGACAATCCACAGACAAAGCATACACAGTTGCTTTACTTTATTGTTGCATCTCAACTTTGGGAGATATAAATTCATTCGGCAGTACAGCAAACATAAGAACTTGTGACAAAGTATCTTAAGGGCAACCCAATAAATTTTGTTCCTCAAAACAATGTAAGTACTAGGACTGCCAAAGTTTCCAAATAAAGTCATAGTTTAATCCAGATGCCCGCTTACAGACCTATGTTGTGGAGGATACGTAGACAGACCCACGGGAAATACAGGCACGGCTACTGGATAAAACCTCCTTAAGAGCCATAACTGATAACTATGTTTTATCGAAAGAGTGAACTAACCTAGAATTTTTTTTCCAATTTTATTAATATTTTAAAAAATACATAAAAATACAACATCCAATGTCTGAATAAATATATTTAACAAGTTGCAAGATACCTTATTTTACACAAAAATTTCAGCTTTAGAAATCTTGTTAAATAACTTCATTGTTGTTATATATTTCATTTTTCGTCTTTTTGTAACAAAATAAAAACTCTGAAATTACATAGAAAAAAGACAAAATATTTTTGTCAAGGGATAAGATAGTCCACTGAAAACCTATTCACAATTCCACTGTAAACATTAATAAACATTAAAATATTTGCATAATTGTGTGCTCAAAAATCCTATAAAAAGTGGAAGACTTATTACAACTGTAGTTTTCAGTCAACTACACTTCCTTTCACAATTTATTTTGTCCCATTTACACCTTTAAAACTGGGCACATTGCTGAACACATACTTTGGCAGTTCTGTATAGCAAGTGCTTCCGCAAAGAGGAACTACTCACCAAGAGTTAATGTACAGCTCGGTGAAAGTGCAGCAGTTACTCAGTTCTTTTGGATAATACTCTGATGTCTGCTTGGTGCACTTGCTTTTCTAAGATCTCCCTAGAACAGCTGAATGCTTCATTGGACATAACTTTTCAAATTTGATAAGTGCCCTTTCTCTGCATTAATTAAAAAAAAAAAAAAAAACAAAAAACACAACAAAGAAACAAAACCAAAACCAAACACAATGACAAGCATGTCACATTGTGCCTACAAACCTTCAGTTACCAATGAGCTTAATTTCTCTGACCAGTAAATTAAACAAAAGAAAGAGGGTAGGAGGGGAGAACAGGTACAGTCCAGCAGTGGAAGTGTGTACAGAATATACTTGGCAATGTCAAACCAGTTGAGTGCTTTCTGTGGTTGACTTTCAGGATTTATGTCCATGGCAGCAAGTTGCTGGCAAGGCAGAGAAATGTGTATCACCTGCATTCTACAGCGAGCACGTTTTGTGGAGGAGAAGATGATGATGGACTCATTCCAGTGTCTGATGAAGCAGATGACATGGATGCTCCTGTATGTGACACTGAATATACAGAACAACAGATCAGCATCAGATTATCAAAGTACATGTCAGAATGAAGGTTTCCTTGGTTATTAGGTTGTTTAAAAGACCTCAAAGAAGCGGCACAGTCACAGAAAACAAACAGGTTTTTTGTCAATTGCTTTCACTGCTATATTCACACTAGCTGGATGAGTAACCTTACCCTTTCTGCATCACAGACCAATTGAAAAGATAAATCAGATGAGTCATTACGCTGATTGAGAACTCAGACCGAGCTTGCGCTAGGAAGCCCAAAATTTTAATACACAGTTTTAAAACAGTGAAAGTTTTGTTAGGTCGGAGTTCTGAAAAGCCACAAATATTCTTTCTAAATATGTATACATACAAACAGGATAAACAGATGCTAACACTTTTTTCAAAAATACTGTCAATTAAGTTGCTTTGAGTTATGTATTTTCAAGAAAATTAATTTCTCATGGGAAGCATAAAACAAATCTGAAAGTTACCTTCTCTGTCTTTCTTTTTTAATCGTTTTCTTCTCCTGTCTATGGTTGCTACTTCTGACTTCAAGGACATATAGTATTTTCGTATTTCCTGTAGTTTTTCTTGTAAGAAGGAGATCCTTTCAGTGCTGCTCATATTGTCTAGTTCATCTTAAAAGTGGGAAGAAAAGAAAAAATGGCTTTATCAAGGTGATTTTAAAAAAATTAATGCAATTCCTAAGAGTATACAAGATGCAGTATAAAAGGTAACACACTTCTGTAACTACGCCATAAAAGGCCTATACCTAATTTAGAATCCCAAAATTCACAGAACAAATTTTCTCGTAAATTCCCTCTAATCAAGTCACTTAAGAATCCTTACTGAGTTGAAAACTCCATTTGTATACTCTAGGCGAAGCATTCTGGTGGTGGTGTTTCTCTCTGTGTTTATCCTTATCCCCATCTTTGATGTGAGGTGAAATCACTCTTGCAGGTGATCGAGAAATCTTTTGTGGTTTGGATGCATTTATGTGTTTTACAGGAGTACATTTACTTGAACTGTCCAGGACAGGAAGGTCTTCACTGTCACTACTTTGTCCTGCAGTAAGAGAAATGTATTTGGACTTCAAAAGAACAACCGTGACATTTTAAAAACTGTAGTTATAGACAGAAAAAATGATTAAGAAAAAAACTGCTCCTCCTTGCTCCGAAGATCCCAGAATACACACAAGGAAAAACCATACCAGATTCAATGTATAACCTTATCAGGCTCAATGTGCACTGAACTCTCAACTGTACTGATCATTAATGCAGAAGTCACGGGCTGACTAGGCCTTCAGTTAAAAAGAGACAGTCAAATTTTTTTAAAGAAGCAATGAAGAAGGTTATTAAAATAAGAAAAGATAGCTTATCAGTGCTCTACTAAAGTCACTTATTTTGGGGTTCTAATATAAAGCAGACAATACGATTCCTTTCTTAAAGATTAAAACTGTATTAATATAGGTAGGTAGCACATGATTGTGTACATTTACCAAATTGTTTTACACATCTAAAGGAACAGTTCTGAAACATGACTAAAAGCATAAAAGCTTTAACATGTAACAGAAAATTTTAAGCTGATACATGCAAATATTTTAGATTCCCACAATAACTGCAAAGTTTTACACTGACCTGTTAAATATGTCTGAATATTACATGTCAGATAATGTAACATTTTAGTTTGACACTTAAAAGTTACAATAATGCTGCCACGGGGCCTAAATATTGATTCATTCAATACAATGATCACCAAAAACGACCTACAGAAACGCAAAAATCCAGATTCCTATAGCAAGTTAAAAAATAGTCACATGCTTGAGATAAAACCACACAAGATTCCTTTTGCTGAAGTTATTCTTTAGCATCAAACATTTTTTCCATACTTCATAAATGCACTTCTTCCCATGAGAGATGCCTATCATGAGACTTCAAAGGAGATGCTTCTATTCAGAACAAGCTCCCCTCTCCCAAATTCATAACCAACCCAGTATATAAAAATCAGCATAATAGTAAATATTTAGTAACTGCTAATATACACAGTTATTAAAAGTTTTTCCTAACAAAGTAGTTAAAAATAGCCAAGAGATTTCCCAGTAACACTGCTACCACGCACCTGGTAAGTTCTCTCCAGTTAACTGCCAATAGTCATGATGAATAATAATGCAAAACCCTGACAAGGAAGTCCCGTCCGACAGAAATAACGGTGAACAGTGAGAACAGTGGGCCCTTATACATGTTTATAGTACAGCATAACCTTCCCCCTCTCCCCTTCCAGGAATGTACCTGTTCCATTCTTTTCATTTTTGGCTGCAGCACTTGTTCGCTTTGGAGTACGCTTTTGCTTTTTTGCCAGTGTTCCACTATTGCTATCACTGGGTCTTTTCTGACCTAAATGAGAAGGGGGGAAAAAAAAAAAAAAGACCCCTCAAATGTTTCTGCTAACAGCAAGGGTTTTTTTTATAAGCAACAGCAGAATTTAAAATCAGAAGACAAAACAAAAGAGCAATTTTTAGCAAAGTAACAACCAGACAAAACTTCAGAAATCATTACAGTAGAGAATGACTTTTCACAGGAAATACTCACCTTTCTCTCCAATCTCTCTCTCTTGCACGGCTATACTACAATTGCTTGATGTAGTACTGGCTTCAAATCCATTAGCAGACTCGCTTTCACAGAGACCTTCTTGCGACTCTTCTGCCACACTGTCGACTTCAATAGTCATGTCACTTTCACTCTTGATACTGCGCGATTCGTCCTGACTAAAAGTAAGAGGTGAGACCACGGAAAAGCTCGACTGGACGGCAGGGGGTAAGGCAGATGGATTTGAATTTGAAGCATTAGGGTCTGGCTTTTCTGATATTGTATCTTCACTGCTGCTCTTCTCCTTTTCATCCAAGTCATCCAAGTCTACTTCATGGCAGAGCAAAGTTTCAGGACCAATCTGTGGCATTGCATCATCCTCATCTTTTAAGGGAACATTCTCATTTTCTTCAGGTGGACGTTCAAAGTTCTCATTCATCAGCTCTTGACCGTGCTGAACCGATTCTGCCACCAGGGATGGCATTTCCTCATTTTCAATTCTGAGGGACTCTTCAGCCTTCAGCCCTCTACATTCCTCTGCTCCAGTACATTCATTGGTCCTCTCTTCAGATACAATATTTGGCACTTCCATCTCATTTTCTCGTCGATTTCTCTTCTCAGGCGATGCCTGTTCCAAAGTTTTCCTTTTCAAAAGCTTCTTATCTTTTGCAGAAGGTTCTGTTTCACTTTCAGTAGTGCTGGAAATTTCTTTACAGTCTAAGGAAGACATGTCTAATCTTTCAGGTTCTGTGAGAGATTCATTTGCCACCTCTTCTTGGCTTCCTGGTGAAATCTTTGCATTCTCTAAAGAGGGATCTTTTGTCTTGCTCCTTCTCCCTTTTCCTTTAGGTGATTTTTCAGCCTCTCTTTTGATTTCTTCTATTTGTTCCGTTTTATTTCCAAAGATCTGAACAATTTGTTCACTTTCTTCAACTTCCAGTTTCAGTGTTTCTAGTGGCTGTACTTGAGTCCTGTCATTTTCTTTCAATGCGTGAGGAATCTTTGGGTTTTCTTCATCTAGCTTCTCATCATGTAGTTTTTCACTTTTTTCCAGTTCTGAAGGTTCTGGGGAAAATTCTTCATTCAAATTCTTTTCAGATGACTCATCTGCTTCACTGTCAGATGAGCCAGAGTCTGCAAAAAAATTTTAAAAAGAAGGAAATCATCAGTTACAACACAATTTCTTTTTTTGACCACACAGAATTTTTTGCCAGTAATCTGTGATGTTCACATCCATTTAAAATAAACAATTGCAAACTCAAAAATCCTGCATTATTCAAAACACTTATTACAGTTCTTATTTTTACTCAAAATTACTACGAAACTACAATAGTAGTAGTACTATCAGAGTTCAAGGAGCATCCGGATGGTGCTCTTACTCATATGATTTAGTTTTATGTAGTCCTGCGAGGAACAGGGAGTTGGACTTGATGTTCCTTATGGGTCGCTTCCAACTTGAGGTATTCTATGGTTCTACTATTACTATTTCCTAAATAAGCCAATATAAACAAATTACAGTTTATAGTAGCAAAAATAGTTTTACAGATTCCCATCATCTGGTATCTACCTGTGGATATTGCCTCCCTCACCTGACATTACAAAAACAAAACACAAGACTCCTCCCCTCCATGCACCCCCAGATAAAAAAATAAAAAAAAAAACAAAACAAAAAAACCCACAACCCACAAAAGAAACCCCAAGCCCCAAACCCTTCCCCACCACAATATGGACATTTCATTGCTAAACTACTGTACGAATCACGCACCATATACAGAGCAAGCATTATTACATTACCAGAAGATTATTCAGACACCCGTACTAAAAGGAGACAGTGATTTCACTTCAGTTCTTGTTCACAGAGGCTTAGAAATACCAAAAATATTGCTGTCATTTGTATATAATTAACAACTCTGCTGGACAATGTAGTACTGAGGTCAAGGACTTAATTACCACAATAAAGACATCATTATACCACTAGATTTGGTCTGTTCAAGATTAGGACTGAAAGGCTCTGGCTAAAGAATATGGAATGACTTGCGCAGTCAATTCCATGCCACAGCTCTTCTGTGAGCAAACTGTGCTCCTCAGCAGTGTCAGCTCGACTATTTCCTCAATAAAATTCACAGGGAGAAAGAAAAAAGCAAACAAACAAAAAAAAAAAGAATCAAACTTCTTCTCAAAAAAGTACTGAAAAAACCTCAAATGCATACACAGGACTGAGATGACTCACCGTTTGATCCTCTATCAGAATCAAACATTCCTGAACTACGTCTCGTCTGCCTGCAAGGTGTTGCTAAAATCAAAAGTATTAATTTTTAGAGTAAAATCTGCACCAAAAATTTGTTTTGTTGTATTGCTTGTTCACTGACTGGTTAAGTACGACTTTAAAGCCGCTGACAGCACTGTGTTCGCTGAAGTTGTCTTATTAATGCACCGCATTACATCACTGTTCACATGCACCTCCATGCCAGAACACGAGTGCACCAGATGTACCTTCTGTTCCATTTGGTAATGGTGAGGAATCTGACAAGTTGTTCCGTGCACTTCTGGCTCCTGATTTACCTTCGCTATTAGGTGTTTTGGATAAACTGCAAGATGTGTTTGATGGAAGAGTAGATTTCAGAGGGGGTCGTCCACGCTTTGATTTTTGTTTCTCCTCATCCTTCTTCTCATCCTTTTCACTGTCTTCTTTATTCTAAGGGGAAAACAATGAATTTTTATTAATATGTTTCACTGCTGATCATCAAACCTTTTCTCCTTTTGCTCTACACTTCCATTAAAAAACTAGACTGTGGACTGAATAATTTTTTTTTCCTTTAAAATAAGGAACAGTGACAGTCATTAAGTATTGTACTACAAGAAACTTATTGAAATAACCATTACTTTTGTTTTTTTCTTCTGTTTTCTCTTTGGTCCTCCTTTGTCCACAGGCCAGATAATCCGATCAGCTTTCACCCATTCATCGTATCTAAAAGTGAATAACAACGTACTGCTATCACTACATACAAAAAAGTTGTTTGTAATATGAGGATTAAAAGGCTGAGTTACAGAAAATATTTATTAAGGAGAGGTAGGAAAGCAGAGCATGTATTTACAAACTCATGCAGTATCTGGCATTAGAAAGATGAATTACATTTCTAGCCCATAAAAAAACAACTATGGGATGGGGGAATAGAGGTGCAAACTTCCCTGTCTCTTGCTAGCAGAACACTGGAACTCAGGGGACTGAGTCAGCTATAAAGTTTGTGAATTATTTCACATCATATACAAAAGGCAGTTTTCACCACACCGTGCCTCAACAGTAAAATACACTTCTTTTTTTTTTGAAGGTAAAGTTTTTAAATTATAGCAACAAACTAGATGAGATTTTGAAAAGCACAAATACACTACTACTGCTCCTCAAAATCTCTTCAGTCATTAATCATAGAATGGCTTGGGTTGGAACTGACCATCAAAGGACTTCTAGTCCAACCCCCCTGCGGTGAGCAGGGACCCCTTCAACTAGATCAGGTTGCTCAGAGCCCCATCCAGCCTGGCCAATTAATAAGGGCAAAGGGACACATGTAAGTATTTGGGGGATACTCCCCCCATAAACTTTATGTT
>JAVKLA010000040.1:16682899-16724578 GCA_034782735.1 Sagittarius serpentarius
CCATCAAAGGACTTCTAGTCCAACCCCCCTGCGGTGAGCAGGGACCCCTTCAACTAGATCAGGTTGCTCAGAGCCCCGTCCAGCCTGGCCAATTAATAAGGGCAAAGGGACACATGTAAGTATTTGGGGGATACTCCCCCCATAAACTTTATGTTGCCACATAAAGAAATTTGCTTAGTTTACTTAGAAATATATGGAATCGGAACATCTCAAGTTATATACCAGAAGTGTTCTATTTTTAAAAATGATCAATTTTGTGATATTTTTGTCTACATAATCACAATGCTTTTAAAAAACAACACAAAAAAAGCCATCTCTACAGAAGTATTGAATATAAAGCATAGCTGCCAAGAGAAGTCTTTGATGAATTTTTGTCTGTAGTTCTTTGCTGCTTACCCCTCTCCTACCATCTCTACATGTAACAACTGCTCTTTATAATCAGAGTCAACATTCAATAAAGGAATACATTTTGTTGCCAAAATTTCAGTGCCTGATACACTTAATTGTACATGTCTTCACCATTATCAATGACTCCCTTAAATAAAAAAGTCTGATAGTGCTAACGCTAGCTGACACAAAAAATTACAGGGATACTCCTGTGAGGAGTGAGGATTACTCACTTTGAGCCAGATGGAAACTTGGAAACCTGTAAGTGTATTCTGAGATTTCAATGCAATAGCATCATACCGTGAACAAAATTGATAACACTGAAAAGTGTAAGAGAGTCAGATCCTGTTATGTTGGTAATTCAATTTGGAACCAAGTCACTAATCATCTTTCTCTTTTTTTTTTTTTCTTCTCAAAAACAAAAATTCTTTTGCAAATAATCCTTTTAACAAACAAAGAAATGAAAGGCAATTTGTTATCCTCACCTTACATTCCAACCATAGTAATGAACTAAATATAAAACTTCTCCATCATCAATTTCTGTGCTTTTAATACTGGCTTCATAAATTTTTTGAGTCTTTCCACGTCCATATTTTACTTTCACTTTGGTTCCAGTCAGGCAGGGTTCTGTGTCCTCCTCATCCTCTTCACCTTCTGATTCTCCTTTGTTCTCAGCTTCCTCCCTGCAGTAAAGTGCATTTAAAAAGCCCACTAATTAGTGACAATCAATGTTTTAACATTTAACTAGCATAGCCAAGCTACTACAAAAGAAAAAGGCTACAAGAAAAATTTTTTTCATTTTCTGTATCCTGTACTGCCTCTGAAGCTAGCTTGGACACAGCTTTTTAAATCAAGAACAAGACTTAGAGAGAAGAGGGGTAAGTGCCAAAAATATCCAGAAAAATTATATTGTAATTTAAATGCAATTTATTAGGTGTACAACTACCTCAAAGCTTAAAGATTATTTTTTTTAAATTAGTATTTTGATAATACAAAAAGAGGAGTAAGTTAACTCAAGTGTTTGGCTCCTAAATAAGACAGGAAGAACGAACTTCAGTTTTTAAGAGACTTGAACCTGACACACAAAAAAATTTCTTTCTTATAGTTTAGTTAATAGGCTACAGTTTACTAACAGCGCACATAGTCTGAATCGCCATCATAGTGGTCCTCTCAGGGATACAAACCCCATTCCATTGAAAAAAAAGTTGACTACAACAGTGTTTAATCAAAAGTGTCTATACAGCTCTTATTAGCTATATCTCTTATTATAGCTATATCTAATATTTAAACATTCTACTTAAACATATTTTCAAGAATTACAATCTAACCTACTTTTACCTATACTTCTCTCCCTATTTTAGGATAAATTTAGCATAATGTAAAAGTTAAACTACAAAAAAATCACCAAGAAAGAAAATATTGAAAAAGACTATGGGTTTTCTTTTAATGAAATATATTTGCTAGCTTTCAGTGAAAGATGAACTATCTTGTTGTGGCAAACAATTAAAAGAAAGAGGACAAGCACCATCCACACCACTTAAAGAAAACTCTTTGATGCCTTAGTCATCTGACATACTCCTGCGACCTCCTGCACACCCACACTGTACATTCATTTGAGGCATTTCTGCATGCTATAGTGTACTGCAAGGTATTTTTTTTTGACTGCACAGTGACACTTTCTTTAAAATAACTCTGTGTTTTTCCCACTCCTCAAAGCTCTTTAGAAGAAAATATGCAACACTTCTGTCAGGCTTTATTCAGTATCAACTTGTGTCCACACCACTTAGCCACATGGACAAGAAAAAGAAGGTAGGAAAGCCAGCTTAAACAGGTAAGACACCACCCTTGACCACGGCCAAAGTCAGCTAAGAGGTCTACTTCGGTAATAAATTAGTCACCTGGTCACAACCCCTTTGTAACCCGGACTATAAATCCAATTCAACTTGTCAAGCTTAGTCTCTGAATGCTATGTTCTCTTTGCCCTTCCATGTCTCTCCATCCCCTCCCTCTTCAACCTACCTCTAGGTTTCATTCAAACTCCCTCTCTCCTTCTCCTTCACTTTATTAGCTGATCCCCTTCCTGCCTGCCTACAATACATCAAGTAACAATAAAAACAAGCAAGCTCTATGTTCACCAGCCATCACTAAACACTTAAAAGCATGGGAGAAAAGGAGCTCTCTTTTCCATTTATATTTCAACTGCCCAGAAAAGTCTGCCTGAACAGTTGCTCACCATCCATACAGTACCTGGCATACTTACAAGCCTGGTCTACTTGGTATCTGTACGTACTGGTGTGATAAAACACCAACACGACCTTGGCAAGATCTTCAAGAAATGAAAGTGAAAAATGCTGTCTGGCATCTACCAGAGAAAGATGCTTCCATAAAGTACAGCAGACTACAAGCCTGAAATAAAATTTTCCCTTTCCTGCCTGGCTGAGTGAATTAGGTCCCCGATTTCCAAATTTTAGTTGTTAAGATCTCCAACTCTGTGTATACTCCTGCTTGGAGTACAGCTCAATCATGACACAGACATACTCGTAAGAAGGTGATAAAAGTTAATGTTTACCTCTCCCTCTGCCTCTCTTCCTCTTCATCTGACTCTTTCTCAGAATCATCCTGTTTTTTAATTTTTTTCTCTTTTTGCTTTGGTATACTTTTTCTCCCTAGTGGAGTTTCATTTTCTTTCTTTTCTGCATTTTCAGGTGTTTCCTCTATATCTTTGTTTTCTTTGTTACTGTCTTTTAATTTGTCTTGTGTTTTATCCTCTTCACTATCTTTTTTAGCAGGGGTTGCATCACGGGCAAGTCTTCTTCGTCCCTAGAACAGAAATAATATCAGTTTAATGACTCCTGTCAATTGTTCTCTGCATAGCCTCTCCAAATCTCAGCAAAAAGTGAAACATACTATTCCTGTACAGAAGAACAGCTGGAGATAACACCAAAAAGCAAAATATTCTAAAATCTTAAGATAATAACTTAAAGTCTTGTTATTGAGCAAGAAAGCAAAATAAAGCCATTCTGCTTGGTTTGGAATAAAGAGGAAGGGCTTCTGATTAACTTCTGGAGGATTTCAGGACATTCATTTGGACCTGCAAGGTCTGTTGCCCTCATAGAAAGGGCCAAAATGCCTTGCTCAACTACAGCAATAGCATTAATTAAAGTGCTTGTATAGGACTACTGAGAGAAGGCATCTTCCTTTCAGCATCTTCAGTCCTGATAGCCACCTGTTGGTTTCACAGAACAGAAATCTGTCAGCTTTAGAAAAACTGTAAGCATCGCATTTTTAAAAGGTATTTGGCGTAGCCAGGCAATTGCTGTCTGGGACTCTCTGCAACTGGTTCTTGGGGATCTAATACAGGTTTACCATTTTACTATTAAAAGTCTCTTGATAGGGTCATTGCTTTGTAATCAGAACATTTAAAATACATTATGAATGCAAGGTTAATTATCTGGAGGCCATCCAAAGATGACACCAATGAAAGCACTATAATAATTAACATTCACAGTAGTGTAATAGTAAATACTTTGGAAAAATAATCATTCATAAATAGATAGCTGGTGACTGGATTAATAAAATACATAACCAAATAATATTTAATTATTAACAAATTAACATAGACAGCCAATGATAAAAAAGACAAAAAATAAATGAACAAACTAACAAGAAAGCTAATGTCACACCAGGAAGTTCATTAAGGCTGATACAGCTTGGAAAAAATCACTTGCAGTTAGACAGAAATATAGTATGTAATACAAATCTAAACTTGTGTTTACACTATGTCTTTTCATCTATTAATTTAAAAGGCCATATACTTGCTTGAAAAGCTGGTTTGCAAGAAGTACTTTCATAGAATTACATTTTAGTTGAACAGAATCCTTACAACTTGAACAATTTAAAAAGCAGCAATTCCTTGTCCTTCGATAATCATGCTCTATTAAGGAACACAAAATGTCCTTTTAACAGAATTAACAGGAGTGCTTGTGAGCCATATTCAAATACCTTAAAAGTATTCTTGTATTCTCCATCAGGTTCAGTATCTACTAGCTGATGGGTCACTGGTCTTATCTGTGTAACTACTAATACAACCCTCACCTCTACAGCATTCAAAGACAAAGGAAGACAAAACTTAAAAGTGTTCCTCTCTCTACTTTTGTCTACATACTGTAAAACTGCAGTGTTTCTTTTAATAAAAGAAGAGATATTGTGATAAAAATCAACTCGGAGAAACGAGTCTTCCTTTGATTCTTAAAGCTGTAGCAGTCCCTTGATATTCCTGCTTCTTGCTAGAGAGCTCCAGATTCCATGTGCCTGTGGAAATTCTTACCCACAACCATGACTGTCCTGCTGAGTTTCACTGTTCTGATGATATACAGCTCTCAGTAGCTCTCAAGCCATCCCTGAATCGAAACACGTCCGACATCCAACATAGCCTGAGCAAATGCCATGCGTGGTTTAAAATATGAAGAAATAATCAAAACTGATTATATTCACAGGTATAACATAATTAACAGTTAACACCAACTCTGCCTTCACAGAACCCTGCACTACACTTGTACAAGTATGCCAACTTAAATGTACAATCACTCCACAAGGGAAAACTCATTATGTAAACTGTTCACTATACAAAGGGTTTTTGTCAAGCGCTAAATAGAAACCAGTTCAAACCACTTACCCTTGGGGATTTTAGTTCTATTTCTTCTTTTTCACTTTCACTGCTGGAATAATTTTCTTCTGCTTCTTTTTTAACTTCCGTTGGGGGCATTTTTTGTTCCTCTTTTACACTTTCCTCCATTGGTTCCATGTGTTTCTGTATGTCTTCTACCACTTTTGGTTCATTGTGATGGATGGTCCTAAACTGAATGTTTGCAGAACGGCAGTACTCTTCAAAACCATAAAGATACCTATAGATACAAATCAAGTTTCATTTATATTTCATGTTTCATTTTCTATTTATTAAAGTGCACAAAACTTTTCCCACTCACAGAAAAGCAAGAGGAGCAGTAACTTCGGGGGGGGGGGGGTGCGGTGTGTGGTGTGGAAAAAAGGAAATAAACAAAAATAAAAAGCCAGACAAGATTTTTAAATGAAACAATTATGCACACAAGTCAAATGGTGAGAAAGAATACACACAGGTGCTTCCCACAAATTTAACTTCATCCCCGTCCAATTAAGAATTCATGACAGCAAAGCCTAAGAACATGTACACAGCTTTGCAAATGCACAATGACACCTAAAATCAGCCTAGTATTAGAATATGGGCATACAAACAAGTCACCACGTGGTAACAAACTGCCATGCATCAGCTTGCTCTCTGGTAACTGTCTGTGTGCACACTCTAATCCAGCTATAGGTGGAGGGAAACATGAACTAGCTTATTCCTCAAAGAATAAATATGCAAGTTACAACATACTATCATGTGTCCATACAACATAATTATTTCCACTGTAACAGCAACCTCCTACATATGTACCAATTAGTCTTTTTATGATAAATACTCTTCTCTGTAAAATACAGACCTTAAATATGTGCCCAGTTCAAATCCCACTGAAGATAGTCTGAATATTTTCATCTTCATCAACATTAACATGAGTTGAGTCATTAGTCATCCCTATTCAATCAGCCAAATTTCCTTAGGTTCAAGTCAAGAGAACCTCATTCTTCCCTTTTACTCAAAAAGCCCAATTGTTTCTTGTCAAACTTCCAGGAGGATAAATAATAAAAATAATTTTTATTTAGAAAATGAGCTTGAAAAGTGTCATTCCTAAAAGGTTTCCATTTCAAAAGTTAAAATGCAACTGAAAACCAGGGGTCAGAATAAAAAGACTTATGCATTTTTTCATTACAAGCAGTGATTTTACTACTTAACCCTGTCACATCCACCACAGGAATGTACATAGTTATGCCCTAAAGCCATTATTCTACAGATTCCACAAAGATGATACTTAAATATGTAATCCGAAACATGTCTATCTCTATCAACATTTTTCAGGAAGTTAAAGAAACTGGCATAAAATTGTCCTCACTGCATGCAGCATCTACAGACTGAGGACAGGAGTCCATTCTTGTTAATCACCATAAACCGCAAAGCTGCATTTGCCGAAGCCTTTTTTATAAATATCATTGTTGTACTCTGAAACGGCACCATCACATGCTGAAAGTGAATGCTTCTTGATAAGAAAATGAGCAGAATTCTAATGTATTAGAGCAACAGGAACTTAAGCAGCCCTGAGCACTCCCTCCTTCCCTCCATCGTTTCAACCCTCAGCACTAGAAAAATGCTCAGAACTGTTTATTAACTGAAGAATGTCAACTACTGTTTCACTGAACTATCAAAAATTGCTTGAATACTGTACATGCTACTAAAAAATGAAAAACATTTTCATCATTATACAATACAAGAACTTACTTTCTATAAGCAGTTTTTACATTGTAGGAAGCAGCCGAGTTCAAAATAGGAATGCCAAGGTCCATATAAATTTGCTTCCATACAGCACCACTCTCAATCTTTGGAAAAAAAGAAAAAAGAGGACATTTTCAGGTTTTGTCAACCAAGAACATTAAGGAAGGAGGATATCTAACACAGCCACAAGCCACAGCCTTTAAGAATGGATACGCTTAGTTAGGAAACATCCAACACTTACATTGTCACACCCACCCTGCTGATACACCAGTCTAAAAAGTTTGAAGAGATTAAGGTCCTTGTAGCCCAGAACAGGTGGTTTATTGATAGGAGTACCTAAATAAAACAAAACCAGAAATAAGCAGTTATCACAAAGAAGAGCAAACTGCTTCTTCCATTCCTTTAGCACACATTCGATTACTACTATCTTTCTGCATTTTAAAATCTGTATTTAACAGTTCTAAGATATGTCACAAGTCAGTAGTTTCCAACCACCAGTTAAGGCTCTACCATCTTTTGAATGCATCGCACATTTCTGGATGGTTTATTAGCATACTGGCACCAGCTGCTTGATAACTATGATTTCTCGACCTCCTTTTCAGATTTGCGCAATAACCCCCCTCCAACTGGCTGTATCCCACTGTTCCTCTCTTGAGCGGGGGCGACAGCCAGAATTGCAGCAATCTCTACAGAACACCTGAAGAATGCTGGAATATAGCAATGTGCAGAGAGATTAACTCAAAAGACTGTGGTCTGAAAGGAACGGGGAAGAAGCAGAAATGTTGGATTAGAAAAAGATACAGAGGCAAATCGTCATAATGTAAAAAAGCATAAAGCCCTAACAGGACATGAATATTTGGGACAGTTCTGGGAAAAAGAAAGAATTCAAATCGGATGAGTGGCAATGATATAAAGAACAGTAATCAATTGCAAAAGGAGAAACTGAAAGTGACTTGGGGCAACTGGCTGTGTACGTAGACAGTATTCCTCCCAGCAAGGAAGATTATCAAACCTCTTCCCTGCTGCTTCTTATTTTCCTTTATCTTCTTGCAATTATATTTGGAGTCATTAAAATAATTTTATAGGACTTTGGGAATACTGTCATGATTACACGAATCAAAGCATTCATACTGAGAAAACAGAAAGTAGAATAAATCTGGTGGGAACAGACATCTTGCTATAAGACAGAGAAGAAGGAAAAAAAAAAGTAGACAGGCAGCAGAAAAGACCCAGTCCTGAAAAAGTCCTGTACATTGCTCAATCGACATACTAGCTTAAAGGATAGTTTCTAGACTGAGTCTTCAAATTCAGTGCACAAATGTTTTCTTCTTTTGCCTCTACAAGTCCCCGACATGGATCCCTACTTAGTTTGTAGTCTAAAAGTACTTAAGAAAGGGAGTGCAGATGGAGGAAAACAGAAAAGGAGGAAGAATCAGGCCTACTAGAAAAGAAAGAAAATTGTGGATTAGTCCAGCAGCATACAGATTTTTTTTTTCCCTGACATAGCCTCTTAATTATCCCAAGGCAGGTTATTCCCCAGAAACACTGGTTATACAGAGGAGGACTCAAAATTATATTGAATCAGCTCCAGTATACTTTGCTATAATACATGATCAATTTCTAACGCTGTGATAACTGGCAATATTGAACAGACTTGGAACTGTTCTTTTACAATTCAGTAGTCTAGAACACATCTCCTTAATAGGGATGCAGAGGTTCTTTTACAAAGGTAACTTGATTCCCCTCCCAGTTTTAAAACCTAAGAAAAAAAGAAAGGGGGGGGATATTTAGACACTTCATGCACTTTACATTTTACTCTTAGCTCTGGTTATTTCAAATTCAAGTACAGCTACATTTGCTGTACTATATGCTGCTATGGAAATATCATTCAGGTAACTTTTGTCAAGGAAAAAGAAAAAAGAAAAGTAAAAAGGCAGTAGTTGCGCTTGTAATCTACCTCCACCAATGTTACCGCAGGATTAACACTTACAGTATTCAAATTGAAATAGCGAGAAAAATTAACAAATATACTCTACAAGATAAAACTCTTTCCAGGCTTAAATATACTTAAAAAAAGGAGGGGGGAGATGTGCAGCCAAAGAACAGAAAACCTTCCATTTTAGTGTCAGTCTCATCACAACTGCAAATGTCAATGGCTTATACAACAACAGTTCTCCCAAGTCAGCAGGTATACCCTGCTCTGTATCTATACATAGCACATGCATTTCCAATGTATGTCTTATGCCAGGACTTTTAACTATTCCAATTTATTACAGTCTCACCTAATTCTGTAAAGACAGATATTTAAAATACGCTATTTTCTTGTTCTAGCTACAGGACAAAGTAGAATCTTTTAAGTTGCCTCTTCAGGTGAGTATCACTGCTATATCTGTGCATGATTAAGACAGTTCTGCAAGGAGACGCGAGGATGGCAGATCTCCCATTCTCTGCTGGTTGAATGTCACCATCCATGAATAGCCTCCTCAGGTTCCAGCCTGAGATTAACAGCAGCAGAGTTCCCAGCCATGGCTGTCACAACAAGAAATCAACCAAGAGCTTACTTAGCAGGGATTGTTAACATAAAAAAGGTTTTGTGAAAGCAAAACAAAACCAAAACACCTCAGAAAGGATTCGAGTTTCCTTTGTGTGCTGTGCTTCAAAGTACTGGAAGCAGACCTTCCACATGTGAAAATGGGTAAAAGTGTTTTTCCTTGCACCAGACTAGCTGTTATCTTTTTTCACTGACATGAGAGTATGCCCGTAATAACATCCGTTACATTTAAAAGCAATTTTTAAAAGCCATTAAAAAAGTGGAGTAGAGATTAAAAAAAAAAAAAAGAAAAGTAATAACTCAGTGTTACCTCTGTCTTCCATAAACTTGTAAAGCTGTTGGAGGAAGTTGTCCCTCTCTTCAGGATCAAGCTCTTCCTCAGGCTGTGAAAACAAATACAGTCATAACGAAAACATAAAATACGCAAAGTAACAATTTATTTGTACAAAAGCCTAACAGCAAGAACTAAATGCAAACCACTTCCCATTTGGCCCTGCACACATATAATGGCGAAATACACAGAAAAAAGTTTACTTGGGAAACTGAAGTGCGCACCCCAGGAGGAGAAAAACAAAACGCATGTCAGGGAAAGCCTCAATCCATGACAGAAAGAATGTAAAGTGTGACCCTCAAAATGAAAACATGAATATACTTAACATATTGTTCTAATACAGAAAAGGTCTACTATTTACAAGTCTAAATTAGTTCAGTGGAACTCTAGGGGTTTTGGTTTGTTTTTTTCTGTTTGTTTGGGGTTTTTTTGTTTAACTCATCTTCCTTGCCCCAACCTTCTGCTAAGGTTGCAGAACAATTCTTTCTCCAGCCATCCCTGTTTTCGATGCTCCAGACAGTATTCATTTTCTGATTAAGCTCCAAGGCTTGATTTCAGCTCATATTTGGAAACGCTTTTAAAGTCACTTTGATAATTTATTATTATAAATTCTTTAGTTTTATCTTTACAACTTAAACCCTCAGAAAGACAAACACTTATGAACTTTATGGTAAGCAGTCCACAGCATGAAATGAAGATTTTCTTCTATTCAGGTGGAAACCATCAAAATAAAATAAATTTATTGGGGGGTGGGGAGAGAAAATAATATCTACATATCTACACATACTTCATGGAATTCTGAGATTCTAGCAGAGGTAAAAAAAAAAAACCAACACCCAAACCAACACATCTTTTCCCTGCAATGCTTTACGCATGCCACTTTCTTCCTGCCAGCCTGACAATCACAGGGATTGCTGGTAAGGCAGTTCGCACAAGGAAGACTGCAGCTGTCTTGAAGGAAAGACGTACAGCACGTGTCAAAAAATCTTACCATTACATTATTAAAAATAACAGAAAAGTCACAAGTAGTTCCAGAAGGAAACCAGAATAGCAATTTCAATTTCAGTTGTCTCTGCATTCTGTAAACTTTAAGCTTCGAGGCAGGAAGATAGGAAGTGAAATGTAAGCATATATGCTACTGCCTTATTAACCAGAAAGCAATCAACCCAGCATCAGAATGAATTTCAGTCCTGCCTGCTTCAGTGAATTCTGAGCTTCAAAGACCAACAGGGATCACCTACAATCAGGCAGAGACAGTATCTGTTTCTGATTTTTCTATTTTTTCTTGGGCAGTAATTTGAGGAAATTAAATCAATAATTACAACATTGTACAACATCAGTTACTATTTGTTCATACTGCATGTTATAGGGATTTATATAAAGAGAAACAGTTATTTATAGAATTACTATGTTCTTCCAGGTTAACGAATTATTGCTATAGAAACCACCGCTTTTTTCTCTCCATCTAGACTGCAAACCAACTTCAAGATCGAGAAATTTCTACCATCTACTGTAATGTTTACTGATTAAAGGCAACATGACTCAAACCATGCAAACTAAATGTATTTAAATAACAGTAAACATTCAGAAATACTTCTGAATAGTTGAATTCAAACCATTTATTTTATGTGGGCATAATGCCAAACCAGAACTGTAGGTCAGAACAGCAGAAATGTAGGTTAGAAATAGCACTCTTGCAGACAGAATGTTAACCATTTCACTGATACCAAGTATTTTCAGCTGAAGAAAAGCAAAAAGTACAGTTGAAAAGCTTTTACATACTTAGAGGACAGGGGCATTAAAACCTGACTGCAACATTCATCCACCTATGTGAGACATCCTGAATCCTGTACCTACTTCTGTCTGTTGACAGTATATGAGCTAGGTTGCCACCCCTTGACAGGGAGAGTTTGAACCATGCCTGGTACCAACGCCACAGTAGACACCAAATCCTTCTAAGAGGTGACTTGAATAAGACCTGAATAACTGTCACCAAGGAATAAATCATGTGTCAGCTATTTTAGTCTTTTTTTGCTACTGGCCAAAACGAGAAAGACCAACCCTTCATCGAAATGCTTACTGGAACATTAAGATACATGAATTTTTGTAAGACATTTTTTATCAAGGTTATCTATTTGTAACTGGACATAATGAATTCCCAGGAGTGTCTACTGTTCTGCATTAGAGTTGAGTTTTATTTTAAATACATCAACCATCATCTACGCTGCTCTATGAGCAACCTTAAATCTGTATCCAAAGTGAAGAAAACACCTGAGAAATGCTGATGCCCCAACCTGCGATCACCATCAGTGAGTGACTAGAGAGCTAAAATTCCCAGAATCTCTTTCCAGCAGGCACCAGGGCAACCCTGCTACCCTCCAAAACTCACTTCTGCTACCCAGACACTTACGCCCATTTTAGACTGGGCGTAAGGAAGTCCACAGTGACAACTGTTCAAAATCAGTTTTCTTAAGACAGTTCTCTCTCCGTTTCATTTTTTTCCTATACAGACGTTCCAAGAAAGGGAGACTGTAGCTAAAGGTAAGTCCAAGTGAGAGGCTAAACAATAACAAATTTTTAAGTGGCAGAAGTTAAAAATTGAGACCTTTCTGTTGTTCATCCAATACCTGTAACTAAATACAATCTGAGAATTTTTTCATTTCAGGGCAAGAGTCTAAATCTCATTTAAAAAAAAATATCTCCAAGATGCCCCTTTTTGCTTATAATTAAAAAGTTGAAATTTTATGGGTTTGAGATTTTTTTCCTCCTTTCTTACTAGCAGGTCACATCAGTTAAAGAATATTGTAAACAGTAAAAGAATGAAATCAACAAGCATAGGATCTCTGCGTAAGAGACATACTTCTTTCCCAAGTCAATTTCTTATTGCCTTTCAAGTAATACTAACAGTGTTCAAATATTTCTTAAAATTGTTTTGATAATAACAACCAGCAAATAAACACAACATAAACCCCACAGAAACCTGTAGAAAATTAACTGACTTTGCTTCATTTGGTTTTAAGCCACTTTATTCACCATGAGTTTTGCCTCTGTCTTTAGCATGATTTTAAACAAGAATATAGCTCTGTTTTCCTGACTCATACTTCACCCTACAGAAAGATGTTAAAGCTTCTGTGGATGCTAATCTGTAGAGCTGAGTGGGAACACAAAGGATGAAATAGTTTCTTTTACAAAACAAAGAATGAATCTCTACTTACAAGAACATACACCATATACTCAGTCAATACAGGGTTAAAGTACCAGGGACAGATCTTTCTTTTATGTTATTAATAGACTGGCAATACCATAAACTCTTCCGTGAAATAAATGCAAGTTAAGAGAAAGAACAGTGTGTACAGGATTTGGAGTTCAGAAGCGTATATGATCAAGACAAGCTGTCAGAATTAGAGTTAACCTAATTTTGTTGCTTCAGAGTACTTAAATGAGTTTTCATCACTTGCCCATTTGCCTTCTGATGCCAAGTTTAAACACTAATTAAGGAAATGAAAAGAATTAAACTGATTGCAACAAGTTAACAGCTTTACACCATGTGAAGATGAGAGTGGCCTTAAAATGTTAATTTCTACCAACAAGAACCAGGAATTCAACCACCCTCAACAATGACTCACTCTAGAGCTGTGCCTCAGTTTGCAACTTGTTCGCTCCTCTTTGAGGAATGTTCTGAGAATGCCCGTTAGTATAAAATTCTGAGCAAGAAAGTCTTTGTAAAGAACATTTGTGCACGGTATGATGCAGGCCATGCTTCACAGTAGCCAAAACTCCTACAAATTCATGCATGCTTCAGGAGACTGATTAGCTAATCAGTGATTAGCTACTTTTTAAAGGCTATTCTGTGTATTACGTATCACAGCGGCTTAGGGTTTTTTATAGATGTAAATAAACCACTTGCTTCTGGATACCTTGCTTCATTAACTTTGAAATTACTGTATTCCTGTATTTAACCTTCTGAGTCAGCTTTTTCAACGTTATCTTAAAATACACGTAAGTTGCAAGAGAAAGGGACAATTCGGCTATCATTCCATGTGGTCTCCCACAGTCACTTAAAAGAAAAGATGACATGGGAAACAAGAACTACTTTGAAGCAAAATGTAAGTATTTTAACAGATGCCTACTGATCATTTGTAGGAATCTCAAGCCTCCTAAACACATTATGTACTTCATATAGTCACCCTTCCTTTATGAACTTAGTGCTAATAAAATATATGGTAATGACTCATCATGAGAACTGAAATCCTTGTTTATTTGCAGAATAGGCGCATTGGAAAATGCTTCTGGCATTTTCCCTGCTCAACAATGTAAAGCAACTGTGACGATGTTTCTTCATGCTGTTGTGATACAAAAACCCTAAAAACTTTAAATGAATGCACACTATTGAACATATTACACATACATCCTTCAGGTGACTGTCAAAATGAAGGCTAAGAGAAAATTCCTCTAAGCATATACCTGCAGGTTCTACAACTCGTTCTTCAACGCAAAGCGTGGAGACCAGCTAGCTAGAATTTTTTTCTGAACATTTTTTGCATGTTTGACTGGGGAGGGAAAGTGAAAAAACAAGGAACTGCTACTAAAGTGACACAGAGAAATTGGAAGAGTCTCTCAAAGATGGTGTTATAACTAATTCTACAGGTAAGATAGAATCCCGTTTTCCCTGCTCTTGATATTATAAAAAGATTTTACTTTTTGAAATTTCAATTTTGAAACTTGCAAAATTCAAACTCTAAAGAACAAATTCCTTACTCTACTCTATCTTATGCGACTGTATCTATTAAGAACATGCACTAAAAATATATTTCAAATAACAGCATGTTAAAATCTTGATTCTTTTGGAACCAGAATGGCCTACAGGGAGATTGAGAGGCAAAACCAAATGTTGCCTACACATTCCTTTGTAAAACGGTGAGTATTTGACTATTTAATCTTGAGAAACAAATAGGTGTGTTTTCTTCCCTGATAGATACAAACAAATACAGTAGTATATATAATCTGCTTTTTTAATAAAAATCAGATAATGTTCCAAAAGCTTCTATTTCTATATGGAGAAATAGGAATTTAGATTTTCTCTTTCCTTTTAGCTGCAGTGCATTCTTTACCTGCCAAATGTACCCTCAAAACACCCTTAATTCTCTTATTCTGACATGCTGAAAACTGGGTAAGAACCAAAAGCAATATCCAGATTTTTATCTAGATTCAGACCAGCTGAGTGATTCTTGAAATTTTCATTTGGTAAAGAATTATTTTCTATAGTACCTTCAGATTTTTTCACTTTTTATGGCACAAGCACTATCTGTTGTTATTCAAACCTCACACTGTTAATGAAAAGTAATCCTGAGTTGCACTATATATTGCAATTTTTGTCAAACATTCAACAATCTGACCGTGCTGAGAAACTCAGTGTAATGCAATCCCTGCTAGAGTCAATGTCAAGCAATTTCCACATTGTCCTCCTTGGTAGTCAACTCTGGACCACACAAGTCATTTAGCACCGATGAGGAGGATTAGCATCTCACCACTACCATATTGTTTCCCACTCCTTAGCTTACAAAGGCCATCAAAGAACAACCACATAAAGCCTGGAAACCTTATTGTACCAATTCTATCATACTCTTTAAGATGTCATGAAAGGCAGCACAGTTAGAAAGACAGTCTCTGCCAAAACAAAGTTACAGATTTTAACCCAGCTACTGGAAAAATGGTAGCATCTATTATCACCAGCCACAGCAGATCTCTGCTCCATTATCATTATAAAAGATCCAACTTCAGAAAAACAGGATCCTTTCCATTCCCAAAATTAGACTCTTCTGATTGACTTTATTCTCTCATTATATATTAAGTAGGTCTATGTCCATTTGATTGATTTAATGAAGGCCTATCATGGCTGGTCAGCAGCTGGTCAGGCCTTGACAGTAAAGCTGCCATGCATTTCACAAGATGGGGGGGTGGGTGGGGATAATTTTTAAAATCTCCCTTCCATCTCTAGTAATGTAACAATTTGCAGTTCTAAACCAGAAGGTCCACTGAGAACGTTCTGGGAGAGGATGGACAGAAGCTATTTTTGACCTTGATTAATAAAAGAGAAACTCTACAAAATATAAATGCAAAATTTGAGTAATTCAACATCTGTAGTCAAATAAAGGCAAAAAAAAAATCATTCACTTGCCGATTCTCTCTGCAACCGGTATTACTGCCTTTCTAAGGGAAAAGAAAAAAGAAATTATGATAAAATCCCAAAATGCTGTCTAATTGCAATATCTAGCATGGCCCACAATTAAAGTAAGAATATGTATTGTAACAGCTGAATCTGGAGTTTGATTTAATAGGCTGGCATGACAGTTCTGCTCTGACAATCTAAAAAGATTAGTATCTATCATCTGCTACATAGCTTCAGCATGAAGATGCTCACCTTATTTTCACATGCCTACTTGTCACCTGGAAATAATGGATTCTACAGCTTCTCCTACCAGCACATCTACCTGCCTGTAATCCTTTGCTTCACTACTCTACATTTAGATTATTCTTTAAAAATAACCTCTATTTCTTTTACAGGAATGCCTTTTTTTTTTTTTTTTCCCAAACCACCAAGCTCCCCCCTCCCCCTTCTTTGTTTGAAACACACAGCACTTTTATGCAATAGCCATGAAAAATAATATTAAAAATGGATACTAGAAAACTAGTATAGCAATCCTCAATTATTTAGTGACTGATACTCTGCAATTTTAACCAACGTTAATACAAACAGACCAATACAGACTGCAACAGTTCACACCCTGCAAAATGTGGCCTATTCAGCCCTTTTCACTGCAAACAGAGGAAAAAACCCAGAGGATTTCATATTCTGCACAAATTTATCCTTATATTTATCTAATCATACCATTATTCTCATACAGACATCCACTCCATTTTCCAGAACACTGTTATCAAGGCATAAAATTAACACCTAAAAATAGATTCTTATTGTCTTTTTTTACCTGGAAAGATCTACCCTGGCTGCATGCTCCACCAGACAGTTCCCAGATCAGAAATCTAAGTCAAATCCACATTCTTAACAACCATGTTAGCATTACAGATTAAAATACAGAATCCTTACCTAGGAGCTGCATTCTTTCAAATGTAAAATGGTTTTACTTCCTTTCTATCTAATCTGCCCACTGCCTGGACATATTTCAGCCTGACTTCCAAATATTTGCTCGCTTTCTCTCTCCCTGCACGGCATCCGCAGTTATACGGCATTACTTACATTCTCTTCCACATAAAAAAAAAAAAAATTAAAAAAAAATAAAATAAAAAAATAAATCAGGCATTACATGAAAGGCAAAGAAAAGAGACAGCCCATTTCAAAGCATCTGGCAAGCCTCCCCCTGGCCGGCGGCCAAGCCCCCGCTCCACAGCCCGCTCCCCCCACCCACCCCCCGCGCATGCGCACTGCCAACCAACAGTCGGTTGCCGTGGCAACGCTGTCGGCCGCCTCCAAGTATGAACGGCCATTCTGTGTTGGGGCTGACAAAACCGCACGCTGCAGGGGAAGGGAAAGGGAAACGGTGTTTGACCTTCCTCAGAAGACAAACTTTGCTACATTTTTCTGTATAAAGGAATGTTTCCGAGCCTATTGTGAAAATCGCACGACAAGGGGAAAAAACAAACAAACAAATCCCTCAACCAAACACCCCACCCCCCCTTCTAATACAACATCAAGGTTAAAAACAGCAGAAATAAAACAAAATTCTGTAAATATTATTTTGATGACACGAAGGAGCTGGCTAACTTTGTGGAAAAGGAGTCACTCAAGATACTTCAATGCAGGAAAACATTTTACCGCAAATATTAGAGAGAAAGTCCATCCACATCGTAGCCTAACAATTCTATGATTCCCAACCTGTAACACTGGTGTTAAGAAAAACCTGACAATTGCAAGGGTAACTCCTGTACTGCTCCTAAATAGCGTCTTAGGCACCAAATAGCTTTAACAGGCATTGTGTGCCTTAGCTCATACTTTGTCAGCCTACTGCTTTTGCTCTAGTAGTTTTGTCTTTTTTCGTAATCAAACTACTGTTTTGAGAGAGAAGTTACTCTTTATACAACCTACATATAAAGTACAACAGAAAAACACAAAGTTACTTTTATTTAAGGTTGCAATTACTACTATTAGGCTCAGCATCAATTTTTTGTTCATATCTCTCCTTTTGACCTAGATTCCTTCTGTCACTCTTTTCTGCCTTGAATTCTTAATTTCTGAGATTTGTTTTCAATTTCTGCACTGGGTAATAAGAGGCAATCTGCCACTACTCACAAATCACAATAAAGACAGCTGTAGCAAAGGGAAGATGAACAGGTATGAAAAGATGTTGAAGTAAGCTACACCTGAGAGTAATATACTGGAAAGTGCAGGATCTTCAGGCATGCGAGTTACGAAATTATCTTTGAAGAATGACTGAAATTTCCCAGACTAACCACTACTTCTTCAGTTTTCTCTTCTCTTTTTTCTTCCTCTTCATCAGTTTCTGCAGCAGCTCCATCTTCCTCATCACTGCTAGAGGACTCCAGAATTTCACTTATGTCCATTTTCCAGTTCCGAGGAACACCCTTTGTGTTGAGGAACGTGCTTGCCTCCTGTAGCCCTACAGAAGAAAGGGCCCTGGTTTTACTTCATCCGCAGTACTCACAGTCGCACAGCATTTTTAATTTCCTTTTCACATTCTTGTAAATCACAATGCCAACTTAAACCAAAAATGGAATTAAGTAATAAAATAAATACTTCAGCTTTAAACACTCAGTTTACACATTTTACATTTTGAGACTGTCAAATTTTAAAAACTGAGCATCAGCAACTGAAGGAGTTCACAGTTGAGAACATCCATCCCAAACACAGCATCCAGTAGTTTTCTAGGTATAGGTCCCCATGAACACTACTAAGGTTTACAGCTATGTATGTGAATGGTACAAAAGATAAGCACCTATACTTATCCACATATATTCTGTGCAACTGTGTACTTTTTTTTCTGTATAAAAGAGACAAATACTGTAACAAATATATTCTAAAAAGTAAACCCACCCCAGTGAAATCACTTTGTTCTTTTCAAAATATCTTCATTTCTTAAAGTTTAGATTGACAAAAAAAATGCAAATGTTTTAAGAGCACTGCATAAAGAGATGTTACATTAATGTTTGGAACAGAAAATATAACACCAGTGAATATGGGAGTGATGGGACAGGGAGAAGTCACACATGTACAATGGGAATACTTCAAATTCTTTTCCTTGAAGAGGTGCTCCAAGGGGTAAAACAACAAAGAAAAACAAACCCAGATACCCCAAATACGCCCACCAGTCACAATAAAAGACTAGATGAATCAGAAAAATAGCCAAAAAAGGAACATATTGCAGTAAACCATTCAGTGTTGCTAGAGAAGAAAAGGCACCAGTTTTTAATATCTGCTGATAGAGTAACCTCCAGAAATCTGTCTAAACTCTTTTTTTGAAACCTCTAGTACCTTTGGTTTCACAATATTCCTTCATGGCAATGAATGTCACAACCCAATTACGTTCTGCATGAAAAAAAATCCCTTTTTTCAATTTATCTTAAACTTGGCATCTGATCATTTTTTGGCTGTTCTAAAGTTCTTGTACTGTGAAATAATTCTTATGAAGAACTTATATGAGAAATCATCAAGAATTACACAAATCAATGAAAACCACCTCAAGCTCTCATTTGTATCATCTTAAATCTTTATTTGTTAAGGAGCTGTTCCACACCTTTACTCAAACCAGAGGAAATGTTGTTGTTGAGTGTTCTTTTTCTTCGTTGCTGGGTTTTTTTTAATTATTTTTAATAAATACATTTTAAATATTTCTCCTTAACAAATTTCAGGTCTTGAGGTCTGATTGGGAGAAACAACACTAAAAGTTTAAGAATTTTTTATATTAAAGTGGGAATCTGACCTTTTACAAGCTCACTAAAACCACGAACTATTGTAGTCACATCATCTACCCATCCAGAAATCACGTTCTGTAATTGTACTTTTAAATCAAACATTAATCACAGGCAGGCTGTTCTAATAAAGTTTACACCTTGCTGTCTGGGTACTCTTAATGAAAAGACAGAATTTTGAGCAACAGCACAAACTTTAGTGTTAGGAGAGGTAACTATGTAGTGCGTTGTTTAACAACATTTCAAATACATTACCTTGAAAATATTCTATTCACTTTCCATGAATTTGGAGTGAATCAAAAGAAGGAACCAAAAATAAAATAAACAACACTTCTACTAGGTGCTATTTTAATAAACAGGCAGCTATATCCAGAGTTTCTCTAATTTATCACATTTAAAATTGTTAGCAAAATATCCAAGAGCAATTATCAGAAAACAACTGGCCATCATTTATCTGCAAAAGTACTATTGCATAAGATGACTTTTTTTACACACCTAGAATTTATTGTGATTTACCTTTTTTAGGAGAGGACTCAGATTTTGGTAAGTTTTGGACATCTAGTTCTTTAATGTCTTTTCTTGCTACGGAGTAACTGAAAAAGAATAAGGTTCTGTTATTATTTTTAAATCACAGTAAAGCAAGCATTTGACTTAGAAAAACAGCAGTTGATAAATTTTTCAAGATTTATCATTCACTTTCAACATCCTTTCTAACATCTAAATGCATAAAGGCGTTTGTTACTGTAAGTCCTAATACAAGATTCAAACCCAGAGTAAGCATCCAATCATTCTTTGAAAATTCAGACACTAAAAGAACCCTTGTAATTAAGTAATTAAGAGAAGTTTGTAAAGCTTCTTTATTTTAAATGTGCAACCTGCACAAATTTGCAATGGCAAAATACTCCACATAGGCAAAAAACATTTTCTAAATTGAAAATGTTCACCTCAGTCAACAGTTGCTACCCAAAATAGCAGTCTAGCTAAGATGAAAGAAACAAGCCCTGTATTTTCAAAAAGCACTTCTACCAGTACAGAACAGTGAAGCCAAATTCACATACATGCACTGATAAATAGCTGATTTTTATTTTTAAATTACACAAGTGTTCTCACAGCAAAATATATGGAAGTTGCTCTGTTCTAAAGTTACACTGAATATTCAGTTACTGAATTACTACAATAGAAATGCTAACCAACCTGCAAGGAAAGCCTTACAAGTGAGTTATTATAATAAGATTTTTTTTTTCTTCTCTCATTATTTCAGAAAAACTGTAGTAAAACCTCAGGAATTGGAGGCCGCCATTTTCTGAAGTTAAAGCCATAAGACTATGGGGAAAAAAAAGTAAAACAGCAAGTCTGCATGCTTTTCCAATAACATTCTACCTTCAGTATATAAAGAACCAGACTTATCTAAAGGCTGATACATGTCTATATTAAGAGGCCAAAATGAATTAAGTCTTCAGTTACTTAAGATACATTTCAGTAATCAAGTACTTGCACCCTACTCAAAATCACGGCTATTAAAAAAAAAATAATCACAAATTACTCACTTTGAAAGAAAGAGGGGTGACAGCTAGACTTCGGAAAGGAAGTTTTTAGTTACAGTATGTTGAGGCAGGTGTATTATCAGTAAGGATGAAGCAAAATAAAGGGAAACAGCTTCAAAAAAAACCAGTCTTCATAGTCTTTTGAATATATTATTCCTTAAGTAAGACACACATCTCTGTCTCTCTCTCCCCCTCCGCCCTGCCTTCCCCCATCCCCCTTTTGGAGGGGGATAGACTAATAGGACCTTTCTTTCTTTTTGCAGGAATCTTGGTTCATATTCTGTAAAAATTTTAATTAAACAGTTATTCTACAATCACTTTTTTATTAAAAATGTAGATTAAACACTTTTAAACTTTGCTATTTAAACAGCCATGGATGTCTGGGCACTGGAGGCAATGAGTCAATCACATAACCAAACTACTACAACAGACACCCATAAAGACATAATAATTAAAGACATTAAGGGAAATAATTAGAACCAAAACTCACACTTCAAAGAACAGGAATCATCTAAAGTGTTAACACCTGTTTTTTTTAAAGATGTTGATTTTTTTTTTTTTTAAATGAAGTAACACCAGAAACTTTATTAATCCAATGAACTCTTACCAGTACACACAATGTAAAGGCAGGCGAGTAAGCACAGTAGTTAGTTGCAAATGGACTGTGAATAACAAATGTGTACAACCAACAATACACAAAATTGTACCCTTTCCTTTTGGAAGAAATAATGTATTCAGCAGCAATATGTAATTAGTTTTGCATTATTTTCCCATATACATCTAATGAAAGTAAGCTATTACTTACAATTTGGAATCTGCAAAAGATCGAACTAAACACTGGTCCTTTTTCACTGTGACGTCATCATTACAGCTGGGAGACACAACCTGAAGTTTCAAATAAAACACTTGTTTTAAGCAAAAAAAAAAAAAAAGAAAAAGCTGATCTTGAAAGGAAAGAAAGATGGACAGCAGGAAAACTGTTGTTTTCCTGTTTCTTCTATTATAGTTTCTAGTTCTGAGAAGAGAAACCTACCCACAAGGACAAACTTCAAAAAGCAATTTACCTCAAATTATCAGCTTTACTTGTTATG
Source organism: Sagittarius serpentarius (assembly GCA_034782735.1). Taxonomy (NCBI): domain Eukaryota; kingdom Metazoa; phylum Chordata; class Aves; order Accipitriformes; family Sagittariidae; genus Sagittarius; species Sagittarius serpentarius. The sequence continues at coordinate 16,705,149 of JAVKLA010000040.1, forward strand.
TACAGGCCAGAAAAGTTCGCAATTTCATTTGTAAACTCAAAACTAGTCTACTGGGGTGACATCACGGGATCCTGTTTATTAACTCTGCTTTTTTTCTCTTGTTGATACAAAACCTGCTTAAAGAACCTATTTTAAAAGTCACAGCCCCACTTATTTTATACCAGCCTTTGATCTTTGGCATTCAAACTAAAACGTAAGTAGGTTTTTGGTTTTGGTATTTTTGAGGTGTGAATAATATAAGCCAGTGTGGAATCCAGCACATGCTTCCACAGCAGTATCATCTCCAAGTCTAAAAAGGTGATAAAAAAGCATTTGCAGTATTTGTATTACCACAAACAGAGCAAGTTCACATTTTGCTCTAGACCATTTACAGACAGAAAATGTCAAATGCAGATGAACTTCCGAATCTACCAGGACTCAGTGGAAGCTGTGGTACCCCATTCAGATGAGTCAGAAGTTCTATCCCAAAAGTCAAGGCAAGACATCTGTGTTTCTCAGGTAGTAGAGAACAGAACTGATACGTGGCTTCCAGTAACTCAGTTCCCTAGTTAGAACCATGTTAAGTTAAAATCTGCCATTAGTAAAGGGATATACAACAATCAGAACACATACAACAATACCACATTTCACATTTTAAACTGAGATACATACAGCTGGATAAGTCAGTGTCAACTATTCACGCTACATTACACTATAGCGTTCTTTCAAGGAAGGGAAGACAACTGGCCTGTGTAGTTAGTTACCTTTTGATTTCCTGGATTCAAGCAGGGAAATAAAATGTTAAACTAAGTTAGAAGATTGTAATAGCTGAGCTTGTTCCAGCTAACCCTGAAAACCCAAAGAACTACAGAATATACAGTTAAGTAAATACAATCTGCAAAAACTAGTGAACTAAACCTGCCTGTTTAATGCCTCAAATGCTTATTTTTTTTTTTAAAACAAACACATCTCTGATAGATGACAGAAGATGCATATTCAGCTTGTCTGACAATACCAAAAATTTTATTAAAGAAAGCAACTTTTAATATGCATACCTGAACTTCTCTGTGTGAATAAAAACTCTGCAAAGTGTCTACCTTTACGGTACAAGTCTACTTGTACTAGAATTTAATATTTATTTATTATCAGCAATGGCAATGAACAGCAGTATCCTATACTGACAGTCAAATAAAAATAATAACCAACCTCTACTGCTAGAGTAACTGACCATTTATGTAAATGCAAGAATGAAAGAAACTAGTATGTCCTAACATAGAAAGTCTAAGTAAAAAGGCAATCATTAAATACAAAAAGACAAAAATTCCACTGCAATTAAAAAAAATTTCATACAACTAGTTGCTCTTAAATTGCCTGGGAGTGCAAGTCCTAACGTACCGTATTTTTAGAAAACAAATACTATTACATACCGATCATTTTATGTGCTATTTTGAAAGACTTAAGAGCTATAAAACTGTAACTATACATAAACGTTAATCTTTGCTCTCCTACTTTTCATAGATACTGTAGAATATTTGTATTTTTAGCAAACATGGGCAGCAGAGCTTAGCCTGACTGTATTCACAACTTTGCTGTGAAAGTTGTGAAGTTTGCAAAATGTCCTCTCCAGGAAAACCGCTGTATGAACAAAGTAACAAGTCAGATGACACTCTTGTCTAAAAAGGTATTAGTAGTACAACACTAGAGATGTCAACGTCTTAAGCAACTTACCAAAGCTGGGTACCAGTCTGCCTTCTCAGAATTACAAGTCACACTCACAACTTTGCCAAGCAATTCATCATTGAGACGCCTTTTATCTTCATCCTCTTCTTCACTACTTTCTTCTTCCTTTTCATCTTCAGTACTAAATTATTAAAACATACAGTATTTTAAAGTTTTCATCTGCAGTTAGTATTTGAAAGCAAATACAGCTTACAACCACATCTTTCTTCCCGTTCTGCAAAGCTTCAAAAACAAGATTAGAATTTTAAGAGTTGAAATTGCTTGAAATACACATAATATTTAAGTGCACTTACTTAGTAAGAGGAATGTTGTAGAAATTCTTTCCAAGTAGTAGTATTTTACAACAGCATCATGTTGGAATCGGAGACATGAATCAGGATTTGATTGTGCACAGACACGAAACAAAGAGAAATGGTCTCTACCCCAGAAATTTAAAAGCACCTTTTTTCCTACTTTGTGCAGTATAAAGAACGTTAAGAATCCTACATTTCCTTACGCGAGTTCCTATTATATGAAAGAAGTATAAACATTCTTAAGGCTACTACAAGCAAAAAACCCATCAGTTTCATAATACTGCTAATGTATGAACATGTCTGCATGAACTGTATTACTTAAGTCCATAAGCTGTGCACACAACTCACATGCTAGAGCATTCAGACCATTACGGCTTCAATGGTACTACTTAGTTTTAGCAAAGGACGCTAAAGGAAAGGAGAGCAACAGAGCACTATCAAAACTCACACAGGAAGAGAAGATCTTCTTCCTCTATTAGATTTCTTCCCAATAACTGGAGTTCCAAAGTGCTCTGGATTGGTCAGTGGCAGTTGATCAAGTGTCTACATGGAAAAAGAGGAAACAAAATCAGTTTGCAATTCCTTCTCATTGTAAAAAAAAAAAAAAATTAAATTAACTCCTTAGTTTTCATTGTGTGTCCATCATTGTCTTACCTCACTTTCTGCGAAGTGCCTTTCTCCCTTCAAGCATAACGAAGTTCGTCTCAAGGTCCTTTCATCACCATCATCAAAAACTAGTATGAAGCCAAGAAAACACATTGGCACAAGATGATCGGATCTCTTTCCCAAGCTGACAAAACAAGTCTATTTATCTCACAATCTAGAATATTCTGTAAAACATGATTTTCAAGACCTCCACTTAAACATTTCTTTAGTTCTCAAGCAAAATGAAGGGTGAGATTCAAGATTCAGTGTAAGAACAGGTAACGTTTTCACACAGAGATTCAAGCCAGTATAAAGAAAGGCTTTTGGATGCAATACTCTTAGTCTAATTTAGGCACCCTTCTTATCAATACACTGCACATTTCAAACCATAGCGACTGGCTGCGTACCAGTTACTATTATCTAACAATCCTAGGATTTTGTTTGGAGTTTTTTTGTGGTTTTTGTGGTTTTTGTTTTTTTGTTTTTTTTTTTTTACTCTATTCATTTATTTCTTACTTATGCTACCTTTAAAACCTCCTTTTTGCTACAAGCAACCTCACAAAAAGATAAATGAATGGAACAAAAACCAAGTGTTTGATAGTTTTTGCTACACTATCAATACTGTACTATCAACACACTGGGAGTACTGGGAACTTGCAACTGTAAGCCTGACCAATTTATAAAGAACACTTAGTAGACATCCTGTTCTTTTTAAAACTCATGCATAAGTGAAAGGGAAGTCCCATTAATTTCCACCAATACACAGCTGAAGAAGACTAGAATGCTATGAGGCTACTGCAAGCTCTGCCTGAGAAAGATCTACTCTTCAGTCAATTCAAATAAAACCTTTTCATGAAAATTTACTTGAAGAGAAGAAAAGAAAAGTTACTAGATCCCCCCACCACTGGTTCAGATCCCACTGTCTGAGCCATGTAAACAGGCCCTTTTCAACGAGCAGAGACCAGGTGGCTGCAGTCTGTCATTCCAGTAAGGTAAAAGTTTATTTGTATGGGGTCAAAGTGCAGAATACTACTCTATATTTAAACTACTTGAAATTGCTTTGTCCAGTAGTGAACTTTAAAAAAAAAAAAAAAAAAAGGGAAGAAGTTTCAAATGTTGTGCATATCAGTATGATAATTTTAGCATACTTCTATTAAAATCTCTTGAGCCAACATGAATATCAAATATATGTGTATTGTTAGCAAAAAACAGCAAGAGAAGCATTTAATTTGTCAAAAAACTAAACGGAATAGTCACATTCTCATAATCTTAGATTAAAACCATAGACTGCAATAATACTAAAATAGTAACTATACAAAAAGGTATGAATACAAATTTAATTAAGCTTGATAAGATACATTTTAAGATACCTCCATCTTCAGAGCAGAGATACTGCTGTGGTATGCTCCACTACTGAATTATCTTAATGGCTTATGTTACGACGCTTGTACGCACAAAGCAACTAACTTTTCCCCCTCCAAAAATCTAGTATTTTAAGAACGGCAGATACCTATATACCTAATTAGCTGTCCTACCTAATAATATTTTCAAAATTTAAAAAATATAAATACCAGTAAGACCCATCAACCCCAACGTCAGTATGTTACTGTCAAAGTCTTCTAGGTCAGCTTACAGCTCAAGGAAGCCTCTACTGTGACACTTTTCATTAACTGGGAAAACAAAGTATGAGCTCCTCCTCTCTGTATTATGCACTAACTCAGCATTGGTACCTATTGATCAGCTAAATACAAAGACCAGGGCACTCAAAATAATTCTGAAGCTCAGTGTTGTCACAGGTTAACATTAATTAAAAAAAAAAAAAAAAAGTCTGTGCTACCCCTTTGAAGTTTAAGTTTCATGACCCACTCCAAATCTGTCACTCATCAGCTCTCTCTGTAGTCTTTGATAACAGTATTTCATTGGCGTAGTTTTAAGTTTTAGGGTGGTTTGGCTGGTTGGGGTTTTTTTGGTTTTTAAACGTACTGTGCACCGTACAGTGTGTGCCATTTTTCATTGGTCGGAAGAGACTTTAAAGCAGATTACTATCATTACCCTTTGCCAAACACATTCAGTACTGAAGTCGAAGTACTAATTTTTCACAAATAATCAATTTAGGGGACAAGTGGCTGGTGACTGGCAACAGGTAACTTTATTGAAAAAAGCAAACAGAACCTAGTACTTGACAGTAAATTAAATTAAAAAGTCAGTCTAATTTATCTCCAATTTTGGAAGCTCTACCTATTTAACTAAAACTAGTACAATAGAGGAAGACAGCAAGTAAACCATTCACAAACCAGATGACACATACCATTTTTTCATCCCTAAAAGATAAAATCTTGTAAATACAGAGCATTAAGTAAAATACACTAGTAAAACACACTAAGCTCTATTTAAATTAGGACACATAAGGAAATTATGACAATTAAGAACTGTGTGAGATATTCTGCTTTCCTCAATTCCAACTAACATGCATTTTAACTTAAAACTTTCAAAGTCACATAATTAGATATTCCTGACCAATATGAGGCGATTATAGATTGCAAAATGTAACTGCAACTGCAGAAGTGTCAACTTCATAAATTTGTATTTCACTTCCACAGACAAAACATGGAAGAAAAAATAATTTATGTTGAATAATTACGTTTTCCTAATCACCCCTCAGACCCAGACACAATGAAAGCATGAGCATGCTTTCAGAGTTTGGCAGTCACGCTTTCAATCCTATTCCCAGTTTCATACCTGAATGAAGACAAGTCTACCCCATGCCTCAAAAGCAGCCCTCTTCCTACAAGTGTTTTCCTGTCATTTCTCTCAGTTTTCTCTAGTTGAAGGTACAGAACCAGCCTGTTCTACAGAAGCTACTTGTCCCTTGTCACACAGGGAAAAACTGACAGGCCACTCTACATTTTCCAAAACTGAAACAGGTGGACTATAAAAAGGAAACACACACACACACCCCCCAACCCCCCCCCACCCGAAGCCCATTCTGAAACCCCTCTCCTGCCCCTAAAAGGAAAGCCACTCTTTCCAAAAGGACAGAGTACTTTCTTTCATATGAGAGGCACTTGTCACAGAACTTCAGGAAAGGAAGGTGGAGAAGCACAAATTCTCAGACCTCCTTCCTGAACTGCAGCAGGCCAAGGAATTAGCGTAACCATTAAATGAAAGTGTAGAAAAATATCTCTGTTCAGCAGCCATGTGAGAGTGTCCTGCCTAGGGAAAAGGAAACGCACAGCAGAGTGTAAGAACGCGTCATTCCTTCAATGTAATCAAGTTCAGTATGTTCATTTTACCTTGGTAATTTTCTTCCAGGACTGAAGTTTCTCTCCCCTTCACCTCCCAATTCAGGTTAAAAGAATGGATAGAGTCCACATATCCAACCCCTGAGAGTCTCATATAAATATATGCAAATACATATATACAGACATGAATGATAAAGCTAGAAAATATTTTTCAAGCCTGTGTGTGGTTGTCCCTACAGACATGACCTGCTCAGCACAAAAAATGCTTTTAGACAATTACAACAGAATTTTCAATAATAAAAACTAAGTGGTGTTACATAGAAGGAAATACCATAGCATTATCATTACTTACAAAGAGTTTGCCTTTTTAAAATGATTAATAGAAAAGTGACAGTGACATTTAATCTTCTATCTTAATGGGGACCAGCAGGGGCAGAGGTAGAAGACCACAAGGGGCAGAAACAGAAGGCACTAATATTTTTGGTATTTCAAAGTCATTTAACTGCTTCAAGGATAAACTGAAACTTTCTTTGACCATGTAAGAGTTTTTAGATATATAAGAAACTGTCTGCTCATTCTACAACAATTTATGTTATAGCCATGTGCAGCAGCACCTGCAACTGACAGCATAGCTGCACAACTTAGAGCAGCATCTTTGCGGAACACCACAGTGTATAACAGAACAGCATAAAAAAAAAGTACTTCCTTAGCTAAATTAGTGATCACTTTATAAAGTGTCAATGAAGAAAGGACAGCACCATTTTTCATACAAAAAATATAAATTATTTTAATTACTAAAGTGGGGCCAAGTAAGAAGTCTCTCTGACTAATCACAATGCATGAAATATTTTGTAATTGTAGCTACTTTAAACTTGCTTCTCTTCTACAGAAAATACTTGCTTGCACCTTACTGAAAGGGTAATTGGAAACACACACTGATAGTCTCAGCACCTTTAAAAATATATACCTTTCTTAAACTAAGTAGGCCTTGTGGTTTCCATCTCACTTTTAAGAAAAATCTACTTCACCAAAGAACCAGTCGTATTATTGCCACCCTATGCATGCCTTTTTAATGCTAGTCCTAGAGGCTTTAAGAGAATGTCTTTTCCATGTACAGTATCATATATTTAGAATTTCATAAATATAAGCAGTAGGGCAGATGACATGTCTTTTGGCTATGCGATACTTTGATACTATGATAGCAGTCATGTCAGAAGAACTTAATACACTCTAAGCTGCAAATTCATTCCTTTTTTATCTTCATCCAGAAGTAAGACTGTTTAACTCTAGTTAAAATGCCTAGTACTAACAAACAGACAAATTAAAAACTGTTAAATTAATGCTGAAGAACTTGTATTAATTACTTAATCATTCCTTAAATAAGTTATTGTTACAACTCCAAATTCTCCAACAGCAGAAATTCTAGATGTTGTATTCCATAAGAAAAAATTTACCAAGCAGTACCAGTTGTGTTAAAGAAGAAAGGAAACAGGAATGGAAGACAGAGAGGTATCTCCCCACACACATGTAATGTAGTCATCAAAAGATGCATTTACAGTGCCACAGTATTCATCATAGAACAGGAACTTACAATCCTGTCCTTCCAAAGAAACACGTATGAAAAAGCAGAAGCCCTTTAAGTACTACCATTGCCTAATCTTGTAGCGGGCATGTACTTGTTGGGGAAACAGGGTGTATCAGCTGACTACTTCAGTAAATAACTTGGGGAAAGAGAATGATACATACTAGCCAGGAACCTACATAATACTAGTTAAGAGTCAATATAGCAAAGTAGGAATGACAGAAAGAAAAGCAACGTTCCTGCTGGCCAGAGGCCTTTCTTTCAGTTACACTGCTTAATGACGAACATTGACAGAAGGGGAAAAAAGATGACTAAGCAGCACAACCTGGAGTAACAGTCTCGGTTATAATGCTTGTTCTAGTCCCAAGAATGGAGTTCAATATGCTCCATACAGAGCATATTTAAACAGTGAAAATAAAATGGAAATTTTCAGAATTACGCTGCATCTCAATCTTGTAACAGGAAAGAAACAGAACTGATATTTTTTTTGTTTGTGGAAGCCTAGGCAAGCCAAAGCTATGACAGAAAGAAAAACAAATCTTCCCTGTGGGAATCAATGCAATACTTCTCGGAGGTTAGAAAAAGATTTTCTCTATTAAAAAACTGAGTACCTAAAAAATGCATTAAACAGTGCAACTTTGCACTTACTATTGATGAGCAGGTATCTTCCATTCCCTGTTTGTAGCAGGCCCATATATGCCATTAACAAAAATGATACTAACCCTGTCCTCACAAAAATGCTGTCTCAACATCGGTCTCATTTATTTCTATAAGAAATATTAATGAGTCGACTAATCAAAATCATTTTTAGGAACTGTGAAGAAATTTGCCACAAAATACTCCAGATCAGTTTAAAAATATCCCTAAGATTTTAAAAAAAAAAAAAAAAAAAAGAGAACAGAGCAGGACACTAGTGATAACATCCTCATAATAGTTACGATATTACACAGACAGCAATCAGTGTCACTAGAACAAGGCGGTCCTGTAATAGACAAGTGAATAGGGAAAACAACCCTCAAGGCTGCATCTGCTTGCTAACTTCAAACCCAACATGTTGTGTTACTGTTGCTGCCCAAAGGAGGAGAGATTATACACTGCACAGCAAGTAAACATTTTTCCTCATTCACCTCCCCATTCAGAAACCTTTAAATCTGCCAAGATTTAAATCTGCCAAGTAAAAACTGCTCGTGTCCCTATGGACACTTAATTATTTTCACTAGCTACCTGACAAAGTAGTAATTTGTGAACTATTAGAGATGCTATCTATGAACGTCTAGATGAATGTGTGCAAGTTTTGCAGATTTTTGTTTTTCAGGTGTGGAAACAAGAGAAAGCACCAGAAGTCATGCAATACTTGTTGAATGACCTTGTAGACAAGGACTGTACTTACTACCGATTCATCACTGTAAGAGGGCTTAAGAGCAAGGTACTGCAGTGCATTGTGCTACTGGAGAGACTACAGAATTAATTTTAAAAAAAAGCAAAACCCAAACATTTTAAATGAGCTTCAGTTCCTCTACAGAAACGTATATGAAGTATCACTGAGAACACAGAAGTGCAACCTTTGAGTCTACTCATAGAAGACTTAGCTTACAAACAAAAACCTACCGTCTGAAACTGCTTTTTCTGAGATGTTACAGTTATCTTACTATTGTTACATATAAAGAGATTAGAGAAAAAGATTCTACCTCCTTGCTTTCCCTACAGTATCGTTTGTACACAATTTTTTTTTTTTAACATTCAGTCCACACTGTAACAAAGGTGGTTTTATAACCAAAGGCTCTATGCAGTTGATTTGCAACAAGGTTCAGTTAATAGACTTTTTCACCATCACATTTGCTCCTCTAACCTGCACATTGCCTAAACACAAGTAAGCTCAAAATGCAGTGCTACTCTTTTTTCTAGATTCTCCAGAAAGCAAGCAACACAACTACTGTACAGTTTCTATGTGCCACAGGTGCACTTAAACAACAATATGTTCCATGGAAAGTCTGCAGGTAAATACAGCATTTCCTCAAATTCCACCCAAGCAACATTTTGAAGACCAAAAGAACAAATTTGTGGTGGATCAGGGTGGTACAGAGCACCAGCGAAGTGGGGGCAACTGAACAGTTCCCTTGCCACACATGTGGTTTTGGATTCCTGGATGACACACACACAGTCCAAAGATGAAGCGATGCTTCTGGGATGTAGAACTCAACGGGATGCTGGGAAGAACTGGTCAAACCAGCCACACAAACATGACTAGTGCCTTGCACATACTACAAAATGTGCGCTGTTCAAGTTATAAAAAGCCAAACCAACAGGCCTCTGGCATGGATGAAATCAACCGACTGCGGTGGCACTAATAGCTTTTACCACCCTTCATGCAGGAGCAAGACATATTAGGAGCTTAAAGTTGTAGTGCAGCCAGAACGAAGTAAATTTTTCCTGTTAGCATAGGTATCTCCAGAAAGCATCAGAAGAGGAAAACTTCTTTTAAAAATAGGAAAATGTTAGCTCCTGTTAGCAACCCTGCTCCTGAAAGTCCTAGGACATCACTGTTGGTTCATTTTCTGATAAATATTCTTGGAATTATGAACTGTAATTTTCAAGATCCATGCAACATGAAAGAGAACTAGAACCAAATACTTAATAGCTTTTATTTCTGCCACCTGCCCTCCTAAACGCAGTACCCCAGAGCGATGCAACTGGTGGCCAAGACTACACTTCATCTCCAGAACAACTCAAGCAGACTCTCCAAAACTTTACTTGCACAAGGACAGTATCTAACTCCTCTCAGCACACACTCACTCAGCATTCCCTGCAAACTGCCACAGTGACTACATGAGAGGAGGAAGTTACCATCACACAAGGCTGGAGAGCAGCACAAGCAGAGGTATGGGGCTCACAGAAGTGTCTCAAAAGTGGTGTCTGGCTTAAAGCACAGCCAAAGTTGGGCCATGCTGATGTACAACACCATACTAGAGCCAAAAAGGAAAAAATCTGTTGGCTTTGCAGTGTGAAAAGATGGAGAAAAATAAGTTCTTTATTATTTATGTTAAAATCTTATGCCATTTCACGATGTCTTTTCTCCTTTAAAAAGTTATGTCTTCTCTTAACGTAGAAGTACTAGACGAAGCCTGAAAGCTACAGTTCTCAAAAAAAAAGGATTCATGCTCCCTTTCACTCTAAACCGCATATAAAGCCCTACTGCTGACAGCAAGGTCTGCTAGAATCTGCAAATGCCTCTCCCTGTTTTGGTTTTTTCCACCCTATTTCCTACTCATTTCAGAGGAAAAATTACTGAAAGTTAATACATGTTTTCTCTTTCTCTCTCTAGAAAAACTTTTCCATGATTTTATCTAGCAAAACAGAAGGCATGAGGCTCTTTGTATTTGATCTGGTTTTTTTCTTTTGTTTCAAGTTATAGATATGGCTAAATTACACACACTGAATGAGACCTAAGCACATACAGATTACTGACCTGACTTTTGTCAAAAGAGAGATGACACTTTTGTTTTGATGGGGCAATAAAAAAGACCATTCTAACAGCAACTCTTCGGATGCTTGCTCAATTGAAATACTGTTTCTCACTTTTACATAGACATTACATCCTTTCTAGTTCTGTACAGAGGTGATACAAAAGTGTTTTCTTAAAGAACTTATACTGAAGGATTTCTGTTTTCTGAAATCCTGGTAGTGCTTGTAAGATTCCAGAGAGAATGTGAAAGAAGCAAAATACAACTATGTACTTTGTAAGGTACGGTCTGGATTGTGGCTTTTTTTTTTTTTTTTAGTCACTTCAGACATTATTTCAGGATTTACTTGAAGGATTTTACAAGATAACAGAGAATCAGGTGGATGGTATGCTAAGTAAGCCGTAATCCAAACCTTGCTCTGCTGAACGCAGATCTGATAGACCATCCTAATGCTATGCAATTATCACCTAGCACTATATTCAGCACTTCAAAAGCATCAATGCAGCACTTTAGAATTTGTAAATTAGTAAGTTCATTTTAAAAAATTGCATTTTAAAGATTAAAACATCCAACTGAGCCATTTGTTATCCAAAGAACTTAGACCACTATTGCTGTCATCCCACTTTAGATTCAAAAGAGCAGGTGAGAGGGCTGACTTGTGTAATGGCATTTTGCAGACATTGTTAAACTTTCACTCCAAACAGCTTTTGTTTCTTCACCTACTTATACTGAAAAGTTGAATTTCAAAGGTAACTTCAAAAGTATTTCCAAATCACAGCTGAAAATTTCAATACGACTAAATGGCTACAGTAACAACATTATTATGCAAAAATAGCTGAAAAAGTGATTCCAATAAAAATAATTTTGGGTACACAAACACCACTAATAGACAGGAGATACTGTTAAAATGGACCAACTGATCATCATTGTGGCACTCTCATGGTGGTGGCAAAGTAGCCTACTACAGCGAACTCAGCATAGCATTTCCACTGGTTCACCTTATTGAACAAAGCAAAGTTGTTTCAGCTGACTTTTCTTCTTTAGATACCTATCTGAAATAGAGAACCTGATTTGCAAAAGTGAGCATCATCACTTCTCACTAGACCTGCAAAACTGTTTGTTTTGGTGGATTTTTTAGGTATTTGTACTTAATACTTTGAAAACCTTTGTCTGAATGTATTACTGGTTTCCCTATCCATACCAATCTACTTTCAGATCACTGAGAAAGAGATGCTACATAAGACACAAAATAAACAGTACAGGAAAAGCACATACTACTGAAACACAAGCTTTCCCTTGTGCCTTCCATCTCAAGCCTGACCACATTCCGGAAGACATTCTAGAAACCTGAAGGCTGTTTTAATCCACTTCCCTCTCAACTCTTTAGCTTTGACTGAATCAGTCAGTAAGACTGCCAAGTAGTACGGCCCACCATCTATTAAAAAGGAACCAATTCAACTCTGCTTCACAGTAACATAAACATACACCTAATACCTATTCAAAACTTTCTACAAAGATACAATGGAAGCAGCAGGCAAAAGATAAGGCTTATTTTTCACACCTCAATGTTTCTGTACTCAACCTAGAACACTTCCCCAATTTTTAAAGTAAAATAACCATTTTTTTAAGTGACACAAACTTCATGATCTGCTTACTTTGGTCAGTATTACCTGTGCTTTGAACACCAATAAACACGTTACCAGATAAACTCAGAAATGTTTCTAAGATCCAAATACAATTCCAAAGTGTTACAATTGTATTTTCATAGTCATAGGTATATACACTCTATGTGCCATATTACTGCACTGCATGTTAACATAAGATTACTTAAATCCCACAGGCACCCCCAGCTCCAAATTTTTACAAAATCCTAGCAGTCTTAATACATTTACATATGGAAAACATGAGTTTATTTTCCCTATTCCACCTGCCAAAAAATATTTTTGGGGGGGAAGAAAATGACAATAATAAATTAATCCATTGGTTTGAGTTTCTGAGCAATTGCACTTTAATAAATACATAAAGTTAAAATCATGGTATGCATGATTTATCTCTTACATTATTCGGGGACAGTTCAACAACTTGTTAAATCTAAACAACAATCCACTTACGCAGGGCAAAGCATGTATTCACTGTTCACATTACCTGCCCATCAAGTAAAGATTTTTGGCAGAAGTACACTGCTCAAAAGAAAAGGGGAAAAAAAAAAAAAACAAAAAACCAAAACCAAACCAAAACAAAACGACAAAACTCACCCCAAGAACAGGGTATTTAAAGTTCACCTCTCAAATGTATGTTTGGTTTATCAGTTAATAGTTTAAAGCCTTTTGTAATCACTGAAGCAGGAATATGTAGGGTTGGTTTACTGATGTAAATCTTCTGGTCCAAATTCAAGCAGAATTAGCTAAAAATGCTACTTTAAAACCAAAGTAAGAGTTGTAAAATGGAAATGCTGATTCATAAACAACGGAATTATTAGTGTAAGACTGTTTCTTATCTCTTCTGTATGAGGATGGTGAACCTCTAAGTCAATATAAAGCAAAGTTGAAGGTCCAGTGTTCTTCATTGAGTGTGTCTCATCACAGTACTATACCAAGTAGATTTTAAATCTTCTGCACTCCAAAATAATTCTGCCTTTCCTCCCTGACCCTGACATACACTACAATTTTACAGCTACATCTACAGCAATGTTATAATCTTGAAGAAAAACGCAAAGAGCAGTGAGCTTTGTCAACTGCTAAGTCAAGTGGCTTATATTTAAAGCATGCAATAATAATCATAAATTGATAAATCCTTCCAAATGATCTGCAGTGAAAGCCTTATCCTGATCCCACCAAAGATGACATAACTGCACCTACTGCAATGGAAATGCTGGATTACTGAAAGTATTTCTTTTTATCTTAAAAAAGGCGTTAATGAATCAAAATAACTGACGCTTCACGTGATAGAGGACTCCTCAAGAGAGTATGGAATAATATGAAGTAAAGCTGAATACAGCTGGTATACAAGGCAGCTAGTAAGAAATAAACAGTTTAAATTTACAAGTACTAATCTTAAAAGCAATGGCAAAGAGTAGCACGTACAGGACAATTAAGAAGAGCATGTTCCCTCCATGCTACTATTAGTGAATATAACGCTCCACTGCTGTAAGGAAGTTGTGCAAAAAAGGACAGGTGCTTGTAAAGCGCTCTGATTCAACTACTGTAGTTTTTTTATTTGCTTATCTAGTATTACTTGAATGTTGCTGGGTTTTGTCATTCTACTGTTAAAGCTGTTTCAGAGAAACCTAGAGATGAGAATGAGCAATTCTAATTATTCAGAATAAAGAAATTTATCTTGCAATGAATTCTTGTTCAACATTGAAATTTCACTGACCCTGAAAAGCGTGTGAGCCTCCAACACAAGAAACAAAGTAGTTTCTATTTCACTTTAGATATAACCATTATTTGAAAGTTATTTTAAAGCAGTTATTCATGTTATAAATCAATGTCCCCTCTTTTATTTCTAAGGTGTGATGTGTCAATTCTTTTCTTAATAAAAAAAAACAAACTGTCCTATTGTTTCATACAAAACACAACCCTCAAGTCTACACAAAACAGATGAATGACTTCAGAATGCATAGTGATACTGCCAATGTTTTTCTTGTGTACAAGATTGCACGTAGTGAAAGAAGGCTTGCATTTCTGTCATTCATTACATGCCACAGGTTTTCAGCTACAAGTGCAATTATAAGGTTTGTCTTAAAATCTGCAAAAATTATTCTGAATTCCAGTGAGTGAAACTGACATCAGTATACATACGTTGTGCCAAATAAAACTTGATTGTTCAGCCCTGTAATTACCTGTGCCACAGCTTCCCTGAACCTCAAATAATTATTATCCTATTTTATATGGAAAAGGAAACAAGACCTGGAAGACTTAAAAAAGTCCCCTCCAAAATCTACCTCAGATCTTACAATACAAGATATAATTACTTACATTATTACCTGTAATTAGGAATATATTGTTCAAAGATTACAGATAATAAATGAAAGCATGTGGCTACTCACCTACTGTATACCAACTAGCATCTGTCAACTTGCTGATAACAGCTTCTTGAAAGGATCCATCAGGCATTTTGGTTTCTACCATTGCACCAACCTGCAAAAAGGAGTATCCCAAGGTTACATATAATCCCAAACTCATATGATGGAGAAAAACACACATAGGCATTAATTCTTCCAGCAAGCTAGATTTATTTTTTTTAAAGACTCATTTTAGCTAAATGTTACTTCGTAAAATTTAGTTACTTAGCTGGTAAGAACAAAGGTCCTTAAGTATGAAGGCTGAACAGCAAGTAGACAGTAAAGCAGTAAGAAACTCAGAATATCCAATTTCAGCATGACTTATATCATCACAAGCACTAATATAAGGCTAATTGGAAATAAATATTCAAATATCCAAAGTAATTATTGCTTTATTACTGATATGCATGCAATTACTACTATTTTTTATACTTCAAACATTGTTATACTGTCAGCTAGATCAGAATTTCAGGAGCAGCCTATAACATGCATTGGTGTTCTTGCAGTAGCTACAGAGAAAAGACAAATACAAAAAAGATTATCTACTCTAAAGAGCTCCATTTCCACTCAGTGTTTTATAATGCAGCTATGCATTTTAGCAGACAACTCCTGTATATCATAAAAATACAAATCAACACATATTTTTATATAAAATACATCAAGTATTTTAAAATGCAGTTAGAGTAATCCTATTTACTATTGTCCAACTGGCTTGACCTAAGCTTCATAATCAAGTTCTCAATTACTTGTAAGAAGTTTCAAAGTTTCATTACTTATAAGAAGTTTTGTATCTTGTAAGAAGATACAAAAATCATCGTGCGTGCAAAACTGTCAGCATATAAAGTATACTACATAGAGAAGCATAAACAGCCTCTAAAAGCTACAAGAGTTAAGACTAATTACTCGGAATTAATCTGATCTAAAGCAATGAGCCTCCTGCTGATTTAAATTCTGTAGAACAGGTACCCACCTAAAAACATCAAAACTTAGAATTTTACAGATCAATTATGAGATTACAAAAAAAAAAAAAAAAGGCATGCAATATACATACTCTTAGAGGTCCTTTCACTTGGTCATCTTGCACTAACTGAGTTGAGTTATCCCCCTTCAGGACCACCTGAAAGATATTGATGAACTTTTTTACACGTATCTTATTTTTAATAGCGTACAAAAAGCATATGAAACGGTATTTATAGTAATAATCGTAATTTGGAAAATAAGATCTTTATCAATCAAATGGACTCAAACATTATTGAACGCAAAACACTTAACGTGGACGGTTTTACTGACAGGAAGCCTCAAGTATCACACTTCATATTTAATCTGAAACATCATAATTAAAGAACAGGGCAAATCAAACATCAGCCATTCCAAGGCAAAGAAAATAGTTTTGATGTGAGTTTGGATACTGATGGAATCCAGGGCATACCTGGAATTCGGTTTCCAGATCAGAAGATTAAGCAGGTTTTTTCTCTCTCTCTACTTGCAGCACTTTACTAACAACACATTGAGTACTAAACTACAACCAAAATAAAAAGCTCTCCTTATTAAATATGTATCAAAAAAATCACCAAATTGACCGCAGTAACACCAGCAAGGGAAAGTTTTTATGGTGAAGATGTGATTCACTAGAAGTGTAACAAAAATAAGGATCGGTTACAGTGTAAGTAAACTATGCCTCTTCCCTTTAATATCCCACGTTTGAGAAAATAACACTGATGAGACAGAGTGAATGTAAGCCTATGCAATTTGAATCCATGAATTTGCAGAGACTCAGTTTAGAAACATGAAAGATGAGTATTTAGATGTCAACCTATGGTGTTTTAATTAAAAAATTCAGAAAATTCTTATTTCTTTTAGGAATCAAAAGTTCCAGGAGCTTCCTTTCCACCTATCAAGATGTCCAGTTTTCTGGCTCCCCCAATTAACCCCCAACCATAGTCTACACTGTAGCTGTATTTATATATGATTCTATGATTCTCATTAACACAGATTTCAAAGAACATCAGAAATTTCTGTAAGTACTCATTAAGAACAGGGGAAAAGACTCCAATATCTGAATTGTTTGGGGTTTCTTTCTATTCATGAAAAGCACTCTGATAAAGTGATATGATCTACATCTGTAACTGAGGAGGCTGATAGCTTGCTCTATTTATGTAAGCATTAAAGCACACAAAAATGTAGATGCGTAGTTATACAAAACAGCTTTCATCTCTATTTGTTAGCGGGGTTGGGTCACTAATACCTTTTTTACATATCCTGGAGAGTACACAAGACAGTAGGAAGTGGGAAGATTTTGACAAAATAAAGCAGAAGAACAATTTCTGTATTTACTTTGAATTCTCAACTTTTACTCAACTACGTTTTATTCTTGGTTTCCCACAGTAGTATTTACAAAGTACTGCAACACCAAAATAATGACTTTACTTTTTAACTGTTTTTGTAAATGTGAATGAGTATTATGTGCCAGTACTACGCGTGTAGAAACTCAGCTACAGCCAGAGCACGCTGTTTTAGAAGCAGCAGCAAGATGCTAAAAACTTAACAAATGTTATCCTGGACATTTGTAAAAACTGATCTAATAAACTAAGTATTGCCATCTTTTTTGCTGTTATGTTGATTTATTTTGGCATTGCCTCTTAAGTTCCAAGCTATAAAACTCAGGATGACAGCTGGAATGAAATGGAACTTTTGCTTCTGAAGAGTTTGCTCTTATTCCTTATTACTCATGTAAAGCCATAATCCTCTATTTGTGACATAAAAACTGATTGCTGTGAAACTGATGCATCCACAAACAGAAGACAACCATGACCAGGAAAGAAGTAGCAAGAATACGTAATGTGAAAGCTCATTCTTCTTGCAGCATCCTCCGAAAAACAATAAAAAACCCCAGCACTACCACCCCAAAAATAACAAAAAACCCAAATAAAAACCACCCCAAACCCAACACCAAAATATGAAAAACAACATTCAAGTGTTCTTAAAATTCATACAGTGAGGTGATGAACATTTCCTAATCTTCAGGACTAGGATCTTCTCTGACAGTCCTTTCAGCACAATGCTTTAATAAAATCAGCAATAACCACTGTATACTACCTTGACTTTCACAAGCCTTTTCACTGTCTTAATCTTTGCCTCACAGAAGGCACCACGGTACTTGGCACTGACATCAGTTCCAACTGTCAGGTAGGCAGGCTCATCTGCTGCCTATTAAGAAACAAAAAATACAATAAATTTTAGTTCTTCTTGTTTATTTTTACAGTTACATCATTCTACATTTAATTTTACATCTAAACTTATAGACTTAATGACTTCTAAGTGATAAACAATGTCTGTAGTCAGAACTGCAATCAACTGTTCTTTAAAAGGAAAAAAAAACACCAACAAGTTACAGGAAGTTTTGGTTTACCAGTGATTTTGACACCCCCACACACAAATTTTGTCAGCCTAATTACCCTCCCAGAAATATCTTTGAGGATATTGAACTGATATTTGGAACATCTCTTTATAAAAAGGTTAATAATGTATAGGAGTGACTATTAATTCAAGCCATTCCTATACAGCATACAAAAGGAAAATATTTCAACTGCAAAAGGACAGTATAAAAGATATCTGTACTTTTTTCAGCTATAATCAATCCAGTGACAGAGATTATTTAAAACATTCGAGATTGCTATCATCACAATACTTACAATTAAGTCTATAACATTCTATAGACAGGACTTTTTTTTTTTCCTGCTGACTAAAAGGAGACCTCTAGAGAAATTTGTTGTAATCTTTCAAACAGCTGTTAACTAGTATTTTTCTTTCTTGAAATGCCTTTATCAAAATTTAACTGCTTATGCATTTTAGGAGAGAAAAATATTTTTCATTATGTCTTCCTTAATCTAGACTTTATTACTCAATATTTCACTTTATTGTGATTGTAGGACAAGGACAAAATTACCATGTTGAAAATGTCCATCAAGACAGGAAATCAGCACAGAATATAAAATAACTGTTTTTCTGTTCTTTTCTTTTTTATATTGTTATTATTTCCTCAACTCCGAAGGCAAAAAAAAAGAGTTTTTCTCTCTTTTATAAATTAATACTGCAATTGTTAAGCCTTTGTAGTGAAAAAACCGGCAGCAGCTAAGGCGGGACAAAAGCTGTGGTTTTGCAAACTTGCAATAGCAGCTGCTGATACAGGAAGCATTTAAAGACAGTAGCCCAAAGGACAACAACTCAAAGACGTTGTGAATTTTCAGACTACTACTGCAAGACGATAAGAGCTTTGCTCACCCACACCTCAGCTGGAGAGCAGAAACAGGAGTTACAGCATGCACCGAAACCCCAGCCAGCGTGACCCTACTGTTGCTCAGCCGAGACGCGCGATTAAAAATGAAATCGCCAGCACAGCTAGCGGGGGGGGGGGGGGGGGAAAGG
>JAVKLA010000040.1:16726936-16743942 GCA_034782735.1 Sagittarius serpentarius
GTGCTGCTCATGACGCACTTGGGGTAAAGCCCGGGGAGGGGGACGTGACGTCTCTTGCTGCCTGGTGGCTTCTGCACATGGTGCTGACGGTTGTGATGGCTGCCTGGCCTCCTGCCAGGCAGCTGAGGTCATCTCGTCACGGGAAGAAGACGCAGCAAGGACAGGGGAAGACTAGTGTTGACGGGGCTGAGTGCTTTTCGGGGGGGGGGGGGGCAGGATTGTAGTCGTGGCCCGTCTTTCCGTACCTGTGGCTCTCTGAAGGTGCAGTCTTAAACGGCAGGATATCTGCACCTGTTAGAGGTCCTCTGAGAGAGTTTGGTCTAAGGGGCTTGCTTTGGCACACTTAAACAGGAGTTACTAACCGAAGCCTATAATAAAATTGTATTTTTTAACATTAGTTTCACATTTTGACTTCTTACATAAAACTTGTTCTGTGGTTGACTGTAATGCAGATTCAGTGTTCTTCCACAAAGTAATGAGCATCTGTTTGACAGTTTTCACTCTTAGCTACAAGCCATACCTTAGGTTGAGCTAAAGCAACAGCAGAGGAGCCTATCAGTATAGTTAAGAGATCCATTGTGGTAATTTGACAGAAATGGATTGTTAGTTTAGCTGTAGTTTCCATGTAAGTTCTGGTTTGAAGGTGTTTTTTGGTTTGGGTTGGTTTTTTTTATTAAATCTGATGCTTTGGAAAGCAGAAAGCAGAGAGATGGCTCTCTAGGGAGTTTATTTTGCAGTGGTGTATAGTACAGATAAGCTCTGAAGGTTTAGTAAGGCATAATGCATATGAGGCTTGTTTAGAATTGACTGCAGGAGGTTTGTAACACGGGGGAAGGGTAGCTTTAGAGTTCTGGTGTTTGGATCTGAGTTGTAAATACAAGCTGCTTGAGGACGTATACAAAACGGATAAAGGTTTGAGGCATTTAGTGCTGAGGGAACTTTGATTCTGTACTGTAGTTCCACTTTATGCAGTGGATAAACTGAAGAGCAAATTATTGTTTAGAATATATTAAATCTAACCCAAATGTTAACAAACTTCAGAAATTCACTTTGAATGTGAACTTGTGATCTCTCTCTGGAATGTATTGGCCAAATTGTGACTTAGATTGTCAGCTTGTTTTTTGAGGCACGATTTGTATCTCTGTACTAAGTATAGTACCATTCAATAAATAAGTTTGTGACAAAACTAATCAGTCTTGTTTCTGATTTCTAGCAGAAAAATCCTGTCCACCTGGATGTATCTGTTACAGCTGGCATGCTTAGGAAGTCCATGGCACATCACCCATCTAGCTGTTGTGAGCAAAAGGACTCAGGACTATAGCCAGTCAGCAGGAGAGGTGACTTGTTCTTTTATGGCATTTAAAGCACCTAAGAATGCTTAGCGAGGCAGCCCAGCAAACAGGGTAAGCGTTCTCACACAACTTAGGGATGATGTCTAGTATAATGGAATGAAAAAGCTGTGTTTCTGGCAAGCCAGAGAAAGGGTCTAATTTTCATTTAAAGTAACTTTTCATTGGAATATGAACTTCAGGACTCAGAGTTATGCCATGGTATTGAAATTTTACATCCTAAATGTATGTTGGTGTTAACTAGCCCTGAGACTTCAAGACAGCTTGGCTATACTGGATTCTTGCGGCTGTGCCCCATCTCCCAGTGTCATCCCTTATAGGGAAACAGCTGAAATGAGTGGAAGAAATGAGCAGCAGACTTTTTTGTTGTGAGCCACTCTGTTAACTTTACAAAGTTAACACTTTAGAAGCTCTAGAATGAGACAGTCATAGTAAGTCCTTTTAGTGTCTAATCTCTCTGTAAATAGATAGTCTATAAGGGAGAAAAAATTTTAGCATCATTGTTCAAAGCAGCAGTACTTGTATTATGTTTACTTTGTTAGTACCAAAGGTCTTGTAGATGCAGTACAGGAGATTCACCTGGGGATATGCATTTTGGTCTTACTTACCTTGTGCAAATTAGCACAAGGCTTCGTAATTTAAAAACAGTCAACACGAAAGGATCAAGGCATGCTAAGCATGACACTGGTCATACGTAATTCTAGAGCTTAGGTGATGGCTGTAAGTAAATTGGAAAAAATAATGTACTTTAAAATGTCTTTGGTGTATTAGTTGCAGAATATACAGAAATTTTGCCCAAAGTCTTCCATATATGTGGCACTCAATCGGAAAAGGCAAGTATAGGAATGTCTGGTGTGTTGCAGTGTTCTCTGTAAGAATAGCAGAATAAGTAGCAGCCAAATGAAACTGTTGCATGTGTCATGTGGCTTCCTTGAGAAGAGAGGCAAAATGAGGAGACGAGATTTCTGGGATAAGTAAGATGTTTTAATTCTGTTCACTAGTCACATACTGCTTGTGATATGCTGCATTTACACATAGATAAAAGAACTCGGAATACACATACAATCACAGCCAAAACATTCTAGAAATAGTAAAAATATTGATTCATGTTCCACTGAGCTTCTTTGTATGTAATGAAATGCTATGCTACTCTACGTCAGACTTTGCAGATGTTCAGGAGACTTTTAGCGTCTTTTATTTTTGTCTCAAGTGTTTAGTTCTTCTTTTAAACGCTCTTCCCCTTGGTGTTTCTATTCTGTAAGTAAATAGGCAACATTTTTCCAGTGGTGGTTGAGCAAGTATCTGCCTTGCGGTTCGGAACCTCTGTGTGTGTGGAACTGCTGTACTTCTGCACAAATGAAGGTCAGATGTATGCTTCCCACAAAGCTTTATTATCAGAGTGATTGCAAACTGCTCAGACAAGAGTGTGGTAAGAAGTTGTGACGTACTTAGTGTGCAGGTATGAAGGAAAAAAATCCTGAAAAAGGTGAAGTTGACAACAGAAAAGTTCAGTCAGTAACAGCTGGATTATAAAAATGAAAGGGCAAACCTTTCCTAGTCATGGAGAAAATTGTGCTTTGCTGTTAACTATCAGCAATATGTTCCTTCATATTTATTATCTCGTGTGTGAGAGAGAGAACAAAAAAAAAAAAAACCAAACAAGAACACGTGTTAATGCTAAATGCTTACCTACAGTTTACCCAGCTCTGGCATATTCCTGTCCCCGTGTTCAGAAAAATGGGTGTTTAGTTATTCAAACGTAACTGTGCATGCTGGTTTTCATCACTTCCTTGTCAGTGTTGCTGCTGGAGAAGACACAAAGTTCAGCAAGCCTTGAGAAGTCTGAATTAGTTCATTATATCCACTGAAGAGTTTAGTAGTGGTTTCTTGAATCTGGTGTGGGTATGTTTTGCAGCAGTGCAGTATCTCTTCTGGATATGAATACTCATGAAAATATTTACAACAGAGTACTCTGTCATAAATATTTGTCTGAGGAAAAAAATCTCAGAATTGGGTTTCCTGTCAGCTCTACAGCTAACAATAATACTCACTTTGTAGCTGCTTTTTCCAGTAAGGCTAGTGAAATGATGTTACGTGCTCAGCTTGTCAGAGTAGCTCTTGTTAGCAGCTTCAGAGATCTCCAGAGAGAAGGAGTCCCATTTTTACTGAATAAACCATGTCCAGACTTTGTTGTGCTTTGTGGCTGCAGATCTTAACTACAATCCCTTGTGTTACAAAATGTGTGCAGAAATCAGTGATGCATTACCGAGTTGTGTTATTAGCAGCCTAGCACCAAGAGAAGGGGTTTTAGTTCTCAAGTGATTTAACTGCTGCTTTCATCCTATCCTGTTAGCTGTGTGGGGGTGTTTTGGCATGTATCGTGCAATCTTTTAATTCCAAACATAAAATGTTCCTTTTTTCTTAAGACCAATTTGGTAATCTTGTGTTTGAACAGAGTAACAGCTGTATTGTAAGAGACCATTTTTATCCTTTCTTGTAGGTAATTTTCTGTTACGATCACTAACATACTTGTATCAAATGTTAATATTAGCTAATTTAGCAACTATGGAAGGAGGGTGCCCGTTGCCAGGGTTTACTTAAGATTGGATTCTAAAATCAGTTTTTGCGTGTTTTGTCATGTGCTGTTAAATTATCTGAATACAGATGTTTAATTTCTCTTCTGTTGCCTAGCAAAGGGGGTGGAAGATACAGAATTTGATTACAAAGCCACTTAATTTCTTGTATTATTTCCAAGGACTACAAGTTCACATTGGTGACAACAGTGAGGCTATTGCAGCTACATCAGGGAAGTTGTGCAGTGTTGCAAAACACTAGCGCACAGTACTATGGAGAAACTGAAGATTTGTACAGCAGCTTTAATTCAGATGTGGCAAAGGACTTTGGTTGTTATCATCTGCAATCAAGTGATAAGTCTGTCCTTCAAAACTTAAAGTAGATGCTTTTAAGTCCAATGAGAATTTCATTACCATTCTGGGTAGGAAAGCATCCTTACATATTTTTCAAAGTAACGGTTTCTCTCTGAATGCCAGCAGTAAAGGTGAAAGATTAGATCTACCTGTTGTTAGTGAGTAATCAAACCTTCTGTTTCAGGCTTTATGAAAAACTTTTTTTTATGACAGGCACAAGATGCTAGTTGGTACTAGAAATGTATCCTATGCATGTACACATATGGGCTGTGTTAGTGCATCAGCCATTCCAGGATTGTAAACTTTAACTTTTAAAACTCCCTGTACTTTTTAACTGGCTTCCAAATTATCTCTACAGCATGCAGCTTTTTTTCCTGGCTTCCAAGCTGTAGACACTGTTACTGATGTAAACATTTTATCTGTGGAAGTTTTGATCTTTCAAGGTGAGAAGAGATATGTTTTCTACAGGACTGGGGGAGTGGTGTTCTGTGTAAATACAGTCAGTCACCAGTCTACAGAGCAAATAAGGGTTTTAGTGTTCCTGAAATAAGCTGAAGTTGAAAACATTTAAACTTGCATCTGAATCTCTAAATAGTCTGTATTCTTCTTAACAGAGTCAAACCTTGTTTATAAATACTACTGCTTGAGAAACCTTCCATCTAAATCAAACATACAGGGTACAACTTGAATGCAAAACCCGTGTGTTTTTGGGAGTGGCAATTACATACTTCATTGCCATGAAAACTAATAGGAGAAAAAGTCTTTAAAGTTTTTAACATTTAAATGAGGTTGCATGTTGTATTTGAAGAACCTTACTGCAATCTTCTGAGTAAGTTAAGCTTCTGAAATAGAAAGTATCCCTCTTTAAATATTTAACTTCTGGTATCTACTTTGGAGCAACAGTGTGGTCACTTTTTTAGCCTTTTGTGATACCAGACTGGGAGTAAATGTATACTGAATGGGTATCTGATGCTGTCCATATCCAAGATATCGATTGCTGCTGATGCTGGGGAGCTGAAATAGGCTGTTGTTTCATTTTGGCAAAGAGAACTAACTCTGGTTGGGTTAATTTCTCAATACTGTGTTAGTAGATTCAGGGTTTTCTTGTTTTTCAGTAGTTTTGAGTGATCTGTCAAGGCCAACCTACAGTAAGAGTCTTCCTCGCTTATGATACCTGTTGCTAGTTTTTATCTTGCGAAGGCTTCCCCCCCCCGCCCCCCCGATAAGACTTCATGCTGCAGAAGTAGCCATGTTAAAAAGTACAAGAAGGAAATAAAGCTGTTAAGAGCTACATTCTCATACACACAAGCTTTTTCAGACACTGAGAAGTGGCTTGCTCAGTTTGGATTTTTACTAAAATACATCTTTCTGTACTTGTAGAGATAAAAAATAGGATTCTGGTACTGATGGACGTGGTCCATCTGCCAGCATAGGTGTCACTCAAACTTGTCAGCACTGATAAGCTGCTGATTAAAGTGACAGATTGTTACAGATTCAGGTTGTAGAGCAACATGATCCAACTGCATCGGGACTATAGATGCGTGGTCTTTCCTTGTAACTAGTCTCCAGAAAGCAATGTGTAGGCCACCAATAGCATGCAGGCTAGCACAAAGCAGCAAGCACTACTTCTGCAAAGCCTGGTTGCTCAGGGAAAGCAAGCTTGTGAAGGCAGTGGTTACGTGGCCTTTCTTCTAGGGCTTTTGCTTGTCCAAATTGCATCAATCACTTAGGGTTAACTTACTTTTCAGCCTCAGCTAACAAGACTGCAGTTGGTCAGTACTGATTCTTTTTTAAAAGTATTAATGCCCTCAGTCTTTTGAATTAAGTGTTTTTAGCTATAAGTAGCTGCTGTTAGTGAGAATCTGCAGTTCAGCCAGTGATTAAATGCTAGGTTTTTTCCTACTTAGCTGCCTTTTTCAAAAGATACTTTTTATTTGTGTATATTGTTCAGAGGATATTATTACAGGTAGCTAATTTCCAGGTGGCCAGGGAGTTAGCTGACCAATCAACACTGTGTAATGGACACTTAACCTGTGAATTAATTGCAAGACTGTACTGTTTGCAGGAGGTTTGTACCTTCAGGGATATGCTTTCCCCTGCAGGGCTTCCATGTAGTCTGTCACCCCATTAGTTACACCAGTACAGCTGTAAAAAGAACCACTGAAATGAGCTGTGTTGTGTGACATCCAGAACTCTGAAAGAACAAGACACATGTCTTTTTGAAGAGTTTCATTATTCTGGATGAATGAAAGATTTTTTTACTAGTGTGGGAGTGATCTCCCTGCAAGCAGCACAACGGGGGACAAACTGGTATGAGCACAGAAACAAGGATTTGGCTGGGGGAAGTAGTTGCTTGTTAAACTGACTGACAGGAAACACATGAAGCTACAGTTTGATTCTGCCTCCTGAAACACTGTTTCAGATTTTGTTTCTATTCCCAAAGTGTATAGAAAAGTATTTGGGAAAAATAGCCTGTCAAGTGGTGTGCTTTCTAGACTGTGGAAAGACCTAGAATTAGAGCTGAAATTGAGCTTTATGTAAGCATTCTGTTAAAGTCATCTAAGCACTTCCTTTGCTGCTCTTGACACCTGTTAATGTCATCTAATAGGTGTCTGTCCTTCCCCAAAATAATGAAGTTAGCAGATTTCCTGCTTTTCTAAAAGCCCTGCAAACAAGATAAATTTCACTTCCAAAAACTTAGGCATCACTTGGGTGGGTTTTTGGGTTTTGTGTCTGTGCGTGCGTGTTTGGAATGTATTAGCTTCTGGGTGAATTTACTATAATTGAGCCTACTATTAATCTGCTGAAACTGGAATCTTAATGAATGTGTTTTGGATATGTAGACAATACATATACCAAATGAGATCTAACTTTATGCAGCAATAAAGCACCCCATGTTCTTTCTAAACTCTTACTTGGCTTGTCTTACCATGTCACCTAAAATGGTATTTTCAGTGGGTAGTTCTTACACTGTCTTTAGGGGAGACTTCAGGGGACTTCAGTTTTTCCTGTATCTAATTATATGCACGTGCTTGGACTACAAAGTATGTGATGCTGCTGCCTGCTTTATTCTAGTTGTCCATTTTTGGTTGGCACAGCAACTCGTAAGAACCATTTTTAAACAACTGTTTCAGAGTCCTTTAATAGCAATGTACTGAAGATGAAAGAGCACTGCGTGGTGGTTGCTTAGTCCATCTGGAGATGGGAGACTTGGTTTGAGCTTGGTTGTAGATCCCATGTTCTCAAATACTAGTATTTACTGGACAAACAGTAAAGCTACACTTTTGCCTCTTCTACCACCTGTTTTCTACAGCTCTGTATAATTAGACATAATAGATAGCAAGATCTTCTATGATGTAAAGTTACAAAGCAGTTGGTGTCTCAGAATAGCTCTCAATTCTTAAGTAAAAGTAACTTCCTTGCCACATGTAACTTGAAAAACTGGTGGGTGGAGGAAAAGCTAGTCCTTATCTTACAGGCATATGCAACTGAAGGAAGAAAACAAGGGGGAGAGTAGTCTCCATACTGTATTTTTGGTGCTATTACAGTCTCAAAATTGTCATGACAACTAGTACTATTTCTCTCTTCAGAATCTTTAAACTGTGCACTTTATTTTAAGGTCATGATTATCTTCCAGCTGATAAATGCTTAAGATGCATTGTTGAGTTCACTGTTGTATGTACCCTTCTATGGTTACAGTTTTATCTTCGGGAAGAGGCTTGCAAAACAGCATATGCAGTTATTCCAAATCTCCTTCCTTAAGGCTGACTTGGACTATATAGCGAGATAGCATTCCAAACAGTATTGCATCTGTATGGACAGTCACACTTTCAGCATGTGGGGCTTTTAACCTCAGGCCATCAAGCTATTTTTGGTGATGAGAAGGAAGTAACAAGTGACCTGATGCTTGGCATACTTGAGATCTGCATGAGACAAATTGTTTGAAATGTTTCCTTTCTCAGAGTCAGCACCAAATACAGATCAGTAATATTTGTTTTGGAGCTAGCCTTATGGATATCTGCCACACAGGAAATTTTACATATGGGTTACTTCTATGAGCTCTTCTTCTATAAGTTTCTAACAGCTCAATGTTACCATAATTTCTTCAGCAGTACTAGTCAGTTGTAATGAAGATACTACCCAAACCAGTAATTTTTATGGCCATATAAAGGTAGCACAAACAGTGAAAACTGATTGTTGTGATGCAATAGCCTAAATTTGATTTTTTTGAATTCTGTAAGTCCAGTTGCATATTCTGAAATTGTCCTGATGCAGTCATGGAGATGTATGTAAGTAAACCAGATACTGGAGCCTATTTTTTTTTTTTTTTTTTTTAATTTTTCATCTGCAGTTTACCATAGCCCCCTTAATTCTCTTTAACAAGGCTTCTGTATGTGGACTTGCTGACTAAGTAATTATAACAGGGAATGTGATACATCCAGTCCTATTAAATATCAGAGTAGTGATTCATCAGATGCTGAGTAACAGTCAGTGGATGTATGAGACTTAAAGGGAGAGGAAGCATCTTACTGTACAGCCTATTCTTGTGTCATTGTTGGATCTATGTATTTCTGAAATAGTCCTTGATGGAGGGATGACTTTAAGCCAAAAGATAAGGTGGTCTATATAGTCTTTCTGGTGTTCTGTTAAAGCCTGTGCTTTGGGTCTTAAGCAACAGCACATGCCATTAAAACTCAGAATGTAAAATGTTTCAGCATGGCAAGAAGTGCAGTTATGCATTCCAAGTGGGTATTTGACTTTCTGCTCTATTATGTATTCCCATAAATGGCCAGAGTCTGGACTATGTAGGTTACTTGTCAAGCCTGAAGCAAGAAGTGCTGCTTGGTATGAGCTAATCATGCTTTTTCTGAGATCTTCAGAACTGAAACTTCCTAGAGCTTTGGGCAGGAACAGTCCAGATGAGACTGAAGAATCACCCCTTGCTCAAATCTCTAATCAGAAACTTTTACCGTGCCTGTTTGTTAGCCTTGCAATGCATTTTCACATTTCAGTGTTACACAGAAGTTAGAATTGACCATTTTCAAGCCAATTATAAAAGCTAATTTTAGGGAAGGGGATCCAGGCTCTGCTTTTATAGGAAAGCATGCTGCCTCTGCTGCTAAAGGCTGGTTCTGGGAGCCTTCAGAGGTCACTGTCACAGACTGCTGCTGTTAAGGGCCATCATATTCAGCCTGCATGTGTTGCAAGCAGCTCTGAATCAAGTCAGCCAAACTGGGCTGCCCTAGTCCCCTGGCATGTTAAGAGACTCACTGCTTTCAGAGTGAGCTTATTCAAAAGTAGTAAGATGAAAGTAGGTGCATGTGATACTCTTTGTCTTAAGAACAGCTCTTCTAGAGCATCACCTCTGCAGACTCTGAACATGCATGCTTTCTCCAGGCATGCCCCACTGCTGAAGCTACAGGAGACTGACTGGTGGAAGCTTTCAAATCTTTGTTTTAGCTACCTGATCAGTTGTTGACCTCTAGGCTTAAATCAAACTCTTCCTTGTAGATACAGTTTAAGACTAGAGGATAAGGGAATATCTACAATACAGCTAGATATTTTTTTTTTTCCTAGTCCTGTAGTTAAAACAGAGCCTCTGCTAAAAGTAAGCTTTTCTTCCTTTGTTGAAATTTAGTATTCTTTCTTCTTGTTCTGTAACAGATCTGGTCCTCACTTCAATAATCTCAGATCCAGCTTGAGCCCTTCTGGAGCTTAGCTTTTACCAGATGATTTGCCTTAGCTCTATAAATTTAGAAAAAAACCCCATGTGCTGTCCCACTGCATTTCTAAGTCTTTATGTGGTTGGTGTTGCTGTACGTAGCTATGTAAGCCACTTCCTTCTTTTTGGAAGGTTTCTTCCCTGTTGAACTTCCACTGTTTGACACAGCAACAAGTAAATACTAATTCTCAGTAGCAAAATGCATTAAAGTTGGCATTTAGCCTATCAGGTGTGGACTGAATTAGTGAAACATTACATTTGTGCAGTAGCCATCATATAATTAAGCATTCTTAAGTAACTAGCTTCAAATTAGTAAGCTACTTGTTAAATGCAATGTAGTTGTCTCATTGGCTTTCCTAGATGGAACTGCAACTAGGTTAAGGCCACAAAAAGAGCTGTAATGGGGAGTTTGCAGTAGCTTTTTTGATGAAATGAGTCCTTCCAGACTAGAAATCTATTCCAATGTTCCCTGGACCTTACTGTTAAAGGGTAGCAATGCTTAATTTCAGATTAAATGGAAGCCTGCTGGCTTTCTGTTTCTAAAGTTAAGGGAAACTTCAGTGCTAAAATAGCTTATTCAGTATTTTCCTGCTTTTTCCTCCTTGCCTCCCCTCCTGAATAAATGCAAATATTTTTTTCCCCACCTTCTAATGCTCATTTTTCCTCTTTTCCCATCATCTGCAGTAAATGGAAATGAAAGTAATAGATTTTTTTTCCTTACCATAGATAAAGATCAATTCTCATAAACAGGTTGAGCCTATATTCTGATAAAATTATTTAATTTGGAAAAGACCCTGACAGTAAGTCACCTTGGTATTGTTTAACTAAATGTTGCCATGACAGGCAAGACTGCTGTGCAACACTCTGTATGTATTACTGTGCACTGTAAAATGCATGTATTTGTGAAGTGCTTCTCACTGGACTTTACACCTTTTCACAACAAACAAACAAAAAGTCACAGCATGGTTCTTCCTAGGAGCTTTTTAGATAGCTACTTAGAGACCATGGTAACTTCAAAACCCTGAATAAGCAAGGAGGTGGCTCTGTTCCTGCCTATATCTTCTGACATGCTGTGGAACACCTTCCTTTCACTTTATCTTGTAAATATACACAGCTGATCTTGCTCTTCTCATTTAACCCTGAAACCTGATTTGCGTTAACTGTTGTTATACTTCCTGTCCCTAATTCTGAATGGCTGTCACTGAAAGGATTGGAGGGATGGCTTTTAACTTCCATTTAGCAGTTTGTCAGCAACATTTCAGGTATAGAAGAGACAAAGCAAAGAGAATCAAGTAGACTCTCTGCTGTCATATACAGTGAGGGGAAGATCAGCCCTCAGCTAATGCTTAGAGTACTGACGAGTTTCCTGACTGGCAGTCACTAATGACTCAAACAGCTGAATCAGCAGTAAACTTCAGTAGTAAATTCAGTTTGGAGAAACACAACACAGAACTAAAGGCTGACTCAGTGTAACAGCTATACTATTGCCTCAGGAAGAAACACTGAAGGAGGCTGTCTGTCACGCTCATGACTAACATTGGCTAAGGCAGGCCTGATCAAGAGCTCCAGCAGCCTTTGAAAGCTATGCTCAGCTGGAAAGGCAAGAGTTCAGGTGGCCTGACTGCAGCTAAAGCTTAAGCGTGGGACAGGCACCAAATACAAGGACGGACCCCCCACCTATCTCTACTGACTTTCACTTGTCACAAAAAAGGAAGTAGAACTGTATCTTGTAATCCCCTTAGAAAAGACTGGAGAAGGCCAGGGGTTTTTGGTTTTTCTGTTTGTTTGTTTTTCAAAGGAAAAAAACTGTATAACAAGAAAAAACCTGTAAGGGAAAGCTTTTGTTTTAAGGGCTGGTGATCATTAGCGTGTAGTACTAAAGCTGAGGAGTTTGATTCATCAGAAAAGTATGCATTTCAGATTAAGATGACAATAGAATTTTATCTGCATGTACAAACAAGACTTCCATTTTAACTAAGTTTTAAGGTGGTAAACAGAACAGTTTGTTACCTTGTCTTTCAAGACTTTAAAGTGACTAGAATAGACAGTCTTTTTTCCTAGGAAGTTGCGAAAGCAAGCAGGACAGCTTGTTTTCAATTCCTGGGAAGGTCAACAATTGATAAAGCTGATTCTGAAGTAATTTAAGAAACTAAACCTGAATGATGCTGTTTAAAAGTAGTTTAGCTCTTTAAGCATTAATTCTAGTTACATTGCTTAGTAGATCTCACAGCTTTAGAACTTAACACAAGCACTATTTTAAATTGAATTAGTTTTTAAAGTCTCTTACTCTTCACATAAGCCTAGGTTTAATACTTCCAATTAAAATTCCTTTTCCTGAACTCCTGCTTGTTATATAGGCTGTTTGGAGTCATCAGCTGTGCACATCACCTTAAACCTGTAGCCAGCTGTTTTAGTTAGGTATGTTCTCACCTCTTCTGCCAAGAACAATCACAGACTGTGGCTACAAATGAACTACAAATCATGATACTGGTTAATCAAGGAATAACCACATACTAGTTTTTAATACTAAACTCTACAGTATAAACAAGAGACTTGTCATTTTTTAAGCACATTGTTTTTCTGTACCTGGCCTAGCTCAGATAGAATGCTGTAGTAAGAAGCAGCAACACCAGCCTGATAATATCTTTCCTACTCAATGTCTGTTTTGATACAGAGTACAGTTGCTTCTTGACAAGGGTGGCCTATACTCTTTTGAAATAAAAGATAACAGACAGTAAAATGGAAAATTTATTAGTGCAAGTTGGCCACTCAGTTTCTTCCAACAAGTACATAATAGCATCCCATGCTTAATACATTATAAACAAACCTGTTCTAAGTTAAAAATTGAACTTGTTTTGAAGTAACAATGTGTTACATATTGTCATCGTCTGATTCATCTTCCTCTTTCAAAGATTCCTATTAAAAAAAAAAAGTTTAATTTTATAATGCAGCCTATAAGAAGCAACATGAGTTTTGCTGTAGCTTCACAATCCTCGATCTGTCCAAAGCCTTGTATTCAGCAGGCTGGTTCATATCTTTAGGAGGTAATACTGAGCACCATCATTACTTTTAGAACAAAAGCAAAGCCATTAAATGCTGGAAGTCTAACTTTCTCCAGCTGGTTACCTTTAAAAACTATTCTAGGCAACATGACCTACTACCTCCTACTCACTCATACCATTGTTGAAGAGTTAATGCATTTACTTCTGAAGGAGAAACACGCCACCTGTGCCAGCCTGCTGAATTACACTGTTCTTGAAAGTAAGAACTAACCCTGGATTACACTGTAAACTTCACTATTCTCCCTTCAGAATAACACCAGCTAATGCTGAAGGGATAACATGTTGTAACTGTAAGTTTTCCAGTCATCACAACAGTAGAAGCCTAACCTTCAGTTAGTTAGTTCTACTCTAGACTTGTCTGACAAGTGGAACACTGAGATGACAGCAAAATCAGACCTTACCTTGGCATATTTTTCTGCTTCTTCCCTGATGTCTTTGGGAACAATTTCATGTTTTCCATTGGTTACTGCCAATAAAAAGAGTACATCTTAAGTAGAATTCACACAAAGACCTTAACATACACAGTGAAGTTAAGAAGCAACGTTTTACTTCAGTTACAGAAAGTTAGACATTTTCTATAGTGTCTATAGAAATTACAGAAATGCATTACTTTCTCCAACCCAGCTGAGTTCCAGCTCAAAAGCTTTATCCTTTACTTCATCGTGAACTATGTAGATTCTGGAAGGAACAGAGAAAGTACAGATTAGAACAGACAGATCAATAGGCTAAATATACTTTCTTCCTTTCACAGATTTCTTCTGTTGAAGTACTGTTCTTACAGTTAATAGAAGCTCTCCCCATGCTTTTTCCCCTGCCCACACACACACACACAGAAAAACCACAAGAGAATTTTCCAGGCTTAGTTGCTAGTATAACACATTAAAATGAGTACAGCAAAGATGCAAGTTGAGATGTTCAAGTTATCCTAATTCAAACAAACATTAAGATTCAAATACTGCAAAACCAAGGCTACGTCATCATTGCCTGCTTCTGCTAGATTAGTTATAATACAGTTAGAAGTGTGCTGTTTCTCCTGTAAATCTCGCAAAACCGTAATATCTTGTGTCTAATTAGAATCCTGTACATAGATCTCCATATAGACTGCCGTGCTTATGGCAAACATGATGGTAATCAGCATTTAAACTACAAGTGGTATTACAGCATATGCAGTACCATCCAGACTAGTAAAATCACTCCTTAGTCTGCAGGATAAAAATGTTGCACTATAATAGCAATTCTGATTTGACTGTATCATAGTATTCAGTCCTCAGTGGCAGAACACGTAAACAAACTGTTAACATCCGGAGTTCAGACATACACTCACAACAATAGTAGAACATACAATAACCTGTGGCTTCACATGTTGAGAAGGTTGTATTCCTTAGTTTGTTTCAGAAAGCATAAGTCAAAAGCTGAAAATCCCAACTACTTCTAGCCAACATAGAAATCTTGGAGATAGCAGAGGAAGGAAGGATACCTTCAGCACCACACTAAGTACTTCCAATTAAAGTTTGATAAAAGCATTATGAAACAAATATAAAGAACAAAGTTAACATCGGTGTCTTGGGAAATACCACTATATGCTTATGTTCTTCTGACACCCTTCTGTCACTGTCAAACTGGGCTTAACTGATCATTGCCTAAGACCATTTATAGGCCTTTCTTATGTGTTCAGCTGGTTGCAAGCCTTTTGCAATAAAGCGTACCATTACAGGCTCTTGAAGAAATCACTACTCTGGACTCTGGATAGTATTTTAGAGTTAAAAAAAATGATTAAAATCTTTGCGATCAACTTGCATAACAACGTGTACAGCTTTTTCTTCAGAATCAGGACACCAAGGAGTTTCTTCCATCTGTCACCTGATTTGCATTTTTTAAAACCAGTGACTATATTGAGACAGTGTAACCTTTAATCTACTAGTGCTACAAGCTGCACCTATAAAAAGTGGCAGATGAGATCAAAAGGCATACTTCTCACATCCTTTGGCATTTTTTAGTACTGAGTAGCATATCCCATCTCACAAGAAGAGAAAAAAAATTAACAGCAGAAGATACCCGAGTCAGCATGACCACTCATCTAGTAGAAGTGAAACCTGGTACCCAATTTAAAAGGAATAGCTTCACTTTGAAACCATAGCAAGCTCACCAGTACAGATTTTTGTCGAGTTGGAAAAACAGGTTGGAGACTTACATTTTCGCAACCTCTTTAACAACATCACGGCAGGTCATTTCCTTCATCTGTAGACAAAAAATACACAGCTTAAGAGAATATACTGTTTTCCATTTCCCCAGGGCCAGAACATGAATGGCCGTGCACATGCCTAACGAGCTTACTGTTCGCTAGTGATAAAAGCAACAAAAAGTTAAGAACTAAATTTATTCTCAACAATGAGTCTTTCAGCTTGCTACATGCAAGTCATTCTTCCAGTGAAGAATTTTACAACTGAAAGTTTAAAGCACTCATCAGCTGGAAGCTTAGAAGCTCAACAGATAATCCTTAGCATCGTGAAAGCTTTACTTGTTCTTAGATGCTTTATGATCAAGTGACATAATATAACCACATGTCCAATATGAGGAAGGCACCATATTTTCATGTATAGTATCCATATTCTTTCTACATAGTATAGTAATACTTTCAGTCTTACAAACATTTTCTGCAAGCAATTTTGACTTTTAAGTAATGCCCTAAATGGAGAATATTGTTCCAGTGTTAACAACCAACTGCATGCCTGAGCAGGGTATCAGCATGTCATTTCCTATTTTCTCACTTGTATCACAGTCTTTTGACAGTTTCACAGTTAATCAAAACAAAGTCTCATGGCAATTTCCACGACATAATAAACTTCTGTTTTACAGGTCAAATCTCTTGCCAGTCAACTCTTGTGGACTATGAAGAAGTAATATAGTCTACTGTATTTCATTAATGCAGGTTTGAAACAAGATTAGCCTCATTTCCTTTCTCAAGGTTTCATTTGCACAAACCAGACAGACATCAGCCTCTGATACTGCACTTGCAAACATGCACCTGTCACTATTCATTGGAACCAATGGGACATCAGTCACAAAACACAGTCCAATGCATTACACATTTTACTGACGCTTTCCCTAGCATAAAATGATTTTCAAGTTCAAAATAAGTTTTTTTTTTCCTTTCTTTTTTCGCCTTATTTACACTGAGCTCAGGATGTAATCCATTAATTATATGTATTTTACTATCTCTGTCCAATTCTCAAAATGTTTTCAAAAGCATAGTACAGAAGCTAGTTCTGAGACGTTAGTAAAGGAATTAAGACAACAACAGTCCTTTGTTCACACTGAGTGTCGCAGCACTTTCGGGGTGAAGTGCACACCCACGGAAGCAATGCGCCAGAGAAGAAATGCCCATGCCTACTTAGACAGACATGCCATCACAGTCCTGTCCCAAGAAGCTTCCTTAACAGAGACCCAGCCCTTACATTTGTGACACTTGATCCCTAACACATACAGCACTGGCTGCTGTGTGCAAATATAACTTGTGTCACAAAAACATTTGAATTGCTGTGTGTATTGATGCGTACAAAATTAGTAGTCAAATAGGAAAACCCACAGGTCTGCTACTATCGCCTATATTTACAAAAAAGAATTGAAGTGAGTTTATTTTTTGCCATTATCCTTTTCCCATCCCAGGTATGTTAGTTCTGCAGATGGTAAGAGTCAACACTAATGGTTTATCACAGGAATTAATTACAATTATGTCCATATATCAAAGAGTTGTACGTAGCATCGGAGCTGCATGAGAAGTACTGTAGAAGGGATCAAGAGATGCGAGTACTCTCCACGCCACTGCAAGTTTTCCCACATCTGAAGATACCAGACATTCGCATAGGATGCAACAGATGTGATCAGTGCAGTCTTTTCTGCTTGCACCCTCTGCTACGTAAGAGGGTTTCACATACTGTGCCCTGCC
>JAVKLA010000040.1:16753568-16769655 GCA_034782735.1 Sagittarius serpentarius
ACCTAGTTTAAGACATATATTAATCACTGTGGGAATCTAATAAATGTTTGTATACGGACCTTGAGAGTTGTCTCACCCTAGTCCACACCGCTGGGGATTTGTGAATCTGAGTCACACACTCTCCCGAGTGGGTCGTGACAGCAGTCAGTCACTGGAACAGGCACCCCAGGGAAGTGGTTGCAGCACCAAGCCTGTCACAGTTCAAGGAACATCTGGGTGATGCTCTTGGTCATATGATTTAGTTTATGTAATCCTGCAAGGAGCTGGGAGCTGGACTCGGTGATCCTTACGGGTCCCTTCCAACTTGAGATATTCTACAATTCTATGAAAAGGGAGATGAGGGGAATGAGTTAAAGCCCCTTGCCCCAGAGATCAGCTCCCACAGACGCAGCACAGACACCGGGCAGACTGCAACGGGCCGTGCTCATCAATATTCCGAAATATTCCTCCTGTCAGCAGGACTCAGCTCGGCTGGACGTGTTTGCAGTTGGCTGACAGCAACCTTCAAGAACGGCATCCAGTCCACAACTGGGAACCTCAGAGGAAAAACCTCCAGTAACTGCAGGGGTTTGTGTCTGTCACTGTCCTTCCTGATAAAACACTCGAGTTCACTGCGAATTTCTCTGCTGCGAGGATCCATGGATCCCTGCCATGCCAGGGACGGAAGAACTACAACATTTTGGCTGAAAAAAAAAGCGCCAAATCCCTTTCTACACGATAACACATTTAAGGTGTGATCTCTAAGGGCTTTCCAGGGCTGGTCATTCTGAAAAGCAGATTCACAGTCTTTCCTCACCGCTTCGATGAAGTAAGAATCCTGTTTCTGTCCTGAACGGGTCATGGGACTGTGCTCAAACCTGCCAGTAACATAGGAGTTAGGATTTCTGGTTGTGCAGTGTCAAACAGCAGCTGCTGAAACTGTTCAGTGATGCAGAAACCCCATAGGAGAAGATTAGAGTGGGTAGAAGGAAGACGAGGTGGCAGAACATGCCGGGCTTGTGAAAGGTCCCAGAGTACGCGCGCTCAGCAGTACAGAAATACCCCTGAAAAGGGAATGGCTAAGAATATTCTCCATTTCCTCAGCTGCAGTCTGTTGCAGTTCAGAAAATGACAACACTGCACCACCACGAACACAGGCTCTGTAGGAGTTTCATCTCCCCTGCATGTCCTTCCCACTGAGAACTACTTAGGGGCATGAGTAATCCCTCTCAGCTCCACGGGACTCATGCCGATGGCAAACTCCTCTTTCAGGAGCAAACCTCGGTAGGCTCTGGCTCGCTTCTTACTGAGGCAAGACACAATCTGGGTCACGGAGCTGCATCCCCTTTATTCACATTATAAATGAAAATGAGCAGCAGAGCTCGGGTCTGAATGTTCTTCACCTAGGCCTAAGGACAGCTCTCTGTGCTTTGCAGTGAAATTGATTTATTTAACAAGCCTGTAATTGCATCACAGATTGGGAACACGTTAAGAACAGGGATGTAGCAGGCTAGTCTCCAAAAACTGCGGTTTTATCCATTTTGCTTTATTAAGCGTAACTGTTGCAATCGTACATACTTTCTGAAGTCACTCAGAAAACTACAGATATCCCCAATCCTTGCCAAAGACGGCTCCAGATGAGTCAGCCTTGTGCACTAAGCGTTAGACTCCATCGCTCCTCCCCTGTTCAGCCCTGTAAGGAGAACCGGACCTCACCCACAGGTTTTCTTGCCAGAAGCATTTGGATCCCTGAGTCTCCTGCCCAGCCCCGTAGGTGTTACGCCTTGGGAAAAAGGTTATGGTGGGGCAGCGCAGCTGAGCAGCATACCGCATAGCGGGACCCGGCTGCAGGGGACACTCTCGACTTGCACGTGACCCTGTAGCCCTCGGTCTCGCTGCAGGGGAGATAAAAAGAAATTCGTAAGGGGGAACAAGCACAGTCAGAGCGAAGGTCCTGAACACTCCAAAAATCAAGGGGAATGATGATATTTGAGGAATCTGCTGGGGAATGAACATCCCAAGCATATTAAACCATTAACTGTAAGCTTACAGAAGCAATCAAGCAAGAGAAGAACCCTAAGACGTAAAAGAATGCAAAATACCGGGCACAGTGGGAATAGAGGTATCTGGCTATAGCATTTAATCCATTTTTCCAAGTCTAGACCTGACAGACGGAACACAACACAGTACGTTTTGAAGAACCTGTTTCTGTGTCACAGCATACCATTCTCATCCTCGGGCTGCCACAGAAAAGCTCTTATGCATGGTAATTGCAACTCGTTTGACCTGGAAACCCAGAAAGTGCTTGGACTGGAGACTCTCACATCAGTGCAAAGAGGCACTGGCCAGGCCCCATCGCGCTTTGAGGACTGAGAAATGATCTCTAAAAGATCAACCTCACCCCAGGGCTATAAAACAACCATTAACAACTACTCACAGCTATGCCTGTCTGTTTTTCTATGCTTTCTGTGTAACAGCCATGCAGCTCATTTGAAGTAGGAAGAAGGCAATTTAAAAATATACCTGTCAGCACCTCGGCAGAGAAATCATCCGTGTCCATACTACCAGACCACTGTTACCAACCAGCAAAGTCTCACCTTGACAGACTCTAACGCTTTAAGCAGTGATTCCCATCTTTTGTGGGGTTTTTTAAATTTGAAAACCATTAAGATAAAAAGTGCCAACTAACACCCTACGTTAAGGTAAAGCATATAGGAAACAGAACAACAAAATCATGCAGACACTTACTTAAATGCTGTAGCATATTGCCCTGTGTTAAGTTTCACCACAAGAATGTTTCTTTAAATATATGCTTAACTTCAAGAAACATGTTTCAGGAAGCACAGCAGGTAGTTAGCAGTAGTTAAAAAAAGCATGTTTGCGGCCATGAAAGACTCCACCACCCCCAATAATTTTTTATGTATGTATCTCCCCAAATCTGAGATAAACAATTGCTCCTCAGATTTAAACCTCAGTAACTAACAGATACCAACAGAGTCACCATTTAGCCAGCAAGTCAAGTTTGGGATGTTGGCAGCAAGTTTAACGGTATCTGAGGCTGGGGAAAGGCCTCTCTCAAGACACGATGCTGCCGAGATGCAGTGGCACTGGCTGGAGTGCCCACCAGGAGCCATAGCTCTGCGCGCAAAGTTAATTCACAGCAGTATTACGGAAGGATAGCGAGAATCATGACAAACCAAAACCAGCAGCACTAGCAGCGGAATGGAAGTGTATGTGTTTGTTTTCCCACAGGAGTGCTCCTTCTCCTTCAATATGTAAAGTTACAGCATTGCTACAAGCCTAGTAACTAGTCAACAATTCCTAAACATAGTGTTAATATCCAAATGCACATTTTTCTTCTTGAGCAATGAACTTTGTATTGCATTTTCATTTAGTACGTATTGTTGCAGGACAACGAAGTTTAATATTTCTGATGGGGGGAAGGAAGGCAAAGAAGTGACTTCTAAACTTGGCATTTCAGTAAGAGATTCAAGATTTCCTTGCACCCTTGTTTATAATTCTTACATGGTTGAATTCTTTCTTGGAGGAGAGATACTGGGAGAGTTGTTAGCTCAGCAGTATTTGAGAATGACAGGCAAAAGAGTTCTCTGCTAAAACTCTCAAAACAGGACCATGTCCAGGGGAAATACTGCTCCAGCACCTTTGCTAAACAGCCTGAAATAACTTCCTCACATGTGGTTCAAGGGTGGAATATTTTAATACAGAATTTGGCAGACAAACTTCCATGGATGTTTCCCATAGTAGACTGTCCTTCATTCTTCTAAGCATATTTAAAAACAAAATACCTTAAAACAAATTCTCTCCAGAGTGTCATTTACTGTACAGATAAATAACAAACAACTCAGTAGGCTGCAACTGATGACAGTATAGAATTTCTTCAGAAGCGGACAAAATAAGCACAGTAGTTGCCAGAGTTAACTTTTTAAACTATAAACGGACATAGTTTTAAATAGTGTTAGTACCTACCACCATACTCCCCCCAAACATCCACATTGTTCGTATTCAACAATGTTACGCACAAATTACTTAATACCAAAAAAAAGCCAATGCATATATATCTACTCGAAATAGATGAGGAGAATCCTTGTGTAGCATTTAGGTGCTTATTTCTCAGTAGAAAAAGCCCTCTTCATCAATGGTGGGGGTGCTTTTCCAACATCAAACATCATTTCCAGCGGAGGATTATTAAGACAGCACCAGTCAGGTATGCGGCCTGTCTGGCTGTAATATTCTTTGGACACAGACCGGCTCCCAAGTATGTCCTGAAGTGCTCCAAAAATGGCTCCTACGTTATTGGGGGGGGAAAAAAAAGTTGCATTAATTTGATGTATTGGATTTCTTTTTCTACTTCTTCCCATCAAGAATCTCAACTACTCTTTTTCAGCTCTGTCCCAAAAATTCAAGGAATGAAAGGATCTAGCCACTTCCCTTTTCAGTAGCCCAGCTAGTCCCCAACTGCTTCCATTTATGTCCCTTGAAAGTAACTGAAAACAAAGAATCATCTAGTCTCTGCTGAGAACAAAACTGGCCTAGCTGATCTGCTGAGAACAAAACTGGCCTAGCTGACCTGCTTCTTACGGCAAAGTTCCTGGAAGTTTTGATTTTTAAGCACGTCAAACCAATCGCCTTGTGTTGAAGGAAATGTCTTCTCCCCAAAAAGGGTGTCACACAATACCCGTCAGAAGTTTATGCAAGCTGTGGGAAGATTCAGACCACAGCAGCTGACTAGCACTGCAGTGAGGAAAAGTGTCAGAGAACTTGGTGCATATAAATCATTCCTGTTCGCTAGTCCTAAAAGTAGACTCAGAAGGTTTTAAAACTAAAATTTTGTAAACATTTACATTTCAAAGCATGTGGAAATAAAATCTACCTTTATAGTTAAAGTTAGTTCCTCATACATACCAGATGGGCTCAGCTTCTTAACAAAAAGCTTAGAAAAGCATGACTTCTTATCAGCCTCGGAACCTTCCTTAAACAGAGTTGCTAGCAATGGAAAGCCCCCCTTTTTCCCTAATAGTTGCCAAAATCCACTGCAGAGTTGCTGTATTTGTTACTGGCACTTGCGAACAGCACAGGGAGTCAGCAGCCTCCGGCCTCTCCGTAGCTCACAGCTCCTCAGTCAGTAATTAAACCCGTTTCTTCAATAAGCAGATCTTCCTAAACGCAGCAGGTCTCTGCTCTGCCTAATTACTTTACTGGTGCCACCATATGGCGGTAGCCCTGTACTGCACTTGAGTCAACACCTCATCTACACCTCTGTTTCAAATTGCCCGTCTCCCATTTAAAGCTGCCATAACCCGCAGTGCCATTCTGCCCGCCAATGTCCCTGAGGGAGCTTTACTCCACACAACTTCTTCCAGGAGGGCATAACAATTCCACAGAGCTCAAATACAGCTTGATTTCAGTAGTTCACCTAGTGTTTACTGCTATTTACTCATTACAAATCCCTCTTGGAAGATTTGTTTTTCACTGTGTACCTTTGCTTAACAGTTGTTCTCATTCTTACCTCCCAGCCAGGCCACACAGTTGGGTTTGGCAGGCGGAGTGTGAATTCTGAAGGTTTTAGTGGCAAGTGCTTGTTTGTACTTCGGTTTCTCTATCAGGTATCTGATTTCAGCCATGAGCCTGTGAAGGAATCCTGGCAACATAGCGGTGCCACCAATAACGACCAAGTTCTCTGCCAACTGCTTCCTGGTGTCTATTGGACACTAATGCAAACAGGGATAAAAAAAACAGACCACTTTAACTGAGGTTGCATGAACAGGCATTCAAAGGCCTGTTATAAATTCACTCAGTCTTTCTAAGCACTTCAACTGCTGTTTTCTCATGCTTAGCTGAAACATAACCAACATAATTTTCTCCCCAGACTTCCCAAGAAAACCAGGCTTAAGGAACTGCCCAGTTCAGGCTTTTATGGGCACACTGTGAGTCCCTGTAAAGCCCTTCAGCTGAGACAGGCCAAGACAACAGAGAACAGAGGTATCAGCAACAGTAATTCCAATGAGTTCTGGGAGAAGACGTGCCAGAGAGAGGTGAAGCCTCAACCAGTGCTCTCGGAGACGGAAAACTGTTACATATGACACCGACTCTTTTTAGCTCCATGTGGGAGAAAGGTGCTACGAAAGTCTCAGTGGCAGAAAAGGTCCCCGCTGGAGCTTGCCTAATCCAAGCGGAAGACACAGGCACGAGAAGACCAGGCTTTGCCAGTTCTGCCCCTCACAAACAGATCCGCGCTATCCCTTTGAAAAAAAAAAATCCAGACTGCTGTAGTCCTCTTGTCCAGAGGAAGTAGCTGGGTACTATTTAACGCTTGTAAATTCAACATTTGTCTTTCCTCTGGCCTAAGAGTGATGCAAGGTAAATGCCTAGAGGTACAGAGGTGAGGGGTCCAGGCACAAATCTTATGAAACAATCCGTTTTCATAAGGAATTCTAATTGAAATGTTTGTCATGTCATCCAGGCCTATGGCTCTCCAACAAATTATGTCTCAGCAAAATAATTTAAATGGCATCAATAACTACAGGAAGTCAACTTTCATTAACATACATACACCCACCACATAATGAAAATTTCCATTTATAGTGGTTTTCTAATGCATTTTTTTTCCCTAAACATACGAAGAAATGAAGCGGTTTTATATGCCAAGAAAATTTTCCACAATAAATCTAATATACTGCCTGTAATAGAGATGTCCAAATTAATTTTATTCTATCTTAGGTAAACCAGCAGTCTGCAGGACTCAAAGTCTAACTCGGAGCAAAACACGTTGAAAAAAGAAGAAACAGAATACCTGTGTCATTTCAGTTTAAGCAGTGTAATTCCTACAACACCAAGTATTAGCTACTCCTCCATCATTACATACGCAGAGCCCCGCACCCAAATAAACGCAAGCTAGTTTATTACTTTTGCTGAGGGGTGAGCACCATGTTTCTTAGAAAACTGTCCTAGACATGTTGCAGTATACCAAAGAGTAAGAAAACAATCACAGAGTGGATGACACATGGTGACTTACTACCTCACCGAAATTCATCATTTGGCAGAACCCTAGGAGTCACGCTGTGCTAAACTCTTTCAACCAATGACAACCTGCAGTCGGAAGGGTACAGCAGGTTCTCTAAGGCTGGAGGCATTCCATAAATTGGTTCTAATATGAAGATACCTGAATGAGTGAATCTAAGATCAAAGTGGCAACAGATGTCTCTTCATTATCCTGTTCAAACAGTATTTCAACAACGGAGTCTCTGTTGAAAAGACAGGAAATGAGTGTTAATGAGAAGCAATACTACACTATGAGCTAACACTCACAAACAGCGGAGCTGGAAATAACTAGACTCCCTGCTGACAACACATCATCACTACTTCTTCTGTCACACAGTCCACGCACCAGGCGGTGCCAACGGGGAGGAGACAATGCCCAGTTCACTTCGCTAAACTTGTCTCATCATCATGTATTAACACTCCGTTTCTGCTTCCCCCATCCCTCCAATCCATTTGCTCTCATCCTCTGGATGTGAGCCCT
Organism: Sagittarius serpentarius; assembly: GCA_034782735.1. Lineage (NCBI taxonomy): Eukaryota > Metazoa > Chordata > Aves > Accipitriformes > Sagittariidae > Sagittarius > Sagittarius serpentarius. Next base: position 16,761,088 of record JAVKLA010000040.1, read on the forward strand.
CTGGAGAAGCGGACACCTCTCATTACGGGCTTGCACTGCGCCCAGCACGAAGCATTAATTTAAGAGACGCTAAAAGCATATGCAAGTGTTTCATTAAAATTCAATTTTATGAAAATTTATGTGCTTTCAGAGTTGAAAATGTATCCTCCTATGGCATTTCTCACCTGATGGGGCCAACTACATGGAGAATCTTTTCTCCATCTAAAGGATAGTCCACGTCTGGAGGCGGTGAAGGACGCTAGAAATAAAAACACATGTGCGTTATTTTAGAGGCCAAAAAGGCTACATCCACTTCAAAAGACTAGGGTAAGTCTCATTCTCCACCCACCTCAGCACTGCCATCAATGTTGAACTTGGCTGCTTGGATTTTCAGTCCACGTTGGAGATCACTCACAAAACAAGTGCGTACTTCATAAAAGAAAAAAAAGGGGCAGAAGTGAGACTTTGTTGAATCCTTTCATCACCAATAAAGACAAGAATTTTGCTTACTTCAGAGGAGAATACACACTTTAGGCCCTTGTTGGTCCAAGACATTATCAAATAAATGCAAAGAAAAGCAGTCTCTACACTTCAGCAGAGTTCAGATGCCATCTAGACCACAGTTTAAATGAAAGCTGACATGGAAACTATGCTAGGACAGGCAAGATTTCTTTCTCAGACAAGCTACGTAAGATTTGAAGACAGGGGAATGTTACTATCGTGCCTTCGGTTACCACAAGGTGCCAGGGGTTCTGCTGTCAGTATCCTGCTGTCAAACACACCACTGCAGGTCTTGCGCCATGGCTTCAAATGAGACATTGCTCATTTTTCAAGCAAGCTGATCATGCCATATTTTTCCTAGTGCAACTCTTCAGCACTAAGAAATCCAGAGGGTTTTTTTTCTCCAGGCAACACTGACAGAGCACAATTTCCTTTGTATCCTAGCTGTTAGTTTTATTATATACTTATTTATTTGTATCCGGCACAAATGACTATCTTCTTCATCAACGGCTGTCACAAAGAAACAACCCTTCAACACACAGGCAATCGTAATTTTAACCCTACCGTATTATGTCTGGTTCCAAAAGACTGCATAAAAACCAGAACTGATCAGAAAATTGTGTTCAAGTCCAGGAATTAGAAAAGCAACTTCCATTTGACAAAGCGCCAGCTGCATTTAAGTTATTTTGCATTTGACTGATGGATTTCTTGCTAATTTGTCCCAAGAGATATATACTAGTTGCTATTTTCTATGACTGTATATATTTTTGTATCTGTTGCACATGAAACATTACATAGGAATTCAGCCAAGTTCTGCCCAAAGATAAACTCTATTTTTTCTAGTGCAAATAGTGTCCTTGACTCATCTTGCCTACCTGATCAACACATCAAAATGTCTTTTATACGTACTACTTTTTTTTTTTTTGCAAAATTGACTTTAAGGCAAATTGAGCCTTCCTAGTTAATTTATTAAAAAAATGCACTTAAAATATTCTCATGTCATGATGTTAAGACTGCTTAAATGCTGCATTTGCAACCAAACCGTATCTATGATAACAGGTTTTGAACATTAGATCTGCTAACTCCAAGTCCCATGTAGAGTACACACTGTACACATTCATACGCAGCAAACAAAATGTCAGTAGTTAAAAAAATGCAACACGAAGTTAACCTGATGTCGTGGTTTAACCCCAGCCAGCAACTAAGTACCATGCAGCCACCCGCTCACTCCTCCCCCAGCCCCGGTAGGTTGGGGAGGGGAATCAGAGAAAAAAAAAAAAGTAAAACTCATGGGTTGAGATGAGAACAGTTTAATAACTGAAGAAAAAAATAATTACAATAATAATAATGATGATGATGATGATGAAGAAGACAACGAAGAGAGAGAGAAATAAAACCCAAGAAAAGACCAGTGATGCACAATGCAACTGCTCACTACCTGCTGACCGATGCCCAGCCAGTCCCCGAGCAGCAATCCGTCCCTGCAGCCAACTCCCCCCCATTTACGTATACTGACCATGACGTTCACATGGTATGGAATATCCCTTTGGTGTCCCAGCCAAAACCAGGACACCTGACCTGCTGATCACAGGATACATACAACAGTGCAATACCCTTTCTGCGCTAGTCTACCAAATATATCCATGAGCTATGCCTTAATAACACATAGGCTAAACCTGAAAGAGGAATTCAAAATGGTTTTGGTTTTGCTTTCAAAGAGGAAGAACACTGCAAGTTCTTCCAGTAGGTAAAAAATACAGTAAACAGAAAGGATAAAATAAATTCCTAAACATAAAGCATTGCACACTTGTTATTATCATACTCTACTGCACAATTTAACAAACTAGAGCTTCATGAAGCAGAAAATTTTACCTTTTATATCCTCCACTATGTCTTCTGGGACTGAGCCTAAAATAAAAAAAAACAACTTAGAACAAAAGCTTTTTAAGTAGGAAGAGAATTGAAGAAAGAACCCAAGTTTGAATTACATTTAGTACATTTAAGTTTCACTTTGACAGCAGCTTTTAGAGATTTCTAAGGAAGAAAAAATATTAAGAACGGAAATAAAAAGTCTGCCTTCTCTCAAAACAGACTGAAAAATTACTACAGAACCCTTATCTCAGCCTTCCTTCAAACCTGCTGCTATGAGTGGCTTATCATAAAAATAATATACTGGTTAAATATGGAGAAAGTCATGAAGATAGATTACACATGATGTGGTGAATACTAAACTCATTTTATTCACTGTTAGTATTAATCCACTTTCCCCAGTGCAAGTTCACAGCACATATGCTACATCGAACAGACCTTACCCATTACAGATGGAAGGCTTTGTCCTTTGGCCAGTCCTGTATCAACTGTGCACTGCTCCAACAACTGGTATTCCAGCTCCCTAAAACATTGCACATTAAGTTAGTTAAAAGATAGCTATTAACTCAGGCTGATTCTCTATATTATGCTTGAAGGACAGTATTTATTCCCTTCAGTGACATTCGTCTAAATATAAGCTGAAGCAGATCTGATTTCTGCAGCTTTTACTACATCAACAAAAGCCAAACAGTGGTAACTTTAAAAATCAGATGATTTCACAGCAACAGTTATGATTTAAGTCATGTTCGAGAGGAATCTTTGCTCATTAGTCAAAGACGAACTTTCCCAACTAAATCGTTGGCAATCTGGAATGTGTAAGTGTAAACTTACTTGTGGATAGCCTTTCCTCCCAGAGGAAGAGAACCCCAGCAGCTCAGAATCGGAATTCCCTCATATATCTACATGAAGATCAGGAAATTCGCCTTTTTCATTATGAGTTTTCAGTCTGCTGGAATTGTACTGGAACTAAATGCTTCTTCCCCTCAACAATCTCTTGCATTAGCTATTGGAAACACTTTCTAATCGCTCTTCTCCAAAACTAATTTCCATAAACCAGCCTTCCCAAGTTTCAAGGGAACACAGCTTTAGCAGGTCAGGTGTGAAGAGATTCCCCAAGTCATGATGTCTTACAGTCAAAAGCCAGACAGGCTGATCTGTTCCTATTACTTTTTAGCACACTTGAGGTCTATAAAAATATCACCTTGTCACGACAGCCTTCTTGCTGAAAATTTTGTTTGTGTATTAATAAAGGATACAGGCAGCACCAAGCTTTCTCTATATCCACAGTCTAGCACCATGCCGGAATTGATCCCAAGTGTCAGGAGAGACATTAGATGACTTGGAGCAAACAAAACCGAAGGTACCTATATGGAAACCAAAAGAACAATTGACAGAAGGGGGGAAAAAGAAACAAACCACCCAAAGCACTGATGCTTTCCCCGTATGTCATATTAAAAGCAAAACTCAAACAACTGTATCTTGAAGTATCCATTTTTAATTTTAAGGTAGTGTAGGAATAACAAAATACAAGAGGATTCTAAATTCTATGTTCATCTTATTTGTGGTACATAGTTACCTCAGTAATAATGAATCTTGGAATGGGCTTGTAAGAAAAGCAAGTGTTAACTACAGAACTCATCTTAAGTCATAGATCAGGTTTCTTATTGTCATTGTCATTGAAAAGAAATTAAAGAAACTAAAACACAGCTACTTAAAATTCTGTATAAAGACTTGAAGGTGTGAACAAAGGTGCCACAAAAGCCATAGAGGCGTGCCTTCTGAGAACATACTGTTGTACACAAACTCACAGAAGAGGCTATTTAAAACACTCTCCCCAAAGCAATGTGGAAACTCAAGTCAAAATTACAGGAGAATTACTTCCTTCTCCCAGAATTCCATAAATAAAGTTTTCTAGGTAGCGATGGTTCCTTTAATGGAACGCCTTCAAGTGTGAATTAAATGAGCAATTTCAATAAATCCTGCCATTTAAGGGCAACATTACTGATACTTAGTCCAGAGACACAAGTTGTAACACTGACCCTGTATTAATATGCCACCCTTATTCTTTGCACCAAATGGAGATATTAGCCAGACAGAATTAACCTCACATTAGTATTAGCTGGCTTCTTAACAAGTTACAAAGTGTCTCCACCAAAATATGACTTTCCAAGTCACGAGTCATTTTCAACAACCAATTCTGCATGGGAGAGCTTTATCTGAGACATTTTTTTCCTGTAAGGGGATTAGGAAAAAAACCTCCAAATCACTCAAATCCTTCAGCAATTTCAAGTCATCAGAAAATTTTATCAATAGTAGGAAAGAATTATGCAGAAGTTTAAGATTAGTTGGTAAACTGTGTCGTGGAAGCATAGTGAAGAAGTACGGCGGGCAAACTAGTTTCACCACTTTTTATAGAAGATTCTTAACCTTTGTTCTACCTGAATTGAAGAAGTACGGATTCACCTTCCAAAACATTTTGCATTAGAACTAAGCAAGAATTAGGTTCAGACTTCTCTTCAAAAAGACTGATTAAGCAGAGAAGATAATAAATTTCAGATAAGCTCTTATCTAAATGCGTACAGCCAGAGGTCAGATCACATGCTAGGCAAAAATATTGACTCTGGTAGAAGCCACGAGATTTGCTGACAGAGCACTAACAAGTGTTTAAATATAAATTCTGGCTTCAGGCAGCACTCAATGGGGATTATTGGATCTGTCTGGAATGGTGCGATGTGAGCTGTATTTTCATACAAGCCAGAGAAACCTTTTGGATTCTTGTTGATAGCTCCTGTTTTGTGGCCTCATGAAGAGTCAGAATGGAACAAAAATGGCCTTTAGTCCAATCTCCAGGCCCTACTTCCCCAGACAACCGTCAGCTTTTTTTCATCTTCTTTATGCCTCTCTCATTCTTTTGACATTACTTTCATTTCTTTGTCCACATCTGGTAGTAAGTAAAATTTCTACCGGCAAGTGCTACACTGAGCATATACAGTAGTTATGTAAAACACGTACCTCAAAATGCTTGAAAAGGACTCTTGTGAGCGTGTCTCTGAAGTGTGAAGGGCACAAGACAGATTCTATGATCACAACACGACGGTCTCTGGGATTCACCAGCAGATGTCTAAAAAAGGCAAGACATGTAAAACAAAACTGGTAAGTTTAAGCACATATTGAGACCTACCTTATTTTCATATTTCATTCTCCTCAAAAGTCCTAAAAATTTGCATTTAGATAACATTTGCTATAGCAGATCCCAATGTCTTTTTCCCAAATTTGAAAAAACCAACTTTCCTAAAAGAAAGCTAGGAAACTGCGTTACAGAAAACAAGTTATAGAGCTGTCTGTCAGCAGGCTGTAGTTCTGAATATCCATTATAGATTTCTAAATCAATATAAAGAAATACAAAAATAGGCATGCATAATAGCCATTAATGGTTGTCCAGTGTCGTACAGCGTGTCCATAAAAGAGGAAAAATGACAATACAGATGTCCTGATTTCAGTGGAAGAGGATGGAATTGTCCTGATTTCAATTACAAAGTGATGATCAAGGACAGGAAAGGAAAAAAAAAAAAACCAAACCAAAAAAAACCACCAACCCACACCAGATGATCTGAGGCACAGAAACTCAGTACTGGTTTCCGTGTGTTAAGTGATGATTTTTAATGTGTAAAAATAAGGATTGGAAGTAAAGAGAAAAGACTAAGTCCAACTTCATTATTCACTAATGGTACTAAAAATACAGTATTACTGAGGTAAAAATATTCCACAGGTTAAGATTCCTCCTTCCAAACCACTGTCATGTGGAGGGAGCTCTGCACCAATATAAGATGAGCTTTAGCCCAACCAAAATCAGTACAACTCCTTAAGTAATGACTTTCCCCTATCAAGTCCTTTATGAGCACCAAAGTTAAAAGGCAACTTATCAAACACTTTTTCTTTCTAGAGAGCAACTGATGCTGCAGGACATTAACTCTTTGTAATACAACCTGACTCTCAGCACCACTGAATTTCTCCTGCAAGAACACAGCCAGGCAACCACCTGCAAAATCCTGTTTCTCTTTTCTTATTCAACTAGACAGCAGTCTTCTTCAGTCACACTTCTAACACCTCTGAATGTACTCAGAAAAGACCTGCAGAAGGGTTGAGTAACTAACATCCAAGTATCTCTGACGTGGTTTAACCCCAGCCAGCAACTAAGCACCATGCAGCTGCTCACCTGCTTCCCCCTGACCCGGTGGGATGGGGGAGAGAATCAGAAAAAAAGTAAAACTCATGGGCTGAGATAAGAAGTTTCATGGAACAGAAAGGAAGAAACTAACAATGACACTAATAACAACAATAAAATGATAAAAATTATAAAAGGATTGGAATACGCAAAACAAGTGATGCACACTGCAATTGCTCACCACTCGCCCACCGATGCCCAGTTAGTTCCCGAGCAGCGATTCCCCCCCAGGCCAATTCCCCCCAGTTTACATACTGGGCATGACATCCCATAGTACAGAATACCCCTTTGGCCAGTTTGGGTCAGCTGTCCTGGCTGTGTCCCCTCCTCCCAACTTTCTTGTGCTCCTCCAGCCTTCTTGCTGGCTGGGCATGAGAAGCTGAAAAGTCCTTGGCTTAGACTAAACATGACTGAGCAACAGCCGAAAACACCAGGGTGTTATCAAAGTTATTCTCATAGTAAATCCAAAACACAGCACTGTACCAGCTACTAGAAAGAAAATTAACGCTGTCCCAACAGAAACCAGGATGATCTCTTACCTGAAATACAGCATATGGATAAATTCTTTCAGATACGAGTATAGCTCTTCTGTATTAATATTACACTGAACAACTTTGACGGGCTGTAAAGTAAAAATATCCAGTCAGCTTAAATACTAGCCAGTGATTATATATAAATATATACATGATATATAAATATATGTAAGATATAGATATAATATATCTGAACTTATATAATCTGACAACTCACTTGTCTGATTTGCTCTGTGTCCTTAACAATGCATCTCATAAATTCACCCTATAACTAAACTCCAGAGTTTATTCATGCTAATTTTTCAAACTGGTAACTTATCTCAACATTAGTTTTCTAAAGCTGCCATCCTCTACTAAAACGAGAAAAAAAAAAAAAAGCATAGCTCGGCAAAGAAATTTCTCAGTAAATGCCCCAAATATAAGCTGCATCAGTGATGAGTACCAATCAACATCAGCATTGGTATCACGCTTACTTGTATCTAGTTACAATCCTTTAATAGCAGCAGTTATAAGATAATGAAAAATAGCTTATGATGGACAGCAAACATATCTGCAAATTCTTTCTATACCATAACATACCAAATATTATAAAGGTAAAACAGTTCAGGTAAAATAGTTTACCTTTGCGACATCGGGTTTCTTTATTTCACTAGGAATAATGCATCTTGGTCCTGTTTCTCCTGCAAAACCACACCTAAAAGAAAGTGTTGAAAAACTTGTTGTTTTGAAGTCACTATTTAACATATAGGGCCTAGGAATCATCAAAGAGTAATTAACTAGGGATATTTCTGTGACTGCAAAGAGGTGTTCTGCATATAGCTTTTCTATCTAGCCATTCTGAACGAGAAAGATTTTATATCTTTTTATTGACTCCCTCTCAGCTGCATTAAACAAAACAAGTTTTCTTCACTTCTATAGGATTGTAATGCTCAATTCTGATGTGCCTCCTATTTCCCACCGAGTACAGTTTCCTGTTTACAATCATCCACCTACAACCTTCCCTACTGCCTATTAAATTTCCAAAGCCATACTTTTCTGTGTCCTCCATATGGGCCCATAGTTTTCACTGAAGCTTTCAGTAAACACAGGCAAGTTTGTTACCATGTCCTCTTTAAAACTTCATTTTCTGTGACACTTATTTAGAAGAAACAAAAGACAAAGACACGATGATCACAATTGTGCAGGTCCTGTGGCCTATTTCACTACTGACCAGCAACATTCCATTGACACTTTTCTCCTATTTCCAGCTTTGAAATGCATTTCCTTCACAAGCATCCTGAGTGATTTAAGGTATTACTGCCTCAAGATGACTGGTTACTACCCCAGGTGAAAATGAAAACTTAATTTTTCTTTAGTTAATCTTCGCAATAGAAAACAATAATCGTAGGCAGCTTGAATCATTTTTTATCATGGCTGAGCAAATTTGCTGCAGCTGTAGTAATAGAAATGGCAGATGAATAC
>JAVKLA010000040.1:16769755-16781474 GCA_034782735.1 Sagittarius serpentarius
AACTTAGCTTACTAAGAAAGATAAAGTAGATCTCATGCTCTTAAAGGTTAACTTTTAAGTTTTAGGTTAAGCTAACACAGAACACTGTAATCAAGATTTGAAGAGGATGAAGAAACTCAGATCGTCAGTCCAGACAGACGGATCATATGACATGGAACTGAAACAAGACCGTAAGATCAAAGTGGACTGTGAACTTATAAGAATAATCAGAATCAAGGACAATGGAAATTTATAAATAACCTATTGAATTATGTAATCATGTTAGAAGAAGTATAAAAATCTGTAACTAACCTGACAATGTCGCCATTCACTGTGGTGATGGCCCAACTCTGAGTTGTTACTAAAACAAACCCAGTGTAACCCGCAGTCTGATGAAAATTCTTTAACACCAGGCCTCCTGACAAAACATGAGGGCTCTGCATCCAACTTAGATGCAACAAAATAAAAAGTAGCAGCGACCCCAAAACAAACTTTTCAGAACCTCACCTGGTTTTCATAAAGCGATTGCACCTTAAAAGACACAAGAATCATGGACTGAAGAACACAAATTAAAAACAAAAGAAATTCAAGATTTGGTTTTAAGAAACTCAGTGTTTGACATTTGTTTCACCGCTGCCACCCCCATTAAGTACAAACCTCAGAACAAAACTATGGTAGAAAACACTAGCAGAAAACTATAAAGCTGCTGGACTTTGAGTACTTTTAATGCAAATGGTCAATTAATACTTTATTTTGGTATCTGGCAACTGTCAATGTTTCTTCAGATCATTCCAGAAAAAAATCGTAAAACAGACACAATTCAGAACTTAATTTTTTTCTTTGGCCTCCCAAAGACTTGCGCTGTCCCAGTGTGTGCACGCAGTTGTCCTTGCCTGTCAACCCGACAACTTGTGAACTTTTGGTTAATTTCAGCATTATTTGGAAAAGGACAGATGTCTCTCATATAACTAAGTTGCTATCTCTTCTACAAGAACGAAGGCTGGAAACATACCCTAAAAACACACTATTCAGGGGAAATGCTTTTCCATGAAAGCACTTTATTAGGCAAATAATGCCCATGGGATAAAACCTCACAAGCACCCCAAACTTGGGAAAAGCCTGCGATCAGCAACACGACATGAATCCACAAAAAGCCACTCGTGGAATTGCCTGTTTCTGCCCATGAAGGCTTTGTCAAATCCTCTCCATAACCGCACTGCAGCCATTTCCAGGTAACAAAGCCTGCCTGCTGGTCTGCAGTTACACAGCCACTTAGAAAAAAAAAAGCAGGTACAGCTTAATGCAAAACCAAGCTTCACAGAAATAGAAATACAAAACCAACAACTCCTGCCTCTTTAGAGAAACAGAGACGTCCTTAGGGCTTCAAACAGGTAAATGCATCCACATGGACACAACAGCAGACATGGGCCTAACTCAAGAAAAGCGGCATACATTCAAAGAGGTGCTTTTCCTGCAATATCATCTTTTTTTCTGTGTGCGAGCTGCCACTTCAAACAGGCCCCTGAAACCCAGGGAGCACTTCCAGAGTATTTTAACCCCGGACGCGGGGCCGGATTGCTTAAAACAGCCCCTTTTCCGCAAGGGCTGCGTGTACCTGGGACACGAGCATGGGGGGAGTTGTGTTCAATGGTGTATTTTGATATGAGGTAGGCAGAGGCATTTTTGGCCCACGACATTAATTACTGAATACTGAGCATTTCAGCTTCCACCTCGAGTTACACCCTTTTTTTGTCTAAAACACGAGAGTAAAAAAATAAAGCTGTTACTGTCGGCTTTGTACCACGCAGATCACCACAGAAAGCGGATGAGGGGAAAAAAAAGAACAACCCATACAATTACTCATCCCGACGGCAGGCCTGCCCCGCCCCGCAGCCGCGACACTGACTCAACGGCGAAGCCTGTCGCGACAGAAAGGGGGCAGGCGGGGCGCGGAGCGCGGCGCCACTCACTTGGTGAAGGCCTCGCCCAGGTCTATCACCACGGCGGTCTTCTCCCCGCCGCTGCCCAAGCCCTCATAGAGCGGCATCGCGGCCTCCCTTCCCCTCAAGCCGCGGCGCCACGGGGCCTTCCTCACTCCCGGCGCGGCGCGATGGGGCCTTCCTCCTCCCCGGCGCTGCGGGCTGCCCAAGGCGCCTGTCCGTACACCCGCCGCTCCGCCGCCCTCCCCGCGCCCCGCCGCCGCCGCCCGTCCCCCGCCCTACAGCTCGGTGAGGAGGCCGGGAGCGCCCCGGCGGCGGCGGCGTGCGCGGTACGGCGCGACCTTCCCTCAGCTCCGGCCCGGCGGCGGGCAGGGCCTCTGCGAGGGAGAAGGGCTAGATGAGGCCCCCTGAGGCGCCGCCGGGTGATGGGCTGGCGGGAAGGCGGGGCCGGGGGGGGGGTTACTGGGTGTGAGGGCGGTCTTGCTCCTGTGAGGAGACCCAGCCCTGGGCCTTCTCCTGCCCGAGCAAAATGGCAGCGGTGCTTTGGTGTCAAGTGCTGGTCAAGCGTAGAACCGCGCTGAAGCGGTAGTGCCGTAGGGATGCGTTAATTTATAGCACAGGGGTCGTTTCTGAGGGGGCGTGCAGCGCCTGCCTGTGCCACCCAGCCGTGTATCAACCCATCTCTTGTGTCCTCCCAAAGCCCTCGCGAAAGCTTAAGCCCACCACAGGCCCTGCGGTGTGTGCTCTGGCTGCTGCGACATTTAATGTGAGAGCCGTTCACTATGGAGCTAAATGCATGTGTACCCTTAAGGTACTTTATCCTTCCTGTCGAACAGAAATAAAATGTCAGGGGGGGACGGGCGGACAAAAAAGCCCCACCTCCTCGCTGCTCCAAGAGCGTGGTGGTTAGGAGCGAAGAGAGGAGCTCGCAAATACAATGAGGATAGAAATGATAACCCCCACCATGGTAACCTGTGCTTTCAAGACTGGGTCACCTGTGTCTGATAATCAGAGAGGCAGGAGGTCAGCTATGGTGGGAGTCAAGTGGTAGGATGCAAGTGCTAAAAATCTTAACTTGAATTAGTTCAATTTTAGCCATTATATCATGAAAGTGTATCATAGTGCCAGTACAGCTGCCTTCATCTGTCTTTTTTTGAAGTGGGAAATGCACTGCTGTTTTGATCTTCAGAGTCACGGAGCCACACCACAAGACACATTTTGCAAAGTTTGTGGGAATACTGTTATCTCAAACCCTCACGAAATAACAGGCTGTCGAAACCAAGATCTCAACTCAGTTTTGAAGCAAAGAAAAAGCTGCATTTGTGTGCAAGTGTGTGTGTGCACACATACAATGAAAGAGTTTGACTGAGTGCTGCGGTTTTAACCTCATGGAGGTTAGGAAATGTTAAGTTTTTCTAAATGATCTTCATTACTGCATCATAGTTAAATGCTGGCTCTGCTACAGGTGAGGTCAGTCACTACTTGTTTACAAGTAAGTTACTCAAAGTGTCTGAAATACACGGCCTTGATTAGATGGTATTGACATTTCTGGTCTGTAATAGCCGTGTCATGAAAGCCCCTTAGCATGAGTTTGTGGGAATGGGTTCTGCAGGTACCTCTGGGTGTGGATGGAAGGACAGTTATCCAAAAACAGACCGAAGAGAGGGAAAGTACGTGCCAAAAGGCAGCACGTGAAAGTCCTCCAAGAATTAATAAGCCCCACAGGCTAGCAATCCTGCTGAATCTGCCAGTCATAAACTCAGGACACCAAGAGTTTGCTGCATCTGTGCAAGGCCCACAGTGTCAGCATCAGGTTGTCTAACTCTGCATCCCCAAAAGCAGTGGCTGTGCTGTGCTGACAGAGACAAGAGGATTTTGTATACACCCGATGAAACACGGCACCCTTTGAGGGACTTGGCAAACATCCACCTAGAAGCCACTGGCGCATCAGGACGAGCCTCTGTTTCTGGGTAAATAGCTGGGGTTGGCCCTCCAACTGTTGCTCCAGCTGGAAAACAGTGAGAGCATGGGTGCGTGCGTGAGCGATGTGTGTGATCAGTTATCTACTATTAATAGTAACAGCTGGGCTCTATTAATAGTAAGGGCTTAATCAATAAAAGGTGTTCTAATTAATATTGTTTGTGATATGTGTCTCCCTGTGACTTGATCCCCTAGCTGGGAAAAGGGAGTTTATAACAGATGTTGGCTAATGTAATAAAAATTTGGGATCACTTGAGAAAGAGATTGCTAAGGTAATGCTTTTCCCACTCCCAACAACCAGCTCCTTTTCCCTACCAATCTTCCCCTTCTCCTTTCCCCACGATAACCGCACCTGTAAAATCAGTTGCTCTTCAGGCATTTTTTATGCACACTCAGGAGTGTAACTACGGCCCTGATCACGTCCCCAGAAGATCTATCGCAGGGTATTTATATCAGCTCAGTGCGCAGGACCGATTTCTTCTTCAGGGAAGCAAAATAAATATTGAAAAAGCTATTAACTGGTGATTTGGGTCTAGACATTTGCTCATTGCCAGACAGGCAAGCCGAAGAGCCTGAGCGTATGCATGCAGGAGGACAAGGGCGCTAATGAAGCAAGAGGATTTCAAGGCAGGCTGCTGTGACACTGATGTGCTCCGTTGCCGCTGAACCCAAACTCCCTGAGCTGTGAGCTGCTGTAGCAGTTTGCACGTGCTACGCTTTTCACGTACTCTGCAGCAGCGCTGTCTGTCCCACATCCGCACTTTCTATTTAAGATCTGCGAAGGTGGAGGTGTGTGGGAGAGTCGGACAAGGAGTGGGAGCGATGTGAGATGCCAAAAGCTGTCGCTGCCACCGTCTCCTCTGTCGCCTGAGCAAACCTCTGCACTAGCCCATCGTTTGGACTAGCGGCTCTACGTTAACTGCTTTCTCTTCTGCTTCTGTCGCAGCCTTGTTGCCTTCCCCGTTTCTGGTCTCCCTAAAGTCACCGGGGTCACGAAGTGGGGTCAAGAGCGTGGAGCTGAGAAGAGAAGGTCCATGGGTGTACAGAGGAGGAGTGCAGACTGGAGGAGCCGAAGCAGATGGGGCGTCATCCTCGAAGGGCTCTGTATATCTGGAGGACATGCGAGGAATCCAGGCAGTGCAGAGGGAATGCAAGAAAGGTGTGAAGGAGAGGAACTCTGCAGTGACAAACTCAGGGGAGGCTCCTCACAAAGCCCTTACATCCCATATATCTCTCTCTCCTTCAGATACTATCCCACGACTCAATAGGAGCCCATGCACTCTTCATAGGACCCATTGCCAGCTTCCCATCCTGTCAGCTACCTCTCCTTGGAGAGGAAAACTGAGAAGCAAGAACAAGGCTGTTGAGGTGATGTGAGGTGCAGACACAGTGACGGAACCAGCACACAACCGGTGGGTTCTGGAGGAGGAGGAATCATTGCCAAGGCAGCAGCGGAAGATGCCAACACATGAAAAAATAAACAAACAAAAGCCTGTAGCAATTAGACATTCTGACACAGAGTTCAAATTGCCTTATGATTTTGTGTGGTTTTATCTTCTTAATGTTTTTTTAAATTATTTTTTTACGGTTAGTATTTTATGCCTTTCCAGAATATGGAAATACAGCTGAACTTTAAAGCATATGCAAACAACGATGCCCGAAAATATGTTTAAATGTCATTCTCATAACAGAGCCTTAACTCTGCCATATTTGAGCCATACCCCAGTGTACCAAGAATACGTGCTCAGTTAGAATTACGCCTGACTGAGCTGGGAATTATATTCAAGAAGCTTTTCTCTGTTTGGGCTTGCTGACAGGGAAATGATCCCGGAATTCCCCAAGTTACTACCTGGAGTGCTGTCTGCCATCACTGGTTCTTTCAAGGACAGCGGGAGGAAAGCTGCGCAGTTACTGTGCCTGGTGAGAATATGCTCTCACTGATGTGTGAATTCTCATTCTTTTAAATTCTGTAAAATGCTCCTGAATATCGTTGTAATAGGGGTCTTATAAAGACATAATACAATATATTTAATGTTGTTGCTCATGAAATACTTAAAGTCTGAAAATTGGAGTAAAAGTTTGGATAATACATGATCAATGTAAAGTCTAAGCACGATGTTTTCATCACCTGTTTCATCCCCAAATCTCACCTGTTTACCACATCTTCCTGTGCCATAATTACATGTTTACAACACTATGCTTATGTTTTAAATTCAACATTTTATGTAAAAATAATGACTTAGTTACGTTTTACAAAATTCACAGGCCCTGCTTGAAATACGTAGCCCATCGTTTCCTCCTAAACATTTTATCGCTGGGTTAGGAAAGATCAGAGTTTACTGCTAATCACATCACCGTCTTTATAGTCCATTGGAAATCTTTTCTTAAATTACATTAATCGATCACAGTTAACAGGAGTTCTGAAATGCAAGCTGCAGCTTAAAAGTGGCTTAATTTAATGGATGGTCTTTCCAGAGCCTAGAAGTTATTGATAATAGAAGCCAGAGACTTAGAAATGTGCCAGGGTTTCATAACAAAATCCATCCACGCCGTGCTGGTTTAATCAAGGAAGCTGCTTGCATAATGTGAAAAGCGCTCGTGCTCTCCCGAATATGTAACTGTTGAAGAAACAGATGGTGATGCTAACCCGTAAGAATCAGACTATAAATACATTCAAGATGACAATATAAATGAAGATAATTATTCACAGTCTAAGGAGATGGTAGGACAATTAAGCCAGCTAGTAAGCAGGAGGTTGAATGGAGTAAAAAGCAGGATCTCCCTAACACAGGAAAAAATTATTCCCCAAATGCAGCTGGTTCCTGTAACTCTTGGGAGCGGTGGTATCCCCTGACAAGCAAGGAAGAGGTCACATAACTGTATAAAAATACAAGGAATGAAGAGTAGCCCACTGAAATCAGTGAAAACTTTCCGATTTATATCAAATTTATAGGACAGTTTCTTTTGGCTCATGCAGTCCTCTTCTTTTTTCTTTTCTTTTTTCAAGACCCTGTTGGTATTCAAGCCACTGGCAGCAAAAAAGCTTTCTGAATCTCATGCAGACGCGTTACCGTCACAGAGCAGCACCGTGCGCTTGTCTGGAAGGAGCGGTGGTGAAAGTGATGCTGGTGCCTCGAGGTGGCAGCTACAGAACTATCCCGGAGGGTTAAAAGGGAACATTTTTCATAAAGAAAATGACTTTTTCTGTACGAGTCCTGAAATACAGCAGCTCTCAGTTGAATTAATCCCCGCAGTGCACTTGCTAACATTGAAAACATAAAAGAATGTGTCCTGCAGCATAAACACTGCAGGCCCAAATGGGTACGGCAAGGAGGCACCATGCCCAGCTAATACTCTGTTCCCTTTACTGCCAAAATGCCAATCTTGACCCCTGCAGAGACTCGGATTTCAGCTGAACCCTACGCATATTTGAACAGCAAAGCATTATTATTTTTTCTTGGTCATAAAATAAAGTCAGTCTTTTGTGTCCCTGCATTGGATGGCTTTGTCTGTGTACTCACTTTTAAGCCTCCTTAATCCCTATATGCAGGCTAACTGAGGCACGTACCCATTTTTCCTCACAAAATCAGATAGTTGCATGCTTAGGGCCAGCTTTAGACACAATAAAAGGCCAATTGCTCAGAGATCTGTTGTAGCTTCTGGAGCTCACAGAGTGTCTCCTCACCTTTTTCCAGCACACGGATTCAAGGGGATGCACTTATCAGCTCTCCAAAAGGAGAAAAAGGAGGAAAGCTCATAGTCTTTCTACTGCTTGGAGTTCTGTTAACAGCCAGAGCTGGTTCCTGCTGTAGGATTTCAGCTTGATTGATCTGAGTATTTCCGACACAAAAATGTGTACTTCTCTGCTCATAACCATCCAAAATATTGTCTGTACTGCCCTAAAAATCCCCCCAAAGGGGAAGAATGAAGACACTGGTGGTGTCTGGATGGAACGCATGGCTGTTTCACACTAAAACAGAGTGCGCCTGCCACCCAGGCATCCTGATATCGCATGCTACCCACGACAAAGACCCCGTTCGTCCCTGTGATGGGGACTTTCAGCCCCTCTGTGCTGGTTTAGTAAAGGGCTGTACTGTGAGTGACGGAGTGGCAGTACTGAAAGTGCACTTCTTTAAAACCTGTGGATTCAGGGGTTTGGTTAACCTCCAGTTTCGAGAAGCAAAAGAAACCTGAAGTTTTCAAAGTCCGTCTGGGTATTATCTGAACAACTATATTTAAGATGTTCAAGAAGCTGAGGGTTTAATGTCAGAACAGTGCTTAGGGTTCCTTGCTTCAGGGCGGTGTGTCAAGTGCTTTTTTTATTGTCAGCCTAATTTTGTAGTGGAGTATGTAGGCCGGGGGGGGAAAATATCCAAGCGCTACAGGGAATTGACAGATGGTTCACGTTTTAGCTGAGACTCCAGTATGCATGGGGATGGCTTCCTCAGCACTTTATTTCTGGGAAAATTGTAATATGAAGTGTACTTTGATATTAACTGCATTGATTTTGTTAAAGGATATGAAGAAGAGCGAGGGCTGTACCGTGATTCAGTTACGGAGGTGAGCATTGGTCCTCCTGGGCTGTATTCCCGGACCAACTCCAACTGATTCCTGTGACCTTGGACCAGTCAGCAAAAGCCTGGTTCTACTCTGAAAAGTGACTGTGTAAAAATGGCACTTTCCTACTCAGCAGATCTGGTTGCTGTGTGCTCTCCAAGTTACATCTGCTGACTTTAGTAACAAAAATAAGTTTTTACGGCTTTCCTGCTCTGTGAGCACTGCAGAATCACGAGAGCTGTGAAAGCAGAAGCTGGATCCTGTGCCTCCTTGTAGGACTAATTACTATAAATCACAGCCAGCAGTGGGGCTGCACTGGCATCACTTGGCCTTGCACAGCTTTTCTGTTGGTACCAGCGGTGAAGAACACGGAAGAAAGGAATCCAAGTTGATTCTCTTGATTGAGTTTTAATTGCAGATGGCATTTATCGGGTTTGCAGTCAGAGGAAAAAGAAATCTGTTCATCTGTAAGATGATTACATTTGAAATAATTGATTGGCCATAAAATTCCTGATACCTTTTTCAAAGTGGACTCGTTTTAAATGTACTTCCCTCTCTGTAACAGAGGATGCTGTCCTCACTTTCCCTGATTTAGACTCATTGCTACTCCATTCCAATGACTGCTGTTTAATGGGAAGAGCAGGTCCCCTTAGAACAGATGCTACCAGCTGATGTAAAGGTGAATTTTGTGATGGAGACGTGCACTGATTTATGTGCTGGATGTCCCCAATATTCAATTTGGGAAAGTCACTCAGCAGCAAAATTAATGGAACTATTTTAAAATTGCCTTTACCTTCTGTGGCATGTCCTGACATACTTAGGATAGCGGATATCATCTCATCACAGATGACAGGAGTAGCATCGTAAGATGCAGTATTCTGATGTCAGGACAATGATTTTTTACTTCATTTTATACATACAAAATGTGCCTTCATGTAAATTTTTAAGTCCCTTAATTAGGACATGTTATTTGTACTTTTTGGCTTGTGCAGTAAGGCTGCAACAGGAATATCCCCTTTAAAAGAAATCCACTGTATTGTATTATTACTTTATACAACAGAGTTTGCTGTTATAATAATACACAGATCTTATAAGGGACTCTCACAAAAATTAGGTATTGTTATGTCCTTTTTACAGAAGAGGAAATGAAGGCAGAGATCGGTGAAGTTCGCTTTTGAAAGTCATCTAACAAGTTAGAGCTGGGAATGGGACACCAGTCCCATGCTCTTTACCAGCTACGCTGCCCGCATGGAAGAATAAACCAGCGTGCATCTGAATTTAATCTCTGAATTTCACCTGAGGTGTGAGAAGTCTTTGAAGGATGAGACCAATAGAGGATTGCATTGAAATGTCTCGAACCAGAACAGTGGTAGGAAGGGAAAGGAACGGATGTTTCTTAACTTGCTGTGGAAGTGGGGCTGGTTTTGCTTGGTTACATATATGCTCTGTGGCATGCTGAACTGAGTTAAAAATTAGTATTCCAATTAATAAACCACAGAAATGAATAACAAAACAGTGCGCTCTGGTGATTTCTGCCTCTTTCATCATGCCTCCTTCTTAAAGTCTGCAGATTTTTTTTGTTGATAATGCAGAAGCCTGTGATTTTGGCAGGTTATGTGGGGTAGAGGAACTTGCAGTGTATGAGGAATTTGCAATTTCAGACAGGGAAAAAAACATAGATAACTGGCTATTTTGGTTACAGTGATTATCAGTGAGATATTTAACCTTGAGAGTATACAGTGCCAATCCCGGTTCAGAGTCAGTCAAAGACAAGGGGGAAGTGGAAACCTCTCCAAACTATTAAGTGCTCTACATGCCTTAAAGAACAGCAGAGCATCAGTCACACATGCTTTACATTTTAAATAACTTTCCTGATAATTTTAAAGGTCAGATAGAAAAAGGGTTGAAAACAACACCCCTCCTGAATCCCAGGTCAACTGCTAGGGGTGAATTTTGTAAGTCACTGAAGCCAAGCCTCTGGCTCGAGCCTGGCGAACTCATCGCAGATGGCTCTGATTTCTGGTGGGGAGGGTCTCTGTTGTCCTGCCCCTCTCCCGCACACAGATGAGTGAGCGCCTTGGGAATCAATCCCTGACCAGCCACAACGTGCAGTGCTGCACTGGAAAATAAGCCCTCATTGATTTCGGTTTGCTGTAAAATCCGGCTATGCTGTTAACTTCAGAGGTGGCACCTCCTCCGCAGCTGAGCCATCCCCTCTTCTCAGTCAGAGCCCTCGGCCAAAACGAAACGGGCGGAACGGAAGATGAACCTGTGGAGAGTTTTGGGTCCCTGATCTGGGAAGCAATGGTGTTTAAAATGGCCACAAAAATGCAGCTTTCTTCTCTTCCGTCCCCCCCCACCCCGGCTCTGTCTCCCTTAGAGGAGAGAGCAGACTTCCTTTCTTTTCACGTATTTGTATTTTTTTTAGAAAGATGCTGCAGCACTAGAAATATTGATTCATGAATAATTTCCCAGATTTTACAATTTACAGATGCAAAGCCAGAAGGGACTATTCCCATTGTTTTGTCTGACCGTTCGTTCCGCCAAGCCTAACTCTGAAGTTCTTTCTGATGTCTTTTGGCAATGACTGTCTTTATTGCTGATACAGGCTTTTTATACTTTATTTTCAACTTATGCAGAGGTTAGCAATATTACCCTGAAAGAAATTGCCCTGACCTACAACAAATCTGTCTTTTAAAAGTTTTAATATTGGATGCAGAATGCTACCAAAATGAATTGGGCTGTTTCCAGTTTGGTTGAAATCCAGTAGAAAACATTCTCTGTCTCTAAAATTAGATAGGTAAAACATTGGGGTGAGTCTAGCAAAGAGAACAAGCCACTAATATAAACGTTATTTCTAGTAGCACAACAAACAGGAAAAAATAATGAACAATTTCTTGATAAGGAATATCTCAGTTTTCTTCAATTAGTTATGTTGTTTATTTTGAGAGCTGAGTGTTTCACACGTACCAGCAGGTTAAGTTTCACTTTGTCTGAAAAAAAAGGAGCTTCATTTTACAGATGGCTTTAGAGTTTCATTTTACAGAAGGCCAAGTGCAAGGCCCTGCACAGGGGTCAGGGCAATCCCAAGCACACATACAGGCTGGGCGATGAGCAGACTGAGAGCAGCCCTGCGGAGAAGGACTTGGGGGTATTAGTGGACGAAAAACTCAACATGACCCGGCAATGTGCGCTCGCAGCCCAGAAAGCCGACCGTATCCTGGGCGGCATCAAAAGCAGCATGGCCGGCAGGTGGAGGGAGG
>JAVKLA010000040.1:16781574-16808692 GCA_034782735.1 Sagittarius serpentarius
TTAGCAACAACTGAAAACATCAGGGTGTTATCAACATTCTTCTCATACTAAATCCAAACCACAGCACTGTACCAGCTCCTAGAAAGACAATTAACTCTATCCCAGCTGAAACCAGGACCCGTGCCCACAGCCCTTTTTCATGTGAAAGCATTTTGTTGAGAGAAGTAAACTCTGTATCTGCCTTCATCTGTCTTGTTCTGCCCTGTCCACTTACAGGCTATGGTCATTAAATCCGGAGTGATTTGAATGCCCTCACTTGATAAATCACCTCTTTCTTGTCTTGGTTTTTATACTGGTTAGTTCAACAACTGCATACCTCAGGTTAGAAGAGCTGTTTTGCAGCAAACTAGGGAGCAAACCTGGTACAGTCACAGAATCATAGAATGGCTTGGGTTGGAAGGGACCATCAAAAGGCATCTAGTCCACCCTCCCTGTGGTGGGCAGGGACCCCTTCAGCTAGATCAGGTTGCTCAGAGCCCCGTCCAGCCTGACCTGGAATGTTTCCAGGGATGGGGCTTCCACCACCTCTCTGGGCAACCTGTGCCAGTGTTTCACCACCCTCATTGTAAAACATTTCTTCCTTATATCTAGTCTAAATCTGCCGTCTTTCAGTTTAAGGCCATTTCCCATAGTCCTGTCGGTACAGGCCCTGCTAAAAAGCTTTTCCCCGTCTTTCTTATAGGCCCCCTTTACGTATTGGAAGGCCGCAATAAGGTCTTCCCAGAGCCTTTTCTTCTCCAGGCTGAACAACCCCAACTCTTTTTCAGCCTGTCTTCATAGGAGAGGTGTTCCAGCCCTCTGATCATCTTCATAGCCTTCCTTTGGACCCGCTCCAGCAGGTCCATGTCTTCCTGAACTGAGGACTCCAGAGCTGGACACAGGACTGCAGGTGGGGTCTCACCAGAGCGGAGTCGAGGGGGAGAATTGCTTCCCTCGACCTGCTGGCCACGCTTCTCTTGATGCAGCCCAGGATCTGGTTGGCCTTCTGGGCTGCGAGCACGTACTGTTCGTACTGTGTATTCTGCAGCATTCTGTTTTTTCCCTTTCAAATAGCCTTGTGTTGCTAAACTGACTCTCTAGCCTGGCTCAGTGTGAAAGCAATTTTGTGGTGAATGCTGCTGGAAATGCAGCTCTTAGGAATGATTGTTTCTGGTCTTAATACAGGATCAGACCCGTGGTCCCTGCTGGAATATCTTTTGCCTTTTTTTTTCCCCCCTCCCCCCCCAAAAGCTCTTCGGTGCTTTGGATCCACTGTGATGAGTGATGAGCCAGGAGTGAAAAAGCAAGTGAATCCCCTCAGATTTGGAGAGGGAAGTAGGTTAGGATGAGAATCTAAATCTCTCCTTGTACTGTCTTTGCAATGTGGAAGACCCCTTTGCTGGGAAGCGGCTTCTGCAGTGCTTGGACTTTGGCAAGCAAAGGCTCCTATAGAAGCATCAGCTCAGCTCTGCTGCCAGGGGTATATTCCATCTCCTAGATGTAGCAAGGTTTTTCTTCTGTTACAGAAAAGCTTTGGACATGTAATTTCCTCTTCTCTTGAAACTTATATGGGTAGGGTTAGGTTATCTTGCTTTGTGTGATAAGATCCCCCCCCAACAGATGCATTCTGCCCAATAGTCTCTTTCCTTGGCTCTGTGCAACAGGCCAGATGCTGATACTTCACATGAGGCCATGCTTGATTTGGCTCTCCTTCCAGAGCAAAGCATTTAAGACTGCATTCATGCAACATGGTCTGCAAATACCCCAGATAGCTTTGCAGTGAACATGGCTGTGTTTAGGTGAGCTCATCAGTATGAGGGTTTTACCCTAATGATTTTGCATAGCTTCTACGCCCACTGCTTGCTTGGGCATCTTGACCCATCACGGTACAGTACTCTGCCCAGAAAGCTGTCTGCACAGGATGAGAACCCATCTACGTTCCTACCAGCCGTCTCCTTCCAAGCTGTCACGAGCAATAGTTCTTGGCAGCATTTTGGAGATGTCGGATGGTGATGTTATTACTGATCACGTGAAAGCAGCAGATTAGTAATAAAAGAGGGTTGTCCTAGAAAGGCCTTCATGCCTTGACGGTCAGCTGTGATCATAAAAGCAATGCAGAAAATGAACCTCACTGGGAGAAAGCTTTTGGCAGAGACTTCTTAATGTCTCTTCTTCCTGTTCTGGCAAGAGAAGGTAGTCGTAGACCGCCCCCATCCCTAATCCTGTAGTTATTTACACTCCTCTCTTCCTATACTGTACATGCACATGGGTGGCCAAGGGCCAATGCTGCCATATGGGTGTGAAGTGGATGGGAGTTGAAGATAAGCCATGGGGTGCATGGTGGATGAGAGACTTCAGTCTGGCCCTGCTGCCCTTTTCCCCTGTGAGTGGCTCCAGTACACACAGGAGGAAAAGAAACATCCTGAAAAGTGGAAGTTTGCTCAACGGTGTGTGTCCCCAGTGTGTGTCACAGCACGAGTGGGGAGTCATTGTGCTCTATAGAGCTCTCCTTTCCTTCATGGGCATGTTATGCAGGTAGGTTTGAGATCTGCTTTCCCTGCAGCCGTTGCTCAGTGCTTGTACAGGAGAGGTCTTGGCATACTGCATCTCCCTGAAGTCATGTGAAGAGTGGGCTCACCACTGGAAAACAATTAGTGCCGGCTGCTGATTAATCACAGCTTACTTGGCACTCATCAGGTGCTTCTAGGCACTCAGACCCTACAGCACTGGGTACCGTATAAAATCACAGCTTAGACTATCGTGAAGTATAACAATGCTCTGCGTTACTGTCTAGACATCATTGTCCTCTGAGTTTGGTGTGAGGGAGGCCAGGAAGGGAAAGGACAGAGAAAATGAAAACTCCAGGTTTTGTCCTGCAACCTCCTTTTTAGTTTGGGGTTTTTCTTTTTCTTTTTTTTTTTTTTTTCAGTTTGTGACTGTGAGTGAATCTATGACCTTGATGCTCTTGCTACTCAGGGCACAGCAAGGTGCCTCTTGTGTGCTAAACCTGACAAGTGATGGTTTCTTGAATCTTCTGAGGAGTAAAAGTGTTTGCAAACATTAATGGGGAAATATCTAAAGATAGAAACATCCCGCTTCAGTGAAGGTTTCTTCAACTGAAAACGGAGGGCCCGATCTAACTCCGTTGCCCTGGGCAAGGTTATGACAACAGTGGCTTCAGCTCCAGCTCGTTGCACACCATTATACCAAAACCCCTTTCTTCATTGCCGTCGCAGCCCGTTTGTAGCACGTTCCTGATGGCGATGTTTGCACCAAGCGCTGCACTGAGTGCCTTGCTGGTGCTGCTCCCTCATGGCATGGGCTTACAGCTGCTTCCCCGTGCTAAGAGCAGCGCTGCGAGTAAGTCAGATTTCCTCCTGCTTGGGAGGAGTGTGGCTTTCTGCAGCTCTGTGAAGCCCGTGGAGAAGCATGAAGCCCGACTGAAGCCGTCTATGAGGAATGGGTTGTTGGTACTTTGTGTTGCCAGGAGGAAGAGCTGGCCCTGTGGTCCTCTTCTCTGCAGCGCGGGATGGTCCGGAGGGGCCAAGGTCTCTCTTTGTAGTTGATTTGTGAGAGCCCTGCTGCCATCATGGGCTGAGGCTTTTACTTGCGGGATGCTGGCTGTTGTCCAACAGCTTCAGGCACTGCTGGTTGTGGGTTCTTGCTGGGTCAGGGAAATGCCTCACAAAGGAGGTGTGAGGTGTTCTCATTTCTCTCTGCTGAGCCACGAAAGTCATCATGGACGTGTACAGTTTTGTAGTGAAGAACCCTTTTTTGAAGCAAGCATAGGGAGATTTTGCCACCTTGAAATAGCAAATCCCATCCTGTGGATGTCACCAGTGTTGCTAATGGATCAATACAGGGTCCCGTGATTAAAGCCCAGCCATTGTTGTTTCTGGTGAGTATTAATAAAGCTGGGAACCCCCAAAAACTCTGCTAAAAATTTGTTATTTTGTCTCAGACTTGTTTTCTTGGTGCTCTCCTATATCTTTTCCAAACCTCAAAATTTGAATGCCTGTTACAAGGTTGTCAAGTTCTTCAAAACTAAGATCTTTGACATGAACTGGGAATTTCATTTTCCTGGGGATTCATGCTGCTCTGTCTTTCGTAGGTTGTACCATTGTCACAGCAGGGAGGCGTTGTTTCTTGGTTTTTTTTGCTTTCCTGTTTCAATGAAGGCAAAGCAGAGCCTACTTCACAGAATAGAGCGCTTATTTAGCCTGTCAAAGAGTGGCAGATTTTGAATTTCTTCACTCTTGGAGATGAAACTTTAACTGCCCTAGACTACTCTTTTACCCTAACTGCAGTAGAAAATAATGAACATCTGCTTGGACAATAAGTGTTTCAATGCTGAAGTCTCCTGGTGTCACCGGGAGAGGAGACAGGATACCGTCCCTCCTTGATAGGTCCACGTGGCACGTCACAAGCAAGAGCTAGGATTCGGTGCATGCAAATAGAGTAACAGGATCAACATAGGAAGCTCTATAGCGCAAGGATGGCTCACAGCAGAAACTGCATTGGTGCTGTGTACCTGTCTGCTTCAGCGAGCAAGGGGCACTTTTGACGGCTGTCAGACGTTCAGGAGTGTTCCCACAGCTGGGCTCTAGGTGAACGCCTGATTTGGGTAGATTCACGTCTGTGGCCAATAAAACTTTATACTTGCATCTTTTTTTGGTTGGAGGCTAGTGCCTTGACCATAAGGCACTAACATTTCATCATATGTTTTTCTCTTTATTTGTAAGATGAACTTCAGCCAAAACAGAAGAGTATATACAGTTTGAGGGAACCGGGGCTGTTCAGTCTGGAGAAGAGGAGGCTGGCAGGGCGAGACCTTACCGCTCTCTGCCACTACCTGAAAGGAGGTTGTGGCGAGGGGGGTGCCAGTCTCTTTTCCCAGGTAACAAGAGATAGGATGAGAGGGCATGGCCTCAAGTTGTGCCAGGGGAGGTTTAGATTGGATATTAGGAAATATTTCTTCATTGAAAGGGCTATCAAGCACTGGCGCCGGCTGCGCAGGGAGGTGGTTGAGGCAGCGTCCCTGGAGGTATTTAAAAGACTTGCAGCCGTGGTTCTTAGGGACATGGTTTAGTGGTGGAGTTGTCAGTGTTAGGTTTACAGTTGGACTTGGTGATCTTAAGGGTCTTCTCCAACCTAAATGATTCTATGATACACAAAATAGTTCACAAGGGGCTGCAAATGCACATGAAAATCCAAATGCCTTCTGAATCTGCTGGGCTTTGCGCTTTCAGTCCTTACTACTTTCAGTCTCTTCTGTTTCTTTTCTTTCGAGCTGCTGCTGAGGTCTCTGAAAGGCCAAAAAGTGGCAATTTAGGAGGGAAAACAAGATTTTTGTAAAAGGCTCTTGTGTGAAGCATAAATCTCCAGCTTGAGGTTCAGCTGTGTGGTGCTCGCTTCCATTTTCCATCTTATGAGACTACCAAGCGTTATGCACAGCCTGCCCACGGCTGCCAGGCTCCTCTTGCACTTCTGCTTCTGAAATCAAACATTTGTGGTTTGTGATTTTTGTAGAAGTGTAGCTTCCTCCCTGTGACCACCAAGTGGTGCTCTGTGCTGCACCTTGCAGCAAGGCAAGCTGTTGGCATTTTGGGATGGGAGGTTAAAAAGCCGTTTTCACAAGTAGGAATGAGCTAGAGAGGAGGAAACAAGTTAAGAGCCTTTTCTTTCCCCTTGCAGCGGTTGTGCTACGAGGGCTACGTTATTCACATCTTTATGCTGTGGCTGCGTGATGATTGATGTACCTCGGTGATGATCAGATACAATAAGTAGTCTGGGCACTTTCAATTAGGGTGTTCAGCTTGGCTGCCTGCTAGACTTCGGAGGTGCAGAGATGGCTGTCTGCTGCTTCAGACTAGATCCTGGCAGGTGTCTTTGATTTGGCTTGCTAAAATCACAGGAAGCTTCTAAAAACCTTGTCCCAAACTAGTTTTTCAGCCATAAGAATTGGATCCCTGTTTTCTCTTGGCTGCTTTTTCACCCAGTGCATTTAGGGAAAACCTCTGTTCATGTTCCTCTTCTCTGCTGTGCTAGCTATTTAGCATCTTTGCTATTAAAGTGTGGAAATGCTTATAGCTGTGTTGCTCTCAGCAGAGGCAAAAGACCTACATTAATTTGTCTTTGCAGGTTTCCTGCAAGCGCTCTCCAGGTGCCATTCTCAGGTTTACAGAAGCTGTGTATTTTGTATGAAAACATGCGGTTTGATAGAGAAAATTCTTATGTTGATTTGAAATGGCGGGCCCATTATAAGACAGAAACTGCCTATAAAACATAATGGGAATTTAAGGGGCTAACTACATCCCTGTAAGCTCCATTAGATGCTCTGTGTGGTATAATTTTTGCAGGAGTGATCATTCCTTTCCAGGTACTGAAAGCCATGCTATAGCAGGATGATGCAGCTAAATTCAAACAGCAGCTCATTTGTATGAAATGCAGGGCTAGAATTGAAAGGTGGCAAGCGGGATTGTCTTGTCTGGTGAGCTGGAAAAAACATGCAGTGTTTTAAAGCAAATCCTTGGATCAGAAGGAAAGGAGATGCCATGTAACAGCACAGTGAACACCATGGTTTTATAAAGTGCACTGATTTCTCTAGGTATTCCAATCTGTGGAGTAGAGGCCAAAGGAAGGAGGCCAGCTTCCCCTATTTAATTCAAGTTGGATAACCACCAACTAAATAGCTTCCCCAAAGTTGCCCAGTTTGTTTCTCAGGTGTTTTGTGGAACAGCTGTGCTGGAGTGCCATTGCATCCCACACCAGAAAGAAGAGTGAAGCATCACCTGCTTTACTTACAGCAGGTATGTTATGTGCGGCCCCTCAGGTGTCCTACCTCAGCTGCTCCATCTTGTTGCAGTGTCTGTAACCTATATGAGGTACAACTCCAACAGAAATAAAGGGATATCTAGATAACACATGTTGATTTTGCTAGATCGTTAGTTTTTAACATGGTCTTAGACCCCCTGCTGAACCAGCTGCTCAGCTGCAGGGTGATGGGCTGTCCCAGCCTGAGTATGTCAGGAGGGAGTTTTTCTACAGGGCTGAGCAGAGCTTCTTGTAAATTAGATAAAGTGCATAAATATTATGTTTTCATTTCCAGCTTTGAAAATCTAAGCATCAGAAATTCAAAACGTGTCATTATTCCAGAGAAGATCTTTTCATGGTGGGTAGATCTGTTAGTAGTTATTAAATAGCTGGGATACGAATTCTGGCTCAGGAAGTCCTTAAGTCTTTGATAACTAAAAGCTAGGAAGAGAGACTGTGGGAAGACTGGCTCTGTGTGTGCCCTACTCCAGTCTTTCTTCAGCATCTGCAGCTAGTTGTGGTCAGAAATAGGATGTGGGCAGAGAAAGGGCCTTTGTTTTGATCCAGTACAATTGTTCTTGTGTTGCCATTTTAGACTCTAGCAATGAACTATGGCTTAAATATTTACCTCTCCATGTGTTAACAGCACAGTCAGCTTTGGATTAAGATGGGTATCTGCCCTAGTGGAGAATCCGCAGGGATTTCCTCGGCGTCCCGTTTATCTGCTCTCACGTGAAGCGTTGGCTGTGCTGCCATCTTTCCAGTACTGAGTTAAGACTTCCTTGGTCATAACGTTGTCTGGTGTAAACCCATTGTGACAGAAGTGCTAGTATAAACCTGCTGAGGATTCTGCTGAGGATCGCTACCATCACTGCTGTTCTCCTGCACCCAAGAGCCAATCTGCCAGCACGCATCAAAGCGAGATGCTTTTTCTGGAGGAGAGGCCGTATCAGTCTAATTGGGCTGGAAAGCGGCATGTGTCCATTCCAAAGCTGTGACAGGCTTAATAAAAGTTAAAAATAGAACCAACTTATTGCTGCCTCCAAGACTGGAAATCAGGGAAAGAGTTCTCACTTGAGCTGAAATTAGCTGAGCAGAGAGCACTATAGTTATACTCAGGTATTTGTACTCATGCACATGCTTGTTTGTACTCCGCTATTAGGAAGCAAAATAACAGTATTTCCCATTAATGCATTTGACAGTCTAAGACAACATCTCATTGTTACTTGGCAACTTCCAAATTAACCCCTTTGAGTGTCTTTCCTGTTAGAAAACAGGCACAAGGTCTGCCTTTGGAGAAGTGGTATCAGTTGGCTGTCTTGGGGCTCACCTATAGAGATGTATGAACCGTCTGTCTTGTGGGATCTTTCCTGATGTTGCTTTTGTGTCTCCCTGGCCAGAGGGTGAGGAAGAAGAAGAGGAGGAAGAGGAGGAAGAAGAAGAAGAGGAGGAAGAGGAAGATGAGGAGGACAAAGACATCGATTTGATGGATGAAAGCATGGAGGGTGACACGGAGCTGCCAGGTTTCACGCTCCCAGGCGAGACCTCCCAGGAGCCCATAGCTGGCCTGGAAAACCCTGTAGCCCAGCTGGCCGGTGTGTCCTACCAGGTTCCTGACACCATCGAATGGGAGCAGCAGAACCAGGGTCTGGGTAAGAGAAAAAGCCCCTTCTTCCTTTACCCTTAGAGAGGACATGTCTCCTGCTCTTCACTTTGCATGAGACAGTCCCTTGTGCCGGGAAGTCTCACGGGTTGCTTCTCAAGCTAAACACAGAGCAGGTTCATTTCTGAGGAAACCCCATCCACCAGTGACAACTGGTCGAACTGGGATGGGTCCCAGGCAGCATGACCTGAGTTTTCATTTTGGGGAGAGCTGCTCTGAATACCCCAGACCTGCTTCTTCATTCCCAGAGCTTAGTGTTGTCTTGCTCCAAGGGTGGAAAAATAAATAACTTCTCAAGTGAGATTCCTGGGGAGATTTCACTTCCCTTTGCCCAAGGTGGGTTGGTGCAGGAATATACGTCCTGTGAGGACGAAGTGAGTAGGGCAGTTGGGTAGCTGCTCATCAGCCCATTTGCTACTTCAGCAGCATTTTTCTAAGTGCCACTTTTCTGGCATTTTTAAGGGGTGTACGGTCCAGCCATGGGACCCTAGGCTGGCAGTGTCAAGCAAGACAAACCTGCAAAGCCTCTATAAAACTTTATACAGTTTATTCCCACTGTGCATACAGGCCCTGTGTTTATTGACTGGACTAATTTATTCCACCTACGAATAGCTTATCAGTGTCTATATGTGTGATGTCCATCTGATGCAAGTCAGAGCTGGTGTGGGACAAGATAGAATTTAGAAGGGAACTTGGCCAGCCTGGCTAAGGGCACTGGGATCATTTCCCAGCATGCTCAGTTTCCAAGCCAAGCCCCAACAAAAGCAGTGGGAACCTTTCAGGTGAATTGGTGGGAGCTGAACCATATCTTTACAGGAGGTCTCTGTGTCCGACTATTAGAGGAGTAGCTGTTTTGAGAAGCTCATCAAATAAAGAAACCCCCAAACTCTTTTATATGTTGTGTTATAAGAACTATCACTTCCCCATGATGTTTAATTCTGATTTAACCTGGCGATTCTCCCCCTGTAATGCTGTTTCTAGCCTGCTTTAGCCTTTTTGGCTTCCTTTGAATTGAATCAAAGAGCATCTTTCAGGAACTCAGCGGGAGGGTTGCTCTTTGAGGGCAAATTGAGTTTTCATCAGGTCTGATATCTCCCTCTCCCACTAACTCTTGCTTGAAAAACATGGTATTGGATGGTTGCCATGTCAGATCTGTTTCATGTGTCCTGTTATCCCATCAGGCTGGGCAGGAGCTGTGTGAGGGGAATAATTCTAAGTCTTTAAGGCATTCTGGGTTGGTGCTGGCAAGCTGGATTAAAGAGGTATGGGACAGTGCTCAGAGGAAAAGTGTGTAAGAAACAGGGTTATGATGGGAGTCACATCAGCAGCTTTGTGTTCTTACCTTACTCATTTCCTTGGTGCAGGGTCTTTGTGGTGTCTTGAGAGAAAACGAGGGAGAAGCAGCGTATTTTCTGCGCTTGGGGGCACAGTGGTCTGGCTTGATGAGCTCTGTACGGCTGCTAGTGATAGTGAGAAGGTAGCGTTAAGCTGTTAACCATCTAAAGCTATTTGCCTGGTTCAGGATCGTAAGCACCAGGATGGATGGCCTGGCGTAGCTTTGCCTCTGGATCAGTCTACTTGCTAAGGGTCCCAGCGCTTTGTAAAGTGTTAAAGAGAGAGGCAGTGTTTTGCAAATTCTGAGGTGTGTCCCTACACACCAGACATCACATTGTGCAGCATGGAGGAAGATGGCACTGATATCTCTTCAGGGATCTTGGCAAATTTAACCATCCCAGCTAGGGTGGCTGATGCAATGTCGTCTGGGTTGGATCCCTGGAGGGCTCTGACAGGAGTCCTGTTCCCAGAACAGGGTGCAGGGCAATAGTTAGTTGTCTGGAAGGCTGTCTAGAGACTGCTGAAGGTGCTGTTGTGTATGACATAGGCTGTTGCCATGAGCTTTGGGGCTATGGAGGAGGGATGTTCTGCAGAAGTCATCAGACACAGCTCTGTTCATAGCTGATGCAGGTCTAAACAGGAGTCACAGCTGTGTTTCCAGCCCTACCACCTTCGCTGCTGGAGGAAGAGGCTCAGGGTAGGAGAAGCCTATCGGTAAATGAGGCAGGTGAGAAAGCAGTGACCAGAGGCTGAAGCTGTCCCTGGTGTGCAATAAACCTCTCTGCCTGGAGAGGCTGTAATAATCATGCACAAAAAATAAGCAGGCCTGGGCTATGAAACAATATGTAGCTTTAACACTCCTTTTGTAGTAGCATCTGTTATGAGGGGTTCTTGCCCTAGTGCAGAGCCATGCTGGAGGATGCACTTTGCAGTATCTCTTCTGGACATCTGCTTCTGAACATAAGGGTCTGGTTCAGTTTCTGATGTTTAATAATGCATCATCCTGCAGTCTTCATCCTCCACCACCTTCTCTCTTTCTTAGACCTTGGAAAGGTCATCTTTCCAAAAATTTCAGACATGGAATAAATTGACTGTGTGGCAGAAGGCAGGATTTTTCTCCCTAACTTATGTTTTATTGCCCCTCATGCAAATTGGAGGAGCCCTCTGTGAAGTCTATCAAGTTGGGTCAGCTGCAGAGCGCCGAGTCCGGACACCTGAAGGACTGGACAGATGCGAATTTCTGTGTTCTCTGGAAGTGCCTGGCTGGGTTATGGGTCACCAGATCCAAATGGTTTGGATTGCCTTTTATTTTTAAGCTGTTCCAGTCTGTACAAGCAGCCGTGAGGGAGCGGATGAGGCTGTGGCTGAGCTGAGTTCATCTTTAGGAGTTAGGTGGGACTTCAGTACAGTGGTGTTGTAGGCAAGAAAAGAGGGGATGTGGTGGGATCAATCTCTCTGCTTGTGACTCACCTCTCTTATTCCACCAGGTAAACCCTTATGTAAAGAGCCATTTATTCTTTTTCTGTCTAGATGACCTTAATGGCTCTTTGATATTGTTTCCTTCCCCATTTACAATGCACTGATGCCCACAGGGAAGGGAAATTGTTTATGTTTTAGAGGCATAAAGAAAACCAAGAACTTGCATGAGCTCACACTGAAAATCTGAGGCCAAGCAAGGAGCCAAACCCAGGTGTTTGAAGGGCTCATTTGCTGGGAGTGCATGGGGAATGGGAGATGCTGTCGCATGTCTGTGGTGGTGCTGGGGTCCTTTTCCCTGAGATGCTGCTGCAGTATTGTAGCCCTTCCCCTCTTCCCAGTTTGTGGCAGGTGGGAGTTTCTGCTCTGGTTCCCCAGCCCTGGGCGTGTGGGCACACGCTGGGCTACTGCTGTGTTCATACCTGTGTCCATACCTGGTCCTGGTTACATATTTCTTTATGGGGTGTATTAGGGAGAACAGGAAGGGTGGAAAAAGCGTATAGAGTGTGTCAGCAGGAAGTGGGTTGTTAAGAACAGAAGAAATCCCCCAAACCTCGCAGGAGGCCAGAAGAGCTGCCCGCATTGTTCTGCTGGAGCGCCTGGAGAAACCAGACTCACTGTCAAGGGCTTGTAAAGCTTTAGGTCTGCTGGACGTGTGCATGGACTATTTCTCTTTGAAACCCTTCTTCTCTAAGTGCTTTTCGTCTAAAGCTACCTCTCCAAAATCCATTTCCTTGAAGTGCTTTTCTTCTCAAGCTAAAATTAACTTGACTTTAATTTTAAGACGGCTTCGTAACCGCTGGATGTCCCCAGACGCAGCCCTTCGAGGAGGGAACTGCAGTTCTGAATGCAGCTGGGTCAGGGGCACTGTGCTTCCGCCTGCCTCAGCCCACGGCGCGCGTCTTTGTGCGTTCCCTTCCTTTGCCAAATAGTGCCGAGATGTGAAGAATTTCCCATCTTGTGTGAGTGAAATATGATTTAGAAGGGGAAGTTGTTCTGCTTGACCTGGGATACAGCATAGGAAAGGAAGACCTGAAGAAAGATAACGATACCCAGCAGAGTACAAGATGAGGGTACACCATCTAAGCACCAAACTTCTACAGTTGGCATTTTCCATTTTTAAAATACTTTGCACATATGTCCTTCTCCTGGGTATGCATCTGTCCTCTGGCTTTCAGAATTTTGACATTTAACAGTAAAATCTATAGTACAGAAGAGCCCAGAAGTATTGGAGTAGCTATTCTGAGGTCAGTTATTACTGAGTGTGCTCAGTCTCATGGCTGACACACTGCAAATCCCTAGAGAACATGTAACTTGATCCACAGACGGCTTGGCAGAGCAAAAGACAGTTTGGATTTTTGTGGTGGTCAATGAGAAAGTGCTGGGGAAACAGAATCATTAAAAACGTCAATTCTGGGAAGTCAGATGGTCCTACTTTAACTCCAGCTGAGCAAAAGCAATTTATAAGCACCGGTAATGAGGCTGTCAGTTTTACAGTCCATCAGCTGACTTTCTAACCAGCAATATTTAGACAAAAAGTAAAGCAGAAGATAATGTCATCTGTGCCTTTATAAAATAGAATTTGATCCTCCAAAAGCCATTCCAATGGCCTGCAGCTCTGGAGAAGGAAGGCCTGAATATAAGGGATCTCTTTTGGTGTCCTGTCCAAATGCTTTGACTGCAGAGGCTGCCAGTGAAGGACATGGCAGTACTTTGGGACCTCTCTGCATTGTGTGTGAGATGACTTTGACCCTTCTCTACTTGTTTTTGATTTGTATGTAGGTGGTATGTGGTAGGCAAACACTAACTGTTCGGAGAGCATCAGAGGGGCAGGAAACTTGGGCTTTCTGGGAATGAATAAAAATACATAATTTTTCCCTGCTACCTCTTTTGTGATTACGTGTTTATGCATTACAGGGAGAACTGCAGTTGGTTTAGATGGGTTCAAACCTAGTGAACAGTTTCTGGGTCCTTGTGAATGTTAAAGTAGATGGTCTTTGTTGTACACCTCCATGGAGATCAAGGCCCTATACTTCTCTGTTGGTGGTGGCTACTGTGGCTGTGCTCTTCTCCCACTTCTTAAGAGTATTTATTTTCCCAGTGTCTCTGAGAATCTTTATTTGATACAAACTGTGAGCCAAGACATAGCATCTTTGCTTGAACTGGTGTGGGAACTTTGTGACAGAGCATGAAAATGTGTCCAGGCTCCCAAGCTATTTGTTAATGCCATAGTGCTTGCCTATCATCCACGTCCCAAGATGAAGAACTCCTGCTATCCATAGTGTGAGGTAGCAGCAGGAGGTCTAGGGCCTATACTAAGCCTTTATTTTTGCTGCTTTGGAGCATGCAGAAGTTTGCTTTGTGCATTCAAAAGTTGTTTGGAGTGACAATGACATTTTCATCTTGAGGTATAAAGGGTTGTGACGTTTTGAATATATGGCTCAAGTTGTCCAAGCAGAGGTTGTTATGGTGGGCTCTGGATCTTTAAGATGTTGACTGACACCACCAGTCGCTTATCCTAGGCCACAACTGATATGAGGTAACAGCAGTAAACAGAGGAGAGACTGATTTGAACCATAAACCTTAACAGAGGAAGCTCCATTATTATGCTCAAAATCTTGGTTTATGGACAAAGAGGAGGCACACCTCATAGATTTATAAAACCAAGAATTTATTGCTAATATAATTGAAATCTTAAGAGTCCAATCATTATTAGTCCAGATCTAATTATTAAAAGAAAAGAAATAACAATGCAGTTAGGATTGTTACACACACACTTCTTAGTTTATGTGCTTTATCCTGGTATTATGCTTGTCCTTCCCTTGCTTCTGTGGGTCCTAAGGTTGGAGGTTTCATTCAGGGGTTGGTAGTGAATTCATTAGTGTGGGTCATCAACATCTGGAGTCCTTTGCCAGAAGAAATAGGATGTTCGTGTTGATGGTTTCTTCTTCCTCACTTTAGGGTCCATGTGAAGTAATTTTTGTATGTTGCTAGCGTGCTTTTGCACCTTGCTCTTTCTTCATTGATTGCGGTTCCATATTACATCTGAATTTAGTACATATGGTGGCTTTTATGTATGTTAGATACTATTTTTTGTTCTCTTGTTTACCCTAAACCCATTTTGTCCAGGTCGACATTTCTTTAACTGACCATTGGTGTGTTGTTTATGTCCACCTGTTTATGGCAATGGCAATACCATATTACAGGGCTATGCGATTATGCTGTAGCTTATACGAACTCACCTGAGTTGCCTGGTTCCACAGCATCCATTACAGGTTTCCATCTACTGTGTAGTTATTGTACACCGTGGAGTTTGGAGCATCCCTGTAGATGGGAGTTAAAGATAAAAAGACATAAAATGGCAGTTTAGAAAGAAGTTATGAAGTGTGACCATGTAATTCTCACCATGTAGTTTCCAAGTTATATACCACGCCCGTGTTTCATGTATTTTTGTGTGTAGGATCTTAGTTCTTACAATAATGGAAGGTCATGTAACTCTCTCACTTTGGTAATGACAAGGCACTTGCTTAATAAAGGCACTTTTGCAAAGTGATTTTTTTTAATGGATAAAAAATATTTGCAGCTCTCAGTAGTTACAAAGAAAATGGCTCTAGCTGTATTGCAGATCTGTGGTCGCAAATTATACTGCATAAACCATATAATGGATGCCACTGGTTAATGATGGTAAGGCAGAATAGCAGAGGCAGAGTGGTGGAAGATGATGAATATCTGAAATGTCATTTTTACAGGAAGATAGGATTAATGCTTTTATGGGCAAAAATAACCAGCATTAGGAAGGCAGAAGCTGAGACTCAGAAGTTAGTAGTATGTTCTTTAATTGCTGCCCAAAATGGATCTATTTTAAGTACCCCTACAGCTTGCGTTATTGGAACATCAGAGTGCCTTTTAATCTTTAATGTATTTATCTTCTTAATTACCCTGGAAAGGGTATCCATGTTTTACAGGTGGTAAGCTAAAACACGGAGAGGCCAAGTGACCCCGTTGGGAGGTCATGAGGGAGCCTTTAGCAAAGTAAGGATTTGAATGAGGGGAATTAAATTGGTGGCTGGGCATTTCCTTTCTCTTGCTGGAGGCAGGATGTGTGCACCTGCATTTCTCCCTGGAAAAGGTGCAAAGGATCACACAAAAAGTCACCATCCAAACAGAAGGGACTGAGTCCATGGAAATCCCAGGTGAGAGAGACTGGCAGGAGCCAGGATCAGGAGCGGAGCCACCAAATTTTTCTTCCCGGTGTGTTTGAAGTGCAGCTGCCTGCAGCAATCCGGCCCTCCGTAGCTTTGCCCTGTACGTGTTTATGGGAGTTTTGTTGCACAGAGCGTTGGCCACGCGAGGTCTGTGTTCCAGATGGCTGCAGACTGAAATGAGCAGTCTCAGAAATATAGATGATTATTTTTCCTGTCCTTATGGGTGCTTCAAATAATTTATACAGTTCCATATGTTCCTTGCTAGCTCCCCTCCCCTCTCCCAAGCAGTAGTAAAGCTCCCATCATCAGTCTGTGCCTAAATCAAGTTTCTGTTCCTTGTGAGGGATGTGTACTCTGGAATGACTTTTGTTAACTGTTTTAAGAGATTGTCCTTGGTTGTGTCTTAATCCTGGAGCAGACTTGTATTTAATCAGGTTTGCTGTGTCAAAGGACATTTTGCATCCACATACCTGTAAACAACAACAACCCTCTCTGCCAGCTCAGTGTGACATATGCTATTGTAACGACAGAGCAGCTCCCAGGAGGGAACAATTCACATCGGAAATGGCTTTTTCTTTTCATCAAATTTTATCCCAAGGTGTTTAGAGGACTATGTCTCTTTCCCCTCTTTAATATTGCTTCTTTATTCGATTTGACTTGCTCCTACTTCTGCTCTGAAGCCAGCTGAGATAAGGAGCCCTGCAGACCAGTCCTACGCATACTCTGCAGCGTGGTGCTCAGTGGCGTGGTGAGAAGCAGCCCTGCACCTCCCATTGGGACCTTGGACAATGGGACCTTGCAGGAGACGCAAAACTTGGACAAATCTGAGCCCCGTGGTCCGGACCTACCACTTTGCTCTTCCCTTTTTCCATCCAGTACAAGACTGCCGTGCCCTCGTGAATGAGGCCTCTGCATTTTAGACGGGAGTAGCTGAGAGTGTGTTCTGTTCTGCTGTGAACTGGGATGAGGAGCTTCCAGCCATGGAGCATGAACCACTAAGGGGTTGGAGCCATGTCCTTCCTCTTGGATGCACCTCAACTCTTGCCTCAAAGCAGAAATCAAGACCAAGAGAAGGGAATAGAGATGAGCAAACCAGAAGATCGGTGGGTGTTTGGTGATTCCCAGCTCTGAAAGCAAGCAGCTATCAGAAGTAGGTGAAATAAAGCTGTTGCGACAAAAAATTGCATGTACTTGCAATTTATCATAAGGAAGGGGAAGACAGCAGGGGCCTTTCTACATGGAAACCTCCAGCAGGAAACTTGGGCTGGTATTTTAGCCTGATGGTTTTGGTGGAATATATTGGGAAACAGCAGCTCTATAACATCCTCAGTTACATTACTTTGAAATAGCAGCCCTTCCACAAGGTTTATGCATCTAGTTAAACCTGTGTCAGAGGAAGACTGGCTAAGCCCATTTGTTACCAGCCCTCAAGTGCTGCCTCCAGGAGCTGGGGGTGGATTTAGAGGCATTTGCTCAGGTTTGGCTCTGCCTTCCCTCTCCCTGCCCACAAAGAAGATGGGATCCCATCAGACAAAGTGTTAAACTGGAGTTACTGGCTATTGCTGGGGGGAGTGAAGAGGTCCTGTCCATCCACAGCATTTCTGCCTCTTTTTCTTCAGTTTGGAGTGAGGCGGTATGAAGCCATGGAGAAATCGTCTGCTGGTTCGTGGGAGGAGAGAGGGGACATTGGTCACCGTGGCTGAAATGGTTGGTGTGGGAGCTCCCAGCTGAGGTCTGTCTGGCTGAGGGATGTCTCTGAGGGATGGGGGGGAGGCATGGATGAATCCAAGCCTGAGGGCTGCTGTCACTTCTGCATGCCCTAGCCCTTGCTACCCTGCCATGCAAAAATCTCCTGAAATACCTGCAAGGTGGGAACGATGGCTTCTGTGGTAGAAATGGCTGTCTCCCCAGCTTGGGGCAGGGAGGCCTTGGGTGAAGTTTGTGTGTGGAGAATGTTAGGGAAGCTTTGGTGAAGGGAACAGCAGTCTGGGCCACTGGTTGCCTACAATTTGCCTGGCAGACCATAGCTGAGCAAATTCACCCTTCTGGACTTGCTGGGGAGCATGGAAAGGCAGCCTGCAGCAGCACCAAGCTCCTGGGCTTTTCCAGCACAGGAGGACTTCTTCTGACAGGCTTTCCACCTGCACCTCCAGTTGCTTTTGTTGGCCCAAGAAAGCAAAGTTGGAAAACTCAAGCAGGTGGCTGAGCGTTTTTGACCTTCTCCAGTTGTCTGGCTCTATCCATTGTTTGCAACAGCCTTTAGAGTTAGGACATGTCTGCCTTGGAGCATGGCTTGGCATTTGCTGCTCCAAATAATTTATCTTGTTTTTTTGCTTGGATTAAAGGATAGGGTCCATTAGCCTGCGCAGAGCTCCATGCTGCAAAGGCTGGACTGCATCTGCTGACTAAGCACCATCTGGGTTTCTGCACAGCATGGTGAGACAGGCGTCCTTCTAGACTGTCAGCTGCCTTGGCACTGTCTGTCTGTCCCCGTGTTTGTCGGCCCTACTGTAATATAAATCATAGTGTCTTTGCTGTCTTTTTAATCTGCGGTAATCCTTTTTTTCCTCATGTCTGCAGTTTCAGTGTATGCGTGTATCACATCTCAGTGTGCTTTGCCTCTTCTTCTATCCTTCAGTTTACACATGTCAGAAAACTTGGCTCCATTTAGACAGAGGAGATGGTTTTCAGCCCTCTCTCCCTTTGGATTTTAGTAATCGCTTAGCTTGATTTAAGAACACAGGCAGGGCAGTAGCTTTCCCTGGGTGAGAGTTATTAATTTTTCCTTTATGTGCTAGTCTGAGTGGCCTTTGCCTTGTAAAAAGAGACCCACCCTAGTGTTGGAGAAATCACATTTATTTTCTAATAGTGTTCCATACTACGGCACAAAAGATCTGTCCGTTTTCATGGCATTTTAGCCCTCCTGAAAAAAAAAATAATTGCAGAGAGGGAGTATGAAGGCTCATCGGCCTTGAATTGCCTCTGTCCTTCTGGGGATTTGCATCGGAGGCTGATCTTTTGGGTTAAAATGTTGGCTCCATTGCAGAGCCAGTAAGAGAAAAATAGAGGAAAAGAGCTCATTGTGACGAGTAGCAGGGAGAGAGCGCGTAATTTATAGAGAAGATAGTTTTAAAATATTCCTTTCTAATGAGAATGTAGATACGCTTTCTCTCTTCTTGGGCAGTGCAAACCGCAAATGACTGATGCTAAACCTACCTCCCTTCTGGTGTTTGCTCAAATCAAGACCCCTTGAGGATCAAAGTTGATCCAAGTGCCTTCCTGGAAGGATGCTCTCTTGTATATATACAAGTCCTGCTCTGCCTGAGAGTGAGTTAGGAGCATATATTGGAAATAAGTAAATTGCTCTGATTTTGACTGACAATAAAATAATTACCTCAAACCTCCAGCAGTTGTTGTTTTGCAAAAATGCTGGGTATCGGCATTAATCACAGAGAGGGGTCGATACGATGAGAATTACTAGAGGCTTTTGCTTTCTTTTTTTTTTAGCCTTGTTTTTGAATAACGCTAATCACAGCCTCATCCAAGCCTGGGATGTAATAAAGGGTTTCAGCAAGGCTGTTTCCTGATAGCCTGTCATTTATTTTAATATACCGGCAATGTCATCTGTGCTTGAGGCTTTATTAATGCAAAGTAAGGCCAAGAGTTTCTCTGGTTTTATTCCTTTTCTAGGTCGCTTTCCCCATATCCCCCCTGCTCCCCTCTGACCGCTCAGGCTGACTTTCTCGCTCGGGTATTTGCACGGTCCCGTTTTGCAGGAGCAGATGCTCAGCCTTCTGCTTGTTTTTAGCGAGGGGCTCGCGATGCAATCACTGGGGCTGAGCTCTGTCCTCCTGACCACCCCTTCTGGAGCCACAATGTGTGTCCCCGGGGGACCCCCTTTTTTGTTTAGCAGTGTCACGTGCTGCGCTCCTGTTGCTGTCCCTGTAAGTTGGACGTGCTGTTGCATTCATCATACCAGCTTATGGATGTCCATGCTGAGGGGATCTGGATGCTGCTCCGAGGTCCCCGTCAGGAGCCCAGCCCTGGCACGCATGGCATTGTGATGGTCCTTCTGTGCTTTTGCTGCGCGTGCAAGTTGAGCTCACATTTCTCTTCGCATGCTTGAGGACAGGTCTAACACCAGGGGAGGATTTCAAAGGCCCCTCGATGGCTTCCCCATACCACCCCGTTGACCTGGCATGGGACTGCCCACTCCCCCACCCCACCTTGACTTGCCCTGATTTTGTTCTCTTTCAAGACAGCTGTCCCAAAACCCGGACTTGAGAGCGTGCTTTGGTTTAGGATTCAGGAGAGATCTCGGCGTCTACCTTTCCAGTCAAGGAAGAAGCCGTTTCTTCCTGTGAGTAAGGGGGGTTGCTTTGCCCTGCTCAGTTCTCGCTTTCCCTGCATCTGCCAGTAAGCAGGTTCTGGAAAATGATAAGGTAGGATCCAGTATAAATAATCTGTCAGGAAAATATTTTCGTCTTGGGTTTTGTTATTTTTTGTATCTGTAAGCACTG
The DNA here is from genome assembly GCA_034782735.1 of Sagittarius serpentarius. Taxonomy (NCBI): domain Eukaryota; kingdom Metazoa; phylum Chordata; class Aves; order Accipitriformes; family Sagittariidae; genus Sagittarius; species Sagittarius serpentarius. Next base: position 16,801,566 of record JAVKLA010000040.1, read on the forward strand.
GTTCAATACAGTCTCTTTCTCTTTTTTGGTTGTAGGGAGTATTGGGTAGAGGGTCGAGTATAGTGTTAGACCAAATGAATAGTCTCAATGAAGCAACGCTTTCTGGCTATATGTGCTCTCCCGTAGCCAGAACTTGTTCCTGTGAGTGTTGTTTATGAAGGCTAGATTTTATAAAGTACAAATAATACGCTGTTGACTTAGAAGATGTTTTGGGGTTTAGCGGGCAAGGATATAGTCCACCAATAGACATCTACTGCCAGTAAGTGTGCAGCTGTGCAATATCTAGGCTGGAGGTGGGTTTCTTTGCCAGACAAAACGCAGCTGCATACTTCTGTACCCTTCGCTGTCTTTATTGTAGCCAGCAAATGTGTTCCTGATTGCAGCCTTCCTGGGAGACTCGTGCGGTCTTGTGCCACAGGCTTATGTCAAGTTACGGAGCATCAGGCAAAGCACGGTAGCTGCTTGTGCAGGTGGGCTTGGCCTGCAGCGACCTCAAGGTGATGTGCCATCGCCTGGCCACAGCGAGACAAGCTGAGCTAGGTCAGAGCACCTTAGGTTTCCCATCGGTTGGGAATGTGCCTGTGGCTGGTCTGTGTGGCTCAGGTATTTTGTGATGACCTCTTAAGTCACAGTTTGCAGTGACTCCGTAGTGAGTCAACTCTGTTCAGCCACACGCCGCATGCTCCAATACAGTTGCAGGCATACAGCAGGAGAGGCAGAGAGTTAATTTAACTTCTACTAGACAGAGGCAAGCCAGGAGCATTTTTTGCTAAGGTGCATATCTTAATGGCGCAGGTAAAGTCAGAATCCCAGCGAGCAAAACTGAGCAGTGTTCTGGTGACTGCTCCAGTGGAGGCTCTGGTCCCATAGCCTTGGAGCTGCTGTGAGGTCTGTGAAGACCCTTCTCCGGGCCCACGCACCATTTTGCCTCATGCTTAGCAGGGCTGCGTCACTGACCCCTTGTGTTTAACTTCAGACTTGGTATCCTGACAAGCTCAGAGCACAAGCCACAGTGGCTGAGTTTGGCCCAGGTTTACTGTCTCAAACCATGCTAGATCACCAGCGCTGGCCTGGCTGCAGGCAGGCTCTGACAGCACCAAGCACGCAGAAATGCCTTCAGGGGCAGCACGGGGCTTGGGATGCAGCTGCATGGCTCCTTCCCAGGGCGCTGCAGGCGATCCTGTCCCCAGGGATGTCTCTCGGAGCCGTCACTGCAGCCGGTGGGATCTCCTGGGACAGTGCATAAACACGGACCGGCACAAGTGCTGCAACACCATCCCTGCGAACCAGAGCTGGCATCCCCAAATCACAGTCATCTGCTGTAGGGAAAGCGCACTTCAACAGTACTAATTGACAGCAGCAATGATTAGTTATTAAGGTTTGATTAGTCACTGCTGTGTGGGCTCTGAAGATGAATATGAGGGTTTAAAGAACAGTGGGACTCTTAATTCTTAATATACTCTGAATCTGCTTCAAGTTCCTGCCAACAGTGACGCTGGATATATTACACAGTGTGGGTGGGCAGGAGAGTCCCCTTGTCCTCATCTCCCCGGGGTGAGCCGGGAGAGGTCTGCAGCTACCCGGGGTGCTCCTGAGGGTGCTGCAGTTCCTCCTCATGGCCTGCCAGCTCAGTCGCTTCCCCCCTCTGCTCTGCACTGCTTAAAACCAGACTTTACTAATAGGTTTCCCAGGTGATGAGTACTGGACCCATCCTACCCTGTCCGAGGCCCCGGGTAGCAATGCAGAGGTTTTCTCCCCAGTCACTCTAAGCTTGGGATGGGTGGGTGTTAATGCTCAGAGTAAATATCCCTGCTGAGTCATGGAAGAAAATAGGACTTATTTATGCCTGAGTGAGTAGGAAAGCGTAGATAATGTTTCTGAAAGAGATCCTGGAGAAAATCCTAGGGACAGTCAAGTTCCAGGGGGAAATTTAGGCTGAGAGTTATTTTTATTGTCAATCCTATCACCACAAGAGAGTGAGTTTGGATGGTGAACTGGAGACTCTTGATGAAGAGTAGAAATTAAAGCAAATCCTCTGCTTCAAATCCTTATTAGAGGAACAGGAAGATGATCCAGTAGGAACGCTGGCCTGGTGGGATGCGGGGGAACAAAGGAGCAGAGAGAAAAATAACAACCATCATTTTGACCCTAAATACTCAGTTCTGTTCTGCCCTCTGCCCATCTGGAAAAGGATGCAGAAGAGCTGGAAAAGGTATGTGGAAGAAGAAGAATAACCGAAGAATAACCAAAATGATAAAACAGCAAGAATAACTAGAGGATAAATGGGATTCTGTGCAAGGAATGACTACACAGACCTTGACCAAGGCTGGTAAAATCACAATGGCTGTTGAGGAGGGGAGTAGCAAGTGCCTGTCCCCCGATACCAGACCTGAGGAGCATCACATGAAACAGACAGGAGGAGGCAGGTTCATGACAAATTACGTGAGACTTCGCTCAGCGCATCACTAACCGTGGGAGAACGCCTATCCACAGGTTGCTGAGGATGCTGACAGTTTGCACATTTGCTTTTCCATTTGGGTAGGCAATTTCACAGAGGAAAAATCCGTACCTATCTTTCAAATGCAGAAACCCTGTGTCTGGCTCCGCGGGTCTCTGAGCCACAAAGCACCGGGTGCCAGGAGGGTGTGTAAGGGGAGTGTCGCTGTCTGATTGTCCCATTCGTAAGCTTTTCCTAGACAAGTGCTGTTGGCCACTGTTGGCCTTAATAAGCCAGCCAGACCTTTGGTCTGACCTAGACTGGCTCTAAGCGGAACCTGGTCTCCTCATCTGTTTAATTACTGGCAGTGCTGCTTTTTTTCAATGTGTCCCTGAGCAAATCACTTACCCATCCTGTGCCTGAGTCCTGGTGTTCATAGACGGGACAATATTGATGCTTCTGTGGTCATTTATTAATTTAGGTTCTTTCGGGTAGATACAGTCTCTCTTTACATGTTTGTAGATCATTTATCACGTGAGTCATAAATCTCAGATGACCTTTCACCTGTCACAATAATAGAAATAATTAACAAGAATTTCCTTCTCTTCCTCCCTTTATTATATTTTGCTCATAAACAAAATGTTGACAGTTGCTGAGACAAAAATATGTATTGAAGCCTGCTAAAGAGGAAAGCTGTGATCCTTGGATCAGCAGTAAATTGCCGCAGGCTGGAGAGTGAGGCAGGGAATTATTAACTGTGTTTTTGCCCTGCATTTAGGCTTTTCTGTGGGTATCTGCCTTCAGAGATGGGATGCAGGGTTACACTGATCCAGTACAGCCATGGGATGCAGGGTTACACTGATCCAGTACAGCCGTTCTTACAGTCTCTTCCTTCAACACAACCTTCCCCCCGCAGCCCTTAACCATATGCCAGGGACAGAAATCCCAGAAACTGCCTGGTTTTGTGCACTGGCAGGGAGATGTGACTCGGTAAGTCAAGGTACCTTCCAAGGTGCTTATCTGCACAGAGTCTTTCCAGTTCACCAGGCTCCACATAAAGCATTTGTATACTGAAATCAGAGGTATGACCTTGCTGAGAATTTGACTCAGGGACCAAAGACATGCAGCTGAGTACAGAGATCTGTGTAAGTTTATGTCACCCCCTTCCCTTGCTGGGGACTCGGCACGTTTTCCTCTGCTGCCGGTCTGCCCTGCAGTTGTTGTCGCTGTTGGGCTGAGTTAATTTCCTGCTTGCAGCACAGGCAGGATCTTATCTCAAGTCTTCAGTGCAGAAAAGCTGGTGCAATAGCATAGAAGTTAATGGCATTTTCAGCAAGGCACCAGATAGGTTTTCTTTGCTCTATTTCGCAGGGTCTTGTTTGCTATTCACAGATACTGGAATGGAGATTTTCTTGTATGCACAAATTGGCTGTGGATTCCCAAAGCTGTCTGGGTTGTGGGTCCAATGGCTCGTATGGAAATGTGTGGTTTGTTGCTCCTTTGGCTTTGGAAGAGCTGTTTGTTATCTTAGAAATGGACTTTGAAAATGAAACTTAGCTCCTGTATCCCTTTGAGTTCAAGTAAATGTGGACAAATAGCATTTCTCAGTCAAGGGACAGATTTATAAATCGGGATGTTGTGATGAACTGGTTTGAGTCAACAGTTCTTCTGGTCCGTCGAACTCCTAATTAGGCTTGATCAGTAATTGCCTAAATCTGTCAACCAATTCACAACATTATAGGATAAGGCCAGTAATTTATCTTTCATCTTTAGGACTAAATTTCAGAAGTGGTCTGCAGTTTCATTGTTTTCTGTACCTACAAAGAACTGCATATTTTAGGTGGCCCGTAGAGGTTTTGTTTGTGCTGTGGAAAAGGCAGCCTTTCTTCTGGGAATTTCCTGTGCAGAATATTTGCAGTTACAAACCAAAAAACTGCTGCTTATTCAGGCACAGTGCTCTCCTGACTGATGGGCTGTGATACTTTTGAAACAGCCAAAAGAAACTTCTGGTTCCCAACCTTTTCTTGGCTTTGTGTGGTTCTGAAATACGCTGTTGGACAACAATTTCCTTCTCAGGGAAGGCTATTAACATTGCCTTTGAGATTTGAGCTTGCTCACTGACTTATTTGCGGGATTTTGCAAGACCTGTTAGAAGATAAGCAACCAGCCCCCTGCTTGAAGTCTGATGAGGTGCCCATGTCTTTCTCCAGGCTGATTCTTTTAACGTGTAACATAGAGATTTATCTGCACACCGGGAGATATAAAATCCTGGCAAAGGTCTCTAAATATTTCCTAGTGCCTTCTGCTTGCTGCTTCATCTTGTCTTTTTTGACCTTTTTTGCATCTTCTTATCTTGTGGGTGGTGCCGTGTGCTACAAACCTTCCAGCCTGGAGGTGAGAGTCGCCGGCGGTGAGTTTGGACAAAGATCTCCAATCTCCCCATTTGCTTGGGGTGCAAACGACTCTCTGTGTGATGGAGTATGTAGCCTGATGCATCCCATCATCTGAGAAGAACCTGGAGGTCTCAGGAGGAGTGGCCACCCTGCAACTGGGCATGGGTCACCTCCCTTTGAGCTCCGACCCGGTTGCGTGTCTCACCTGGTGGGCATGAAGCAGCTGGTCAGTACGGGGTGGAACTCCTGCCTGCTGCCTGGGGCCATGGAGTAGGAGAGAGCCCGCAGCATTGATCTGCTGACGTGTAAGGATCGAGTCATGTTAGGGAGGTGGTCATCAAGAAGACCTCAGGTTGTGTATGGTTGGAAAGCCTGTACACGTGAATTCAGTTCTTCGGTGTATCTGCTCTCCTTTAAAACCACAGGGCAATCAGGCCACTACAAAAATGAGTTTAAAAAGTGTCCTCTGCTTATTCCTTCCTTGGCGCTTGTCAGTGCCTTCTTTATGTCTGTCTCTGCAGACTTTGTCTTCCTAGAGGACATGACATGACACAACGCTTGTCAAGTCAACAGAAAACTTTCTGGCCCATTTCGTGGGCTTTGGAAGCTGACCAGTACAGAGTGGCCATCAGCATTTAGGTCATAAATCTTTGCTGCTACTTTGAAAGTGGATTAAGCTCTGAAGCATTATCCAGATAATTTTGTGAAGGTTCTCTCATGTCAAATGATTTTTTCATTATTTAAACAGATGATGGCAGCAAAATCAGTTCATTCAGATACTCTTATTCCAAAATGTCATCTTAGAGCCACATCGTGTCACTGTCCTTAATCAGAGAGTGGTCTCTGACCAGTTCCAATCAGGGTAATGCCCTTTCAGTGGAAGTAAATTGTTACAGATTATCTTAATCTGCTTGGAGAAACACCAGATCCATTCATTTCTGAGTGGAAGGATTGGGGTGGAGAATGCCACAGCACCGGGTGCGGGTGCTTGGGGGCAGCGGCAAACCCCACAGAGACTGAAGTCATGCAGGCATTCATCTAGCCTTCTCCGCTGAGCAGGAACAGTACTCTGTGCCGTATGTGAAATAAATGGAAAAGGCAGATAACAGACAGCCTGAGGATAAATTAACCCTTTCACTTGCAGCACCATGCAGAGCTGTCTGGGTGTTAATGATGATTTTACAAGATTCAGTGCATGCCAGCAAACTTCAACAAGATTTTGGGATATTAACTTGTCTGCAAAGCCTCACCCATAACTGTTAATAGGTACTGCAGAGAAAAGGGAGGTTTTGCTTCTCTGCAGCCCCTGGAATAGCCACTCCACGGCAATTAAACTTAATATATGAGGACCTAGGTTGAAGGTACAGGGCCAGAGGAATGTGGAGGTAGGGCTGGTGCTTGGTTTGGCATTTATTCTCTCAAGCCAGGGAACCTCTCCAGGACGTAGATGAAATCTGAGGAGGAACCAGGAGTTGCAGGGTCCAGGTGACGGCCAGGCACTGTACCAGTTTCCTGTGCAGTGCTGAGTCCCACCACTACGGTTTTACACCATCGGCCCCATGGAACCAGGTCTGCTTGTTGGGGGGTTGAATTGGGCCTCATGAAGAACAAAACCAACCCAGGTCCTACCACGGCGCATACTCTGAAGTTGCCAGTCTAGCCAGTAACCAGAATTCTTCCTCTCCTTCAAAGTATTTCCCTTCAGAGACTTTTCAGTGTTAAAGTGTTTGAGATCAGCCATTTCCCCCTATGCAAGCTACAAAGGGAGCTGCCTTCTCCACCTTTTGTCTAATATATGTTTGTGGCTCCTTCATTTGGATAGCCCAGTATCAGATTCTCATGTTCTGCCTCCTAGGAGAGTTTCTGTCTGTCAAGCTCGCTTTATGCTCAGCCGGTACAGGCTCAGTGAAACCATACAATCATAGAATGGAATCAGAATGGCTTGGGTTGGAAGGGACCATCAAAAGGCATCTAGTCCACCCTCCCTGTGGTGAGCAGGGACCCCTTCAGCTAGATCAGGTTGCTCAGAGCCCCGTCCGGCTGGGACTTGAATGTTTCCAGGGATGGGGCTTCTACCACCTCTCTGGGCAACCTGTGCCAGTGTTTTACCACCCTCATTGTAAAACATTTCTTCCTTATATCTAGTTTAAATCTACCTCTTTTAGTTTAATGCCATTTCCCCTAGTCCTATCGCTGCAGGCCCTGCTAAAAAGCTTTTTACCATCTTTCTTATAGGCCCCCTTTAAGTATTGGAAGGCTGCAATATGGCCTTTCCGGAGCCTTCTCTTCTCCAGGCT